>CM036566.1:24819857-25042357 GCA_020745775.1 Theristicus caerulescens
TAGCAAGTTTCCATTATTTTAAAATTAGGACTGTCCCTAAACACAAGAATTTAAGGAAGCTTGCTCCATGACATTACAAACCCAGAGGTCATATTGATCAACAAGCTTGTCTGATCTCATTTTGAATCAAGGCTGTTTGGCTATTGAAAGTGTCTAAAAGCTGCCATAAAATTGCAGTAATCACTAACCTAAAATAGAAAGGAAACTGTATGCAGAGTTAGAGCAAGCCAAAGACTATGAAGACTATATTTCAGAGTAAATGTAATTGAAAGTGAAGAGCCTTCTAACAGCTTAAGGAAGGTGTTATTAATCAGAAGCACTGTTCTTAGAAACCTTATTCAGAATATAGAAATAATAATCAGCATTATTTTCCCAATTAAACTATACAAAACTGTGCATCTCCTGTATTTAATAAAGACATTCTACTGCATAATGATTTAATGTTAGGATAACATCTAAGTATTTAGTGCTAATACTGTACCAATAGTAAAATAAGTATTTGTATGTTTTCAGAACCCAGATATGAGACTCTGGGCCTGACATGCAAAACATGTTGAGCTCTGGGTCCTGCAGTACCAGCTGATATTAAGTAGCTGCAATTACAAATTGCAAATCAAAATTAAAGTGACCCAGGCTGTACTTCTGGCTTATACCTCACAGTTTCCGGTTCTAAGTATTCATCTGGGAAATTGGAAGTTCACTTTGCTAATTGCAAAATACTGGTTTTCTAGTGGGATTTAAGAAGAAAACAGTAACCGGTCTTGTGCTACTGCAAGCGTCTGTTAACTTCATTTCAGGAACAGTAAATTCAGTATTCATAACAGATCTGAGTCTTAACTTGGAAATTTCAAGGTCCTGTTGGTTCAGGCAATGATTGCCTTTTACAGCTTTTGTGGGGCTTTTGTTTTGACTTTTTGTTAGATTTTATTAAAACTATCTCTTTAGGGGAACATATATATGGTGGAAGACATTTAAGAAGCTGAGTAAAGTACCTAGGGACATACCAAAAGAGGAGAGAAGGAATGAATCCTCGACACTTGCACTCAAAATCCAAATGATTTCTTTCCTCCTGCATTCATAGGGCAGAGTGACAGAAATGAACATAACTAGGTTCTAAATACAAATGCAAAGTAGGCGTCACTTTCACTAGTGTTTTTTTCCCCTCTATAGTTTACAGATGACTGGCATGTCCAAAACCCTACCTGTCTTCTCTGGACACACTAACCGGTACATTTTGGGAAACTCAGGTCAAGTTGGACAAGAAAAAAAAATTACTTTTGGGCTTTCCTTTTTTTTGGTCAGACTTCCAGCATGTTAATTTGACTGCTTCAGTAGTCACTAGTGTTTGATAAATACTCTGTTGAACAAACAGCTGCATAAATTTTGTCACAAGTAGCGATTTAATGCTGTAATAGAAGCAGAAATACTTACTATAACAAGTTACTGTATTTAGAAAAGATACTTTATTATTCATTTTCAAATGTTTCCATTTTCAGTGCTGTTTCCTTCCTGGTGAATCACCAGGTGGGTCTTAGATGTGATTCATGAAACTCAGCATCTAAGGACACTCACCTCACTGCCACTTTATTTTTTAATAAATGTAATGAATAAATCCTTTCTGTATTTCAAAGGTCAGTTCTTCTGGGTGTACTGTTGGAATGATGAGTCAAGCAAAGCAGTGGCAAAGTCTGTACCAACACAGTAAGACTGTGTATCCAATACTATTCAATCCCGGTGTGAAGGTTTGGTCTTATAGAAGCAAAAAAGTGCCAGCTTCTGATGTAGCATCTTAGCTTTATCCTTGCAAACTGCAGTGCTGTGGTGTCGTGGTTTAACCCCAGCCAGCAACTAAGCACCACGCAGCCGCTCACTCACTCCCCCCATGGTGCGATGGGGGAGAGAATCGGAAGAGTAACAGTGAGAAAACTCATGGGTTGAGATAAAGACAGTTTAATAGGTAAAGCAAAAGCCGCACGTGCAAGCAAAGCAAAGCAAGGAATTCATTCACTACTTCCCATCGGCAGGCAGGTGTTCAGCCATCCCCAGGAAAGCAGGGCTCCATCACGCGTAACGGTTACTTGGGAAGACAAATGCCATCACGCCAAACGTCCCCCCCTTCCTTCTTCCCCCTGCTTTATATGCTGAGCATGATGTCATATGTGGTGGAATAGCCCTTTGGCCAGTCTGGGTCAGCTGTCCTGGCTCTGCTCCCTCCCAGCTTCTTGTGCACCTGGCAGAGCATGGGAAGCTGAAAAGTCCTTGACTTAGTGTAAGCACTACTCAGCAACAACCAAAACATCAGTGTGTTATCAACATTATTCTCATCCTAAATCCAAAACACAGCACTATACCAGCTACTAAGAAGAAAATTAACTCTATCCCAGATGAAACCAGGACAGTATCCACCCCTTATTCCATACCATTTACATCATGCTCAGGTCCCACATTATCCAATATATCCTCATTAACCACCACTCCCTTTCCCACCCTTTGATACAATACACAAATATCATTCCCTTAGTCTATGGACCACCCCTGTGAAATGTCTGTAAAATGTCCATAAATGTCCACAAATGTCCACACAATGTCCACTGAGTTTATTTAGTCCATGACTTTGGGCTCCATCTGTGATGGTGGTCGCTCAGGACAGGAGAGGTGGTGTGTTGCGTGGAGTTATTGGACACCAAAGCGAGCTCAGGTCGGGTCACTGCTGCACTTGCATTTCTTCTTATAAGACTTGTCCTCCATTGGTTCAGGTGGTTTCTGCTGTGGTAATTCCTATAACATGCAACTCAGATCATGGGTTACAACAATTTAAAGGTGTTTCCATTACAATCGCCACCGCTGGTCCCTTTGGCCCAGGTTATGGGGTTTAACGTTGCAATGAACTCCTCCCCTAGCTCCTAGCCTGGCTAGCAACAAGGGGTTCCTGCTATAGTAATTCCCATAACATGCAACTCAAATCCTGGGTTACAACAATTTAAAGGTATTTCCATTACAATCTCCACCCCTGGCCCCTTTGGACCAGACCATTGGGTTTAACACTGCAATGGACTCCTCCCCTTGCCCCTGCTCCGGCTTGGACTTATCCACAGACTGCAGTCCGTTAGGGGTTTACCTGCTCCAAGTGGAGCCTTGTCTATGAGCCAGTCTCTCCAGGGGCATACCTGCTGTAGCATAGACTTATCCACAGCCACAGTCACTTAGAGGTGCACCTCTTCCAGCGTGGCCTTCTCCATGGGCCACAATGCCTTCAGAGGTATACCTGCTGCAGCACAGACATAACCATGGCCACAGATGCTTTGAGACATACCTGCTCTGGCATGGGTTTATCCATGCCCACAGACGTTTCGGGGTGTCCTGCTCCCGTGTGGACTCATCCACAGGTCACAGTCCCTTCGACTCAAGTTCACACTGGAGTTCCAGCCTGTCCAGTACAGCAGTACAGAAACAGCAGCGATGCCCTGGCCATCTGCCAGCCCAGGCACATGGCCATTGCTGTTATCAAAATGTTCTCAGGCACAGCAGAGTAAGATGATCAGCACTACAGCAAGCAGCAAAAGCAAAAGCATCCACTAGCAAGCACTAGACTCTAATATACAGTAGGCAAGCAAGCCCCGTGGCAAGCACAGAAGCCTGCTGATTAATAGCTAAACAGCAATAACAGCTATAAATTTGACCTAGCACATTCCAATTAAATCTGTTGTTATCTCGAACCTTTCGTGCCTGTTGGGTGCCAAAAAGGACATCTGGGCAAGCAAACAGCCCATGCTGCTGTGTGGGGATGTGGAGCGGTACTGTCTGTGGGGACAGCATCATGTGACTGTGAAAATAAGCTCTTCCACAGGGGATTCTTCCAGTCACAGACGGAGCAAGAAGGGGAGGCTTTTCACTCCTCTCCTTTTTATAACTGTGCGTAGACTAGCATGGCACATTGTTCTGCTCAGAGGTTGGTGCTTTGTGGGCGATGGGAGGCCTGAGGGCAGGCTGTTACTGAGAGGGAAAGGAAGATACAGCAGTTCCAGCTACGCCCGGCTCTTACACACACGCATGTGAACACACATGCTGTTTTTCCTCAGACTCATTTGGTGACACACTAACTGAAGGGATCAGCTTGTCTATACCAGGTTATTTGAATGCTGAAAGTGTGTAATGAGCTGTTTTGATTACACTGAGACTGAAGTAGGTCATGTGGAATACATACTGTTCTCTTGCCAAGTGACACCTGCAGGAAAAGCCGTACTTTACATGCATCCTAGCAAATCTCCAGAAATTTCACTTTTCCTGTCTGCAGCCCTGTGGGTACTATGCCCTTACAGCATAGTAAGTGTCGTTTGGTCCTGCAGGCTGCATGTGTTGCTACAAGCTTGGAATCTCCTGGAAACCATAAAGCCACATAACAAAGTTCCATATAATTTCTGTTGTACATGACTGTCATTATCCTGAGGTTAAGGCAACAGCTCTTCTTTCATTACCTGTCTATATATTGCTGTGTAACACGTAGTCTGATCTTAAAAATTGCTGCCATAGTACTGACTGCATTTGTTTCAATACTTCTGGCATTTGCCTTCAACTTGCTTCCAGAAGGCAAGACTAATTTGCATATTTTTGTTTGTTTGTTTTATGGTTTTCCAGCATGAGTCAGGAGGTTCCATTTCTCAATCAGGAGATGAGAAATGATTGTTTCTGAGGCTTTCATGATTACAGGTCCTTTTTCCTGCAGAAGGCAAGATCACAGGCTGAGAAAAAGCTCTGTACAGTAGAACCAACATTTCAGTTCTCCATATGCCTAGTTCTGCTTCTGAACTGGTCTGCTTTCAGGAGTGGTAGCTGAAAGCCTCTTAACAGAGTAAAATGCCACTTTTTAGAATCTAAACATAGTAAATAGCTGAGTTGTCATTCCAAGAATAAGAAGTTTTGCCTTAGTTTGCCTTAGCAGCACCTACTTTGAAAAGTCTTCTCCATTTATTGGAGTTCAGAAGTGACTCAAAACCTTTGCTTCCACTGCAGTTCAAATGCCATAGCCTGCTATTTCCACTTGCAACTTGACAATACAGAAAATTAACAAACAGCAAGGTCCTAAAAGTGCAGCAGGGCATTTCTCCAAGAAAAAGAAAAGATCATATTCTGTTCTTTATGTATAAACTGTCTTACATCATGTAGTCACAGATGTAACTGAAAGGAAGATGTAGCCCAGACTATTTACTCTTTTGTATAGTAGAAAAAAAAAAAGCCATGTCAAACATGATCACATTCCTACATTGAGTGAAAACAAAGAAACCGGTCATCATGTTTTCGCTGCAGTCCCCTTCCATCAGGATTAAGAACTGAGTCACAGATACTCGTGTAGTTTTTGCCTGTTTTACACACTGCAGCCTTGTAGACCCAGGAGATATTTCAAAGTCAGTATTTTTGGCACGACGGAGTTACTTAGCTACTAGACATAGGAAAAACCTTCTTCTGTTATGAACTTGTGACAAAATAGATCATATTACTTCTACAATCTACTGAGAAAATTTCTTTTAAATTCATGCCCAGAAATTGAATTCTGCTGTTACACACATAGTTCCCCATCCCCTCTTACACTGCTATCATTAGGAAGCCAAGAGCTAAATGTGTGTGTGTTTGGCTTTTTACTGTACAATAAACAGTGAAAAATGTTAGTCTGGATTTTTCTACTGAGTACTGCCAGCATATATTCCATACTGCTTTCCATAAGGAAATGAACATCCACACCTGATTCAGTGCTTCTGGTGGGTGGTATACTAGAATTACAGTGTTTTTCTGAAGCATGCAAATGCTATAGCGGTTTAATGGGGCAGGGGGGTGGGAAGAGGAGGCTCTCCTTGGGGAGAGAAAAGGTGACAAATGTGGGAGAGATTCCCCAGCCAAATTGCATTTTTAGATTGTGGGATATAGACAAAACCAAATGAGTGTCGAGTTCTTCCTGACCAAAGTCAGTATCTGTCCCAGAGCCATTTTCTTCCTGGAAGCTTGGTCTCAGTAAAGAAGCCGTCTGCGTGAAGCTACAATTACATGGCTTCCTTCTCTTTGCAGAAAAAAAGTCCCCATGACATTTTTCACTCAGTAAAATATTTAGGCTGTGGTTGACTACAACATGTCTGGTGAAAATAGGTCAAGTTTGGTATTTGAATGCCCTGGAAAAACTGGCAATGTGCTTGCTGTATGCATCAGTATCTGTTCTATTTAAAAGGATGCTTTTAGGTCTGGACAGTGGCAGACCTGGCTTTGGAGTTGGAAATTTGATAGTTATTAGTGCTGCTGAAGAGAGTAATTAGAGGGTGTTTTGTGCATTTGAACTAACCTTCAAAGTGAGACTTTCTTCACAGTATTTTCTGGCAAGCGGGAACACATTTGTGCAGTAAAAAGGTCTCTTAAAGAAGTCGGCTAGAATAAGCTTACTCTTAATATATTTGTGTATTATTTTTGAAAATAAAGTCTAGAAGTAAGAGCAGTGAGAATGAAGTTCCTAACCTGTTCAGAGACTACAGAAGAGAGGGTTACCTGCTCTTTCTTCATCACAGAGTTAGGCATCTAAGTCTAACCTAGTTACCCTAAGCTGCATCTAATCCGTAGACAAATAGGCACCTCTGGGAGACTTCAAGTCTCCAATTTCAAGTTGGGTCACATGAATCATCATCAGGAAACACTCATTTTATTCATCCTGCTGGATTAACTAGCTCTGGTTTTACCCTGCAGTTGGTTTTTATTTTCCTGTTTGTTCGCAGGGGAATTTAAAAAAAAAAACCAAACACCTGCTGGTGTGAAAATGGAAAAAAAAGTTTCCCTTGTAATTGGGCAGTGCTTGGCAACCACAGATCATATGATATTTAAGCAGAAAAACAGTTGACTGTGTATGGATGGACCTGGACAGTGGCAGGGCGGAGTAAGAAGCAGCAGGGAATCAGGTCAAGCAAAACTTATACAGTGGCCAGCTTTCACAGAAATCCTCAAAATAAGACTCATGAGTAATTAAGGAACTATGTAGATGTGCGATGACAGAGGGTGAATTTAATAAATACTTGTATTTTTAAGTACACCTTTAGGAGTAAATTAGTTACAACAATCTGTTGTTTGCTTGATTGTTTTACAGTGTTTTTTCCCTCCCAACTTTTCTCAGTGCAAACTTTTCAGCTTTTTCAATCTTTCCTCTTCCTAGGGTAGAAACATACTGACTATTTAAACTGATCCTACAAGCTGGAAAAAGTGTATCATCTGCCAAAGTGCAGTACAGACACTATTTACTGCTCCCTTGTCACATGGAGGACAGTGGTAACAGTGAAAAAGATGCACTGATAGTCTCAGTACCGCTATTACTCTATCAGTATGATTACAGAAATCAGTTGATGGGCCAAGTGATCTCTCTCTTACTACACCAATTAAGAGAGATGTGAATAATCTTTTTCTTCTCTCCCAATTTTAGCCCAGAATGTCACAGTGGTTTCAAAGAAATGGACCTATGAATATCAACCACTATGCAAATAAGAAGAGCGCTGCGGAGAGCATGTTGGACATTGCCCTGCTGATGGCCAATGCCTCCCAGCTGAAAGCCGTGATGGAGCAAGGGCCTTCTTTTTCCTTCTACATCCCACTTATCATTCTTATCAGCCTGTCGCTCACACTGCAAATTATGGTGGGAGTGCTCCTGATATTCCTTGGTATGTAGCAACAGCAAGAACCATTGACATGTATTTTTCTTATAGGATGCAACCTATAAGATGGTATGTAGACTCCCCATTTATTTTTAAAAAGCTGTTATATTTGAAAGTCTTTACCTCAGAATTGATTAAAGTTTTCTCTTCAGGCCGTAGAAATATTGCAACAAAAGGAGTCAGGGCAGCTTTATGTGGAATCTTATTTGCCCAGAGTATGAATATTTTTCTTTTCAGAAGGCCTGAGAAGGAAGGAAAATGATGAAATACTGCAAAAGAAACATTAATAGGCCAGATAGAATCATGCAGCCTGCCCAGTTTCGTAATACTGTTTCTGGCAAGACCTCTTTCTTGATCTTATGACTGAAATGTATCTGTTCCATATCAGACACATCATAAATAATAGTATAAGAATATATTATGAACGTAGAATTCCAAAACAGAAGGGAAAGTTAAAATGTCCATCCTCATGTTGGTGTGGCATATTGTCTTCAGTTTGTTTGTGTTTCTTCAATCAAATCAAAGGTTTGATAGCAAAGGTTTGACAATAATGAAAAAAACCCCTTAGTTTTAAATTTAGGAAATTATTCAAAGCATCGTAAATCTCTAGGTGGGGAATGGTAGAAATGTAGTTGTTATTGTTAATTTTCAAACCTGTGTTAAACTGAAATTAAAGTTAAAAAGAAGAATAGGCTACTTGGAGCAAGATTTACCATAAGAACATACCTCATCTATTACCCACATACTATGACTTCAGTCAAAAAATTTGAAATCACATATAATACGAAAACACAGTCCAAGTAGCATCCTGGGACTACAGATAAGATTGTCGTGAATTCTGCTAATTGCTAGGGAAACCTTTTCTACTTTCTACCGAAGAAATGTGATGCAATACCTTTAGCATATGCTAGAAATCATTTCAAGAGAATGAGCTGAAATAGGAGTTGTATTAGTGTGTACTTTGGACACATTTAATGAGACAGCTGTAGAATTAGTTCCCTGCTCCCTGCTTTCTCCCCTCTTCCCTTTCTGTCTTCTTTGTTGAATTACGGACCTTCACATTCCTAGTTGTTCAATGCAGCGTTTTTGCTGTTCTCAAAAATAGAGGTTCCACTATTCAGTATTAATAGGTACAATGCTGTGAGGCACAAGAACCTGTACTTAGCGCTAAAAAATAGGTATTTTAAGTTAGTATTGCTAGATTAGTAGCACACGTATGTGCTACATTCTGTGTCTTATTCTGTAAGGCAGAATATTGATCTAAGTAGCTATAGAACCAGGCTCATTTCTAAAACAATGTCATCACTAAGTGAGCATGAATTACCCAAAAAACCCCAACTAAAACTCCACAGAGAGTGGAGAGACAGCACTCTTCTGGAAATCTGAGTTTTCTGTTTTGACCTTAAACAAGTCTTCAGTACTTCTCTTTGCTACCTTAACCTACTGTGATATTTTCCCCCATGCTTTTGCAAGGCAAAATGCAAAAAGAAACCAGTGGCAGTTTGCAAAGTTGCTGAAAACCTGTGACGTTCATTAGCAGCACCCAAAACCCTAGACCATAACTTTGGAGAGGTGATCAAAGATACCTGTGGAAATCAGAGGAAATGTTTAGGTTTCAGCATCAGTTGAACACTGTTATTCACTGAAATAAATGATGCCTTCACTGGTAGGAAACAGCTATGGATCACTTCTTTTGCTAGTGATATATGATCATTCATTCTCATAAATTTTTTCAAATCTTTCTCTTTAAATTAATGGGTACTATATGACAGATCTTAAGTCTACCATAAATCAAAAGCCTTGAAGGTGATAGCCAGAGTTCACACATGGCATTTACTAAGTTATAGGTGCCACCTGTGGCATCTCTGTTAGTCTTTCAATGTTCCATTTTTTAGCACAACTGAAAAAACAACTTTCTGTTCAAGGAGGAAGTTCCTAGGAAACCAGGATGCATAAGACTTGTAATATTGATATGCAGCTGACCTAGCTTTTTTCTTTCTTACAAAAGAGACAGAATAAAGCTGTCTCTGCATTTGATAGAGTTGGTACAAGAGCAAATTCCAGGTCCTGTCTCAGAGGAGATTCCAGAAAGGGACTGGAAAAACCAACCTGATGATACTGAGGGGTGTGGGAAAAGAGTAACAGAAAAGTCAGCAAAACACTTATGTTTCTTGGTTGAAGGCATCTCCCTGGTGGTTGTTTTGGTTAAGCAAGCTTTGAGGCTGTAAACAAGTTCCCTGTTTTTTTGTTGGGCAATAATTTTTCAGTATATGCTGAGTCATTGCTCTTTAATGCTTGTTTCTGACAGACATTGCCAAAGTGGCTTCCATATCTGTAATTTTTATCTTTGTCACATTCAGAGTAAAGAGAGCACCCAGCAGCCCCAACTCTGAAGTTGGGCTGAGGCAGAGTTCACAGACCACTTAGCAAATAGTGGGATTTATAAAGAGTTCAGCCTGCACTCTGCAGTCAGCAGTGGCTCTAGGTTTGGCGTACTGAGGGTGACAAAGCCCTTGGCTCATAGTGGTATGCTGTTGGAGTGATGCTGTCGTGCTGAGCTCAAAAGTACTGAAGATAGATAGGAAATAGGATATGAAGGTACAAAGATACAGGCATCATAGCAAGAACTTGCTTTTCACAATGTGTATTTGGTAGTTTTGGCCTGCAGGAACAGTTTGCCTCTTAACAACCTCTCACAAGTCCAAGCAATAGTCTGTGCAACCATCCAGTTTCTTTCCTTGAGACAGAGTTTTATCCCACGAGCTACCAGTTCTCACAGTTCTCTGCTAGGGATTAAAAGCTTTTCCTCCTTCAAAAGAGCCTTTCACAAAAACATTTTGAAAAATATCCAGCGAACTTGTCCTTGAAAGTGATTTGGTAATCTTAACTTTTTGGAAGAAAAGTGAAGAATGTCTTGAAATAGTTCAAGTGGCATGAAATCATAGTAATCTAATCCCACTATAATAAAATACTTAAAGAATAACTGTTCTTAAAAGCATTTTCACAAACACCCTCATCTTAAGTACTATAATCACAAAGATAGGGTTACTGCAATTCTACTTCAAAATTTAGAGCACTGCCTAAACTGACAAGCAATACTTGTCTTCTCTGACCCTTATTGGGACAAAGGGACAGCTGTGAAAGTGTCAGTTCTCCTTTGAGCATGATTTCTTTTAACTCACAAAACATGTTAGGCCATTATTGCCTTTTCTTTTTTAAACCAACCATCTGAAATGCTTTTCTTCCATACTTCAGGATTAATTATTCCATTTCATTTATTCTGCTTCATTCACATGAATGAAGAGAGTCCTTCCAGGTACTGTTAGGATGCAAGCATCCACATAGCTCCAGATGCTTTACGGACGTGTATAAACTCATTTCAGGGTTAAGTACTGCTGAGCTTAAATTATTTCATGCCTACACAGGTGTGCAGTAGCTTAAGCTTCTCAGATAGTTCCTCCATGCTGTTCTTCAGTGCTTTGACTGGCCTGTGATGTTTAAACCTACTGCTTTAGCAAACAGGACTTGAGCAGGCGCCCAGAATTCCTTGAAACCAAACCAGTATTAGACTTCCTAATTAGGGACACCAAGTGAACCTGGCTTTTAATACTTCAGCATCACAAGTGTGTTTGCCACCACTTCTACTTTAACTGCTTCAACAAGCAAGTGAGTCTTGGTTCTGTGGTTAAGTTCGGCAGTGTTGACAGGGTCATTATGTTAAAAGCAAATAACAAAGTTTATCTCCTGCAGTAGAGTCATAAGCTAGACATCTATGTATGTGCCTATCAGAAGGAGCTCAAAGTTTTATTTATGTTGCTTTAACAACTTGTCAGGTATAAACTTCTCTCACATCCTGTATGTGCACACACAAGCTCCAGTGATCTACGCATTTAAGAACTAGGAGTCTCAATAGACAAAAAGCATTCTCAAAACATGCTCCAGAATTCATCGGCACTTGTTCCACCGGCATCAAAGAAATTTAGCAGAGGGTCTGAGTTGCAGAGCTCTTACTGCAGGAGAACAGAGACAGAGGAAAATCTTGGGTTTCCGCATGATGCCAGGCAAGCACCCCCAGACTTCTTACTGTCCTATATAAGCACATGCTCTACTGTCGTCAAGTCTATTATCAGTCCCATGTAACTAATTTATATGTTTTCACAAGGTCTGGAATCAAAACTTAAACTGAATTAATACTATCTATCTCCCTTGTGTGTTCCTCCCTCACTCCCATTAGCAGTTCAACCAAAGAACAACTGCAAGAAACAAAAGAAAATGTTTACACAGCTGATGCTCTCTGTAAAAAGGACTGCAGCTACTGCTTTGAAATCTTCCTCTGTTTAACAGATATAATGCCCTTGCTTTCTAAAAACAGAATCAGTGCAAAAGCAGGGAGTACAGCTGGGGAAGGGCACCAGTACAAAAAAAATCCAGCACTGGTAAAGAGATTCGGCTGTCTGTGAAGAACCTGTAGCATTTTAACTGTAGGAAATTTAACTTCATTCCATCCTGTCAGGGCCTCAAGCTTCACGTATTCAAGACTGAAATAATTTTTAAATGCTTATAGTCTGCAACAAAACTAGGTTTCAAAAGATCAAGAACTCAGAAGATTTCTGGTAATGTTTGTGTATCCATTACTTCCCATGTGTATCCATAGAGATTAGATGCTAGTTACTGGAAGCTCATAGGCTCCTTGTGGCTAAAGATCTTCTCCTTAGCACTTTCACTGACACTGCAGAATCTTACTTCCCTTTTAAGTATGACTGATGCAAATAGCTCAGTGTAAGAGAAATTCTTGAACTACATGAATAGTGAAGACTTTTATTCTGGATTTTGAAATATACATATAATTAAAACTTTTTTTTTTCCTTTTTCTTTGAAGTAAAATATGACCTTAACAACCCTGCAAAACATGGAAAGCTGGATTTCCTCAACAACCTTGCAACTGGACTAGTATTCATTATAGTAGTTGTGAATATTTTTATCACTGCCTTTGGAGTGCAGAAGCCAGTTGCTGAGTCAGCATCAAGACAGTAAGTACAAGGTGAGTGTGGTCTCTTTGCACCGTAAGGTAGTAGGGCATAGCATACAAGAATGCAGTGCACACTAGGGCATAGCTTTCAAAATAGCCACGAGTTTATCTATACAGTTCTAGCCTTCACACATAAATGAGTTTACTTCAGACTACTGCAAAAGCAGAAGCTACTAGGAACTGCTAAGTTATTACATTGTATTTGTAAATGTAGACTTCAAAAGTTGATGGCAGCATCTTTGCCAGGGACCTCTTGCAAGTGTCACACACAGGAAGTGTAAAGATTGTCCTTCTGGCTTAGCCACTCCTTTTCCTCATTGCTGACTAAGCCAAGAAGGGAAATAATGTTGTTTTGCTTCCTCCAAATGCCTCTTCTTTTTTTAAGAAAACTGTGCAGTATACTGCATCTAGTCTGTTATGAACACTGAAGACTTAATCTTTATCCAAGTAACTAGGGCTGTTAAGTCCAACGTCTAATGCTACACGTCATTGGAGCCCTTCAGTTCCTATGCAGATAGTGTGGCTTTTCTGTCCTCCCAAGCTGCAAGGCTTTTGCTTTGTGGCAGACTCGGCCTACAAAGATATGCACTATCACTTTATTTGATACATGTGGTCACTTAGAACCATATTGTCTGCTCTACCTGTTTGTTATTAACTTAAGTTTGTTATTTACTTATACAGAAGGATAAATACAGGGATTGTGGGAATCAAAATGGGTATCTTCCTAGCATCATAGCTATGATGAACAATTTGGGAGGAGATAAACCTAAATTGTAGGCTTGTAGCCCAAGAAGCACTGTAGTCCAACATCTGCCTTTAAAATAGCACTGCTAAGTCTGTGTGTGCCAACATGACTCTGTCTCTTTATCTTCCAAACCTCAAATCACGTTCAGAAGACCTGCTGAAGAAGGAATTACTTGACTTCCTTGGCAAGCCACAGTACACTGGCTACTACACAGACAGCCCATACATGTAACATTATCGTTTTAAGGTAACTTCTAGATGAAACCCTTTCTCCATGAAAAAGAAGATACGAAGATATCTGAAGATGACTGGCACAACAGAAATCTGTAACAAGAATGGAAACCAGACCAAAATCTATCAGGACTCTAAACAGCATGGGGGGAAATCAGTGCAACAAATTATTAGGAAGATGAAGAATGAAATTCATTTATTTTGGGGTGTGGGTGGAATTGTCTGGTTTAACCAAAACCTGTGAAACAAGGTAGTTTTATTGTATTTTCTGGCCATAGTCTCTACAAATAAACTAATAAATATTTAATTTTAGCAGCAAAGAGCACATAGATTATCTGAGATATTATCAGAATTATAGGTAGAACGTCCATCTCAGCAGTATGTATTAAAACAATACTGAAACGCTAACGACAAAATTGCACTGGCAAAGCCAAGGGAACTGAATGAAGGATTATTGGAATTTTAGCTGTCTTCACAGGAAAAAACATGCACAATAGTCAGTAACAGAGGCAGAGACAAGAATCTGAAGTAGGCATCAAGAAATTCAAATAATGGACAAGGTGACATACCACAATCCCAGCTGTGCCTTTTTGATACAGTGAAAGAAAAACTTAAGAAGGAATAGAGGAGAAGCAGTTTTTGCTTATCTCACTGATATATGCTGAGTAGAGAGGAAGATGAGTTGACAATCCAATCCCAAGCCAGTTAGTGCCTTAATATAATGGTATATTGAGAAATCAGCTAATAGCTAGAAGGTAGGTATCACACACCTTGCCTTAGCAGGATACTGGATGGGTGATCTCACCACATTTCACCTGCTGTTTCTCTACTAGTACCGCGTTCCGTAATGAGGTGCCTTACTGATTCTCCCCAGTACCAGTGCCAGCTCTGCTCCCTCTTTGATCTCTTGCTGGCTTTTAGGAGATGCTGCTTCTGCAGTGTTTTCAAAACACAACTGCTGTGTTTCTCTACAGCAGAACTCAATACTGAAGAGGTTTGAAGAATGCTGCAGCTGTTACAGGGTTTGCAGGACATCTGTTTTGTGTGTTACAAGCCAGTTCAGCTCTGGGCAGCACTAACATACCAGGCTGGCTTCTGAACATTGCTATGTATTAGCTCTTTAAACACGTAAAGTGCATCCCCCCTGTAAATTTCTTCCACCTGTCCATGGACTTTGTCTCCTTTCCCCTTTCTTCACACACATGTGCGGCTAAGTCTTATGGAAACATCAGTGGTTTTCTGCAATGTCTTACTGCTCAGCTGGCACCGTCTGGCAAGAAGGGGCTCTTCTCAGCAGTTGTGTTGGAGTTTCTCCTCTACTATACCTTCTGCTTTCCATAAACTGTCAACCCAAAGGGTTTTGTGGCTTAGTTATGACTAGGATTGTGGAATCTCTAGATAGAAAGCTAGGTCTTAAATAATAATAAATAATAAACTAGTTCACATGTAACTTGTCTGAGATCATCATGAAAGCATGAAACACAGTTCTGCCTAGTGGATGGTACTAGCTCATACAGCTATATGTCATATATCGCATATAGCTATGCACAGCCAGAGCAGTTGTTCACATACATAAACATGATTGGTATCTACTGCTGAAATTGGTTTAATAAACTTGCAGTGCCTCAACAGAGGAGAAACAGTAGCTGTTTTATGTAATCTCAGGTAGAGGCAAGACCAAAGGATGTTTAAAGCAAGTTTACATCTGTGCAAAAACAGCAGCTGTGTGATCCTGCCTTCATACTTCTTACGCATGCAGTTTCTTTATAAAATGGCCAAATGTCTGGGACCTGTGGTCTTTTGCTCCACGCTTGTTAAATGCTTGTTTAAAGCATTTGACTTTAACTTGTTAAACTTCTTGAAGTTCTTCATTGCTTTGGAACACTACATCTGTTATTTGCTCATTTGTACATATTGTCCTTGCTAAAAACACCTGGTCATCTGAATGCAACTTGAAAAATAAGTCTTTTCCAGTCCGCTGCCACAGTCTCCTGAGACAATTGAGTGGCCACCATTTTCTGGCTTCACCTTCACTATTATGCACACTTTTCCAAAGAAAACTTAATTCCTGCTTTAAGGCAAATTTGTCATTTACTGTAATTCCTATATCACTAACATCTCAATATCTTTGTTTTCTATTTCAGAGACCCGAAGCATTCATTCTTCCGTAGACGCCATTTGCACTTGAGACACAGTGGGAAAAAAAATAATCTGAAGAAGCTGGACATATCAAGCAGCTTTCTCAGGTTTCCAACAACCAACACATTTGTGCACCTAAAATTTTCCAATGTGTTATTATTTAAACTGTTTGGCATCTAAGGAAAAGTTGATTTTGACCCAAGGACATTATTATTCTGGAATATTGGCATTTCAATTTCTGTAGAAACTAATTGTTTTTCAGAGAAGTGGCATAAGCTCGTCAAACAAGGTAATATCAACTGGTGGCACTTCACAGGACTTCCCATTTTCCATGCCTTTTGGTTTTGTGGCAATTTGTTATTTCCAGTGTGGTAAGAAACGGCAGGCCTTCAGTTCTGGCATGGTCATGTTGTCCTTTATTTCACTCGCTCGGCACCAAACCTACGTACTCCATAGCACAGCAGTGTGCAAAGATAGCTGTCCCTTGTGTTCTTTTTTCCCACTCTAGCTAAAGAAAAGATGAGACAAACAGAAACAGTAGGCTATCTTTTGTCTGGTTTTGCTCACAGGTAGTCATTTGTCCTGTTTGTTCATCTCTGGACGACACTTAAAATTTCCTTCTCCTTTGTGCACAGACACAAATAACCTGTTTGCTAATAGTTTCTTACTATTAACCTCTATACTCCGTATTCTGTGCATTATATATATTTCTGGAAACCCTGTTACAAGCGCTACCTTTTCTAGGCCCAACTGGAAAATGGGAGGATACAAGGTGAACTTTACCTGCTAAACTGGTACTGAGCACCTGTCAGCAATTCAAGTAGCAAACTGAAAGAAGTTTATCCCTCTATAACTTACTTTTCCCTCTTCTCTTCCCAAGATTGATTGCTGCAGTTGTGTTACTCTTACAAGTTTATGGCTAAAAGCATCACTAATTTTTTAATTTTTATTTTTAAATATATAGAGAGATATAAATATCTTCTAGGTTCTTACCTGCTGGCTCAGGGACTGACACTATTTCTAGTAATGGTGTAGATTATAAAAATTTCTACACCAAAAACATTTCAGTGTTTTTATTTCCAAAGTATCACATCTGTAATCAGAAAAATCCTAGTTTTCTAGTGTTCTTACTTGTAGATGCAGATTTGTACTAATACATTTCCTTACCATTTATTTTTAAATGCTCTCTTGTACATATTAATAGAAGTTTGACTTCCATGTGTCTCATCTCATTTACAATTTTTATTGATCATGTTTCTCTTTAGGCCTCTTCTCAAGGCCTATTGATATGCCATGTCTTCATTTACGTGTTCTGTAAGAATTACTAAGAGAAAACAAATCAGAAACTTGTGTGATTAGTAATGGAATAGACATTCTTTTTTATTTTTTAATTCATCTTTTGTTGCTTCTTTTCCAACTTAACATATATTTAACCAGTATCCAGCAAGCAATGGTTTTAATTGTGCATGTTGTACTAATTTAAACATAGCTCAGAACAAGTTCTGAATGAGATACTCAGGACAACTTTCCTTATTTATTTTTTACAAACCAGCAAACTGTTGAAGGACTATTCCTACATATTTGTGCTATTGCAGTTTTGATGCTGTAGTGTAGTGAATTGACAGGCCAAATAACAGTGCTGAAAACCTTAAAAACCTTTCTTTTGGAGAAAACAAGTGACTGTAGGCAGAGCCCTTCCAAGCATGAAATTTATCTGTGGCTCAACATTGGGCAGTAATTTTGATAAGATTCTTGAATGTACCACCTTTGTTGCCTTTCACCTTTTTATTCATGGGAGTATTTACCCATCTGTGCATCTGATGCAGTCTGGAGAGGCTCTCTGGAGGCATCTACCTCTCTTCTGTACAGGAAACTTTGTACCTAAGCTAGATGTCTGAAGTAGTTGCTTTGTGTTGTCCTAAATACATAACCCATCCAAAAGATAGTTACTTTTAACTTAGGTATGAATATTAGATATTTTTCATTGCCAGATTCGCATCTTTCTATTTTTTTTAAGCAAGACGTAAAAATAGGAAGAAATGTGTTTCTGGCACTTAGCTAATCCTCTCACTTTTGGTCTTGTCCTTACTACCCTAAAGGCAGATGCAAACAGACACCCAGGTTCTACTGATGTTTACTGTATTTATACTTAGTGGTGATTTGGCCCAATTTTGAATGTAGCTTTCCATTCCTGTGCTCCTTACTGCCACAGCCTTCTCTTATGAGCATGATCATGTTTGTCTTGCACTGAAACACTTAAAAGCAGTCAGAGGGGGTGCAGTACAGACATATCAGGTCTTTTCCCATTTTATGCCCCTCATTATTGGACCATAATTTTTCAGGTAACTCAAGCAAACAAGCTGTTGCAGTAAGTTTCTCCTGAAAAATATAACAGCTGTTCTTATAGCATCTTTACTGCTAAGCTGTTGTCCAACAGAAACTACCAAGTCTTGTATATCCAATCTCCCAGCAGCTTGTGGAACTAACTGGATCCAGAGCAGTAGGGTAGGGAACACTCACCAGGCGATGACTTGTCAACTGCAGATTCCAATGGACTTTGCAAGACACAGGTTTTGTGACATACAGGAGGGAAAGAAAAAATACTTCAAGCTTGAACACATTGTTGGGTGCCAAGAGCTGGATGTGCATTAAGGGGGTAGGTGTCTGTTCACTTCAAGTAGACCAGAGCCAGGCTCAGAACAACAGCAAAACACACACGCCCCCCGTAAATCCTTCTGTCTCCTGAGCTCCTGAAAGTGGGACTGAAGCATCACAACAGAGATACTTACAACTTCAAAGAGCCTGGCCTCTTCTTTTGGTTCTAAACACATGAAAACCTGGTCTGAAAGCCATCCATCTGACTACAAGGCTGTACTGGGCATCAGCAGTATTCAACTTGCAACTGGATGTCTTTTTTTAAATAAAAAGGATGCTGGTTTATTACTATGTCTTTTATTGTGATTAAGTAAGATTTGCAAAACATCCTCAGACACGCAATCTGTGTTTTAAGTCTCTGAAGCCTTCAGACATCATGTATTTTTTAGCAGACAAAAGCATCTGCAAGTTGGTTTCAAGTATAAATAATTTAATCACATGATTATTATTCTTTTAAGTCAGGTGCTTATTTAAAATCCTAGCGAATATCTCCTAGGGGCGGCAAACAAATGCATAGGTTTAAATGGTTCTTTGGTTTGCTGTGCTTCTCCAGAGTTCTTGGTTGTAGGCAAACATTTCACTTAAAAAGAGGTCATCAATAATGAAGTGAGATGAATTTTTACAGGCTGTCTTGGGAAACAGTTCATGCCAGGTCATCCGTTTACTTCTGTTTCATAAGCTGCTGAGCAGAGTCAGAATTACACATGCTGCTCTGGTCGTTCTCATTAGTCCCTTCAGCATCTAGGACTGCCTGGGTTGAAACTTTCAGTGTAGCTGTACTTACTGAAGCAGGTGACAACAACTATATTTACAGGAACTGACTTTTAAATATTTGTCTTCTAAACCAGGTCACTGCTGAAGCTTATTCTGCAGCTGAGTATTACATAAAATGGACTGAACTAGAAAGCATAATCCTGGTTACTGTTTTCCCCTCAACTGTCATTCAGAAGGTTTTGGTCACTCATTTTAATTTATTCTAACAAATGCTTTATCCTGTTTTCTGCCATGTCCTCCCGCAAGTTGCACTGAGCCCTGCCAACCACGCTTTGGTGGACATACTGGTTGACTGGGGTGGGCGTGCTGCCCTGTACCAGAGGTACCAGTGCTCTGCGCTCATCTCCTTGGTCCGGGGCACGGGCTTGTTACTACGTGTTATCCTAAAAGCTTACACGCTCTTTTATTATTAACAGCTGGAAGAAACATGATAAGCTTGATCATTCAAATATTTACAAAAGAGTTATCAGAAATGAGTGACAGAATCCAAACGCTAAGCTCTGCTTATTTTCTAGCTTACCAAAGGTGTTGCCATTATAAGTTTTATCTGATTCAGGAAATGCTACGTGTGGTACCAATCTATGCACCATTTTACAGGTTGTTTTTTTAAAAAAAAACACAACAAAAAACCAAAACCATGTCAAGAGCTGGTCCTTGTTCTACAATATAATTTTGTCAAACCACAAGAGAACAGGCTCCACTGAAAGTGTATTTACTTACTGCAGGGCAGTGGGAACACTTAGAAGAAAACTGATGATATATTTTCATATGTATAACTCATATCTTTGATAACCTGCACATTTAAACGCATGACTCCTTGAAAATAAATCATCACATCTCCCATAAGGTTAGAGGCAGCGTAGAGCATATACTGAGACTGAAAAGAAGCAGGCTCTCCTTCTCCTTAGTTGTTTGCATACAAGAAAAAGCCACATTGCTTCTAAATGACAGTTTTGCTTTTAAAGAAATGATTTGTAGGTTATATACATAAACAGAATATCCAAATGTGAGAGGTGGGGCCTCCCATCTTTGTATGGCCAATCCCACAAACCCTACACTTCCATTAAGAAATTAAAAAATAATAAATGAAGAGCTTCTGAATACTCCCAGTAGTTTTGCTACACTATCTGTAGGGAAATGATCTAGCAGAGCAGAAGTAGTTCTGTATAGTTCTTAAGACAACCCATTCAGTATTATCACTATTCAACCACTACCCAGGAAAGGATACTGCAGAAGAATAGTGTAGATAGATACCACATTACCCTTAGAATAAGTCCGGAACCAACTGGTACCCCAGATATCACCAGATGGTAGCTATTTGTAAATTACTTTTTTTTCCTCGTAGAAATGAGCACGGCTAACATCACTTAAATACACACAAACTTAATGACCTTAAAGTGAAGTTCATGCATTATGAAGACCACACCACCAGTACGTTCAGATGCAGATTTTGCCCCAAGGAACTACCCCAGAGGACAGTATGTATCTTGGAAGGAACCTTCCACAGTGATGGGAAATGAGATGATGTTCTCCTTTATGAAATCCCATTTCAGCACTTCGTTTTGATTTTAGAAGCTTTCACATACAACAGTGCAAGGCACCATGGTCAAAAGTCTTGAAAAGTAGGCAAATTCCATCTTAGGACTACTACTAAGCTTGAGCTAACTACCCACTTGGAAGCATGCAAAAGAGAAGAAAGTTTGCTGTGTCCCAAATTCCCACTGCCTTTATCTTGCAAAGCTACATGTCTGAGAAGCAGGCTCTCTTTCTCCCCTAGAAAAAGGAGAGGTCGCTGCTTTACAGCAGGAGCAGGATATATTTAGAAGGTATATTTATAAGTAGCAGGAAAGGAGCCCATCTCAGCGCCTTAAAGGGAGGACCCCATTCACCCTAGTGTCACATAGGGGTCTTGCAGCTCTTTAATGTTCGCAGGTGATCAACAAGGCTGGATCAGAGTCAAAAGCTAAGGCAAGACATTATTAGAGCAAGAAACAAATTAAAATAAATGAGAGAAAGCATTTGAGGAAGACATACATAACTGTATGGCCACATCAGGCTCTTTGAGCAGATTTTTCATTGGAGGCTGGGTTAAATCCAAATGCTGCAGGGGTGATGTGTCAGCTGTACCCAGAGTTTTACCCCTATCCCCACCATCATTTATTCACATCCTGACATTTGAGCACATTCAACATCAGTGGAAGGGCAGAGAGGGCAGGAGCATGGGCAGAGCTAATGGAAACGCTCACACTGTTTTGTGGCTCTTGGCCATGTCAGGGAGCAAACCCTGGACATGGTAGGTACGGACACAGCAAAAAGGCCGACATGAAAAAATGTGGTGTTTAAAGGCTGCTTCTGCAAGGAGGAGCTTTCCACTCCTCCTCCTCCATTTTCCAGTCTTCCATCTTAGAGACAGCTCCAACCCCCTCTTTATGGTACAGGTTTTAATTAGCTGGGAGGTGAATGGTAAATCTGGTGCCGTGGTATGAAGTGATATATCAGGACCCCTGATATATTGCCAACCATTTTCACTGGTGCCAAAAATATTTGAGAATAAATCAGTTTCATCACCACCCAACATTACCCCAGTGTTCTGGCATCAAGGACGAAAATAATTTAAAGCATTGGAAAGGCCTTATGTTTCACATTTGTGTTGGACTTGTGGAAGCTATGGAGGGAGACAGCTACATGTTGTTACCCTGAAATAGGATTTATTTTTTTCTGTGTCAGAAAAATATGATTCATCAGGCATGCCAGGGAGAGCATCGTTTGGGAACGAAATGATTGTATTTCCCCCTGGGCCTCTCCATCACTCTTGGAGATTCAAATTCTGGGAAAGTGACTTAACAAAATCAAACTGTATGAAGTGCTGAAATGGGGTGGCATGAAAGCAAGCTGTGATGGGCCTGTGTGGGTCAGTATTCTCCTTCACTCTGTGAAAGCTCTTTTTTCTCCATGCTGATAAAAAAACAGGTTTGAAAGCCCCACATCCCCCAGCTGCACTGGTAGGTCTCATCACAGTATCTTGAAGGGGCCATGGTTATCAAATAGAGATGCCAGCATCTTTAAACCTGATATCACTGTTACTATTTTGTTTAATTTGCATGTCCCCTCCACTTGCAGACACAGGGTGTAATGGAATAATGAGTCGTCTTGTTTGTGTTTCCAGAGCCAGGACCAGCCTAGACTCATCCAGGGCTGAATTTCATCCAGCTCTGAATGAGGAATTTCCTTCCTACTTGTTTTCTTAAGGAGTCCATACTAGTCAAGACAAGTTTCACCATGCCCCACAGTGCTCCCTGCCTGGGAATACCCTGAAAGATGCCTTCGCAACTCTTTCATAGAAAACTGCTGTCTTTTATTATTATTATAATTATTATTTATTATTATTATTATTATCATCATCATCATCATCATCATTATCATTATCATTATCATTATCATTATCATTATCATTATTTAATTAATTATTTTCTGCTATCATTTTACCTGTTATACCTGGACTTTGAATTTTGTCCCTACCTGCCGTAAACTATCATCTTCCTACCTCCTGGCAGGATGGAGTTCTTCCAGAGCAGCGAAAAGCAGCAGTGATAAATCAGGGTGACTCTGCGCCAGCTCCAAGAAGCACATGTGGGACCTCAGAGTGAAGGATGAGCCTCTTCTCACCACCGGAGGCTCTAACTGCACCTTGCTTCTTAACCATAAAATGGCATAAAACTAAAGCAAAGCAGGCATGGAGTGGTGGATGATTTAAGGGTGGGAGAAAAAGCTCCAGTACTTGCCTTATAAACCCTCCAGGTGAGATATTCAGAAGCAGGTCCAGCCCCATTGCTTTCAGCAATGGGACAAGAACGTCGCCCCTGCAGGACCCTTAATCCACCAGAGCACAGCCAGCTTGTGTTAGGTGTGAGGCAGAGAGTAAAAGCTAGCAAGAGCATATGAAGGTGTCCATTTGGACTCTATAACACACCCAGAAGCATCCAGCACAGCCTCCGACTGCTCAGTGCTCATCTGTGCATAACAGGTTAAATTTTGCGTTTGAAAGTAGTGATGAATTCTGGATTTTCCTCTCTCCGTGTGCAGGAAAATGCGTGAGAATGGAGCTATTGCTGCTCACTCCTGGCTATTGCAGCACGGCGCCAATCTCCCTTGTGCCAGCTCTTATTTCCCCCATGCCAGCATCCTGAGCACCAGCCCACAGTGTGGGTTACTGTACCCCACCGTAGTGGGGGCCGGGCAGCTCCGTGCCCTCCTGCCAGCTTGTCTGGCAGGAGAAAGGGGCGGAAGTCACCAGTTCTGCTCAGGAGCAACTCTTTGCTTTATACATCTGCGAATTTTTAAAATGTGTTGTCTTTCCAAGCAAGGGCAAGCCCCAAGCTGGAATTGGTAGGATGGAGAGCGCAGATTTTTTTTGCCTCTTCTCCCTCTCTGAAAATACCTGGAATCCACTTTGTGCTTGGGAACATTCTTAACAAATCTTTATTGAAAGTGAAACACCCAGGCAAGTGGAAAGGTCATGACAGGACACTGGAGGGGTGGGAGAGGGACAGAGGGCTGAGCTCTCCCGGGGCAGCCATGGGAGCAGGGCAACACACCTCTGCCAAAGATTTCCAGTGTGTTTCTCAGCCCTGGGTAGATTTGGAAATTTCAGTCTCAGTGGGTGGGTTTTTTCCTCCGCAGAGAGATGAGAAGCATAACGCAGCTGTCCACAACCATTATGGATCAGGAATCCTATTTTCAACCTCTGCTAGGAAATTTTAAAATTAATTATCCCAGTGCAGGCAGTGGAAAATAACCTTAGATCTTTCCATTTCTGTTAATGCAAGAGCTGTGGCATTCAGCAGGGAGGCAGCCGCAGGGACCAGGCAGCGCTGCCATCCGAGGCCATTGCCGGAGCTGGCGCTGTGGTGGTGCCAGCGGGCGTGAGACAGGCGATGGATGGCACAGAGCATCCTCTGGACGGGGGCTGTGGGGCTTGGGTGCTGCAAAACCCCCAGGGTAGCTAAAACCTGGTCTTATAAGAAAAGGAAAAAAAACCCACGCAAGCATCATGACATATTTTGCTACTGAAGAGAGGACTTGATGTAGGTCACACCGTGAGGACACATCTTGCCAGTTATTTATTCAGGCTTCAGGTGCCGTGGTGCTCTGGCTGCTGACATCTGACTTCCCCTTTTACCAGCTCATGAAGCACAGACTGAGTCTGAAAGGTTTTTGCTTTACTAGGCACAATGTTATTAAAGATTTATCAACAGCAACATGGCAGAAAGCTTTTCCTTGTGACTGCAGTGTATAGTGGCCTGTGCTCCAAAACAGAAAGGGCAGGGCAGGATTCACCTGAAATGTTCTTTTACTCCAAAACAGCTACATTGAATTAAACAGAGCAATGCTGCTGCATACCTGTCTCATCTCCAGCCACTGGTTTCTTTTGCATTTGGCATTAATAATGTCCCTCTGAAGTAGAGGAGTTGAAGCTATAATGAAAATTACCCCCTCCTACAGTTTTGCACCTTCATTGAGCTGTTTTTCACTCACATCAAAACCTTGGTGATGTCCATGGAGAAAAGCTCTGCACTGGTCCCTTCTCCTGGCACTAGACACAAGACCTCTGCTGCAGTGGCAGAGGGTCTGGGCACCACATGCCTGCTCTGCATGGACACAAGCATGTCCTCCTGGTAATAAAGCTGCTCCTCTCCCCCTTCCCCCAGAGAGCCACATGCCAGCCAGTAGGAAAGGAGGGGGAGAGACTCTCATTCCAACTCATCAGGTGGAGACCCTACAAGGGAGGGCAAGGGATTGACAATTATCTGAACAAGCAATCATCCTCCGTTGACACAGACAACCCAGCTCCTGTTTAACAGTGTTTCATGTGCCATGCGAAGGCGCCGAGGCTCTGGCTCTCGGCCCCCACAGAAAGTGTTGCAGCTGGGGATGCAATCCAGGCTGTGGGTCAGTGATTCCCCCTGAAGCTTCTCCTGCTACAGCAACACGTTGCTTTGGTAGGATCCTTAACACTGCCCGTAGTAGCAGCTGGGCCAGCAGATCCCCCTTCAAAGTTTACCCAAAAGAACAGGCCAGTAACAAATTTGCCTCCATGTTTTTCTTAGCTGAAGTCCCTTTTTGGGTGGTCAGAGTAACCCTTAAAATCAATCTTGTGTCAAAGTCACTTTATACCAAGAAGAGGTGGGCCTCCACACAAGTCTTGATGGGCAATGACTCACTGAACTACCAAAATGACACAAAGTCAAGGCTTAACCAAAAGACACCCAGTCTTTGCACCGATGTGTCCTGTTTAACTTCAGATCACTGAACAAGTTAAGCGGAAAAACTGCAAAGAATTTTGAAAGCAGATGAAAACATTAAAAATCTTGCCCCAAATACCCAAAACAAAAATTTAACCATGACAGAGCAGAGACGAGGAAGGACTCAGTCAGCAGGCAGCAGCCACGGGAGGGCAACGCGCTGTGGGGCACTTCTGGAAGAAAGTGCAAAGCATTAACTACAAGAAAAACAGCAGCATTTTTTTCTCAGTATAGATTTATTTCAATTTAATTGACAGCTTCACTCCATTAAAAAAAACCAAATTCCATTAATTTCTACAGAATTCAAGACGACGTACATTAGGAGAAATGATTACAAAACACAGGACGTGAAATACAGCAAACTGTTTGCATTTCTTAGCGTAACAGCAACACTGATTACACAGCTATGGCATGGTGTCTCCCTCGAATAACGCTTGTGCATACAGAACAGCAGCGAAAAGCAAAACTTTGACCAAATATGTTTTCAATTTATTACAGTATGAGAAAAATAAATCACAAGTGAAAGAAACAAAAAGAGTAACTTTGCCTCGGCAGCTTTGAAAACTCCAGCCAGCAGCTATGAAGTGGCCCAGTATGTCCCAGAATGAATCATGACTTTATTCCAGCTCTGGCTTGTAGGCACATCATACTTCACTGAAGTACTTTAAATAGCAGTCTGTCTTTAAATGGAATTGTGCAAATTCATTGTATGATCTGTCACTTTGCTTCCCAGCGCTCTCTGCATGCAGACGGCCCTGCCACTCTGCCTTAACTATTTACAGGGCTCAGGCCAGCTGCCTGCATGCTCTATTGAGGGGGTTAGCACACCAGCTACCTCTCGTCCTTAAATCTAGATAGTCCCAACATTACCACCAAGACAATCAGAGGCAGTTCAGCTTTACTTTAAATCAAAAAGCCCATTCATAAGAAAAAAAAACAGGGAAGGAAGATGACTTTTGGCTAGGTATCAGGAGTCCTCCAGGCTGAAGAGCGTGGAGCTCAATCCCCCTTCCCTCCCCTTGGATTCATGCACGAGTCGCGCAGCAGCAAAGGGGGATGGTCCCTGGTGGGAGCTGCAGCAAGTCCGTGTGCGAGGCAAGGAGCCAACTCCTTGATAACCTGCACACTCCCACCCTCCAGAGACCACAGCTTCTCCTTGCTCATCTCTTTCCTGAGAGCCATGTTCAGCCCTCCAGGAGAGCATCCCTCAGGCAATAGCTGTTTGGCTCCTCAGCCCATAATGCTGCTAAAGACACAATGCTGCTTACGCTGTAGGGGAAATCAAACATTTTACTTCTTCAACAAGAGCTGCAGAAGGTGAGAGAGGGTATGTTGAAAACGTGGCTGCTTTTTATTAGCTCCTGTACATTTACTGTCTGCAGCACAAGAACCATGGCGTTCACAAGAATGGCCTCTATCCTCTGCACGTGTAACCACCTACTGTATTTTACACAGCCAGGACAACTTCCCTGAACATAAAGTAAAGCACATTTCTAAATACCAGTACAGTTTCAGCAGCAAACACCAAGCTATTCTTGACTTGACAGGGAAACTGCAATTCTGCAGCTAGACAGGCTCATCCAAGACCCTATGTGATTTGTTTCCAAGTAACACTGCTTGCCTAGAAGGACCTGACTCCCACACAAGTACATATGGGCATCCTCCAGCAACTGAAGATGGAATTACCACTTCTGCTCTCTGCATGTGCTGCATAGATGCGCTTGCAGAAAAGCGTATTAAACCTTGGTATTTGCTCCCGAAAGAAAAATCTTCCAAGAAAAAGAATGTCTCCCAACATATGCCCATGCCAATTTTATAGCTAGCTTCACTTTTACTTTTTAAATTAAAAATTAGCACTAATAAAAGAACAGATTATTTTCTATTCTTTGCTGTCAGGTCCTTTAACTAACAACACTGGGATGAACCAAGGCTCATTTTTCCTCTCTCCTCCGAGCCCAAACCCTGGGGATAGCTCATCCTGGATTTTTTTTTCCCCTAAGAGGCATCCTCATGTCAAGCAACCTCAGAAAAGGAAAAAATACAGCCATAGCCTTCAGTAAACTTTCCTATTCCATATGGTTTTCAAGGCTCAAGAAAGCCACTTGGTTTAAGGAACTAGGAGGACCACATCCTCCTGCACAGCCAGTGTGCTCCTGGGGCAGTTTTATCAACCCGAGGGCTCCTGGCACTGCAAGGCATCCTTGAACCAGTAAGTACAGTGGAATCTCACCTTCAGATTAAATAAGGCACCGGTAACTCCTGTAGGTTTCAGTAACAGCTCACAATTTGCAACCTGTTATTCAAAGGGTAACACAGTGGATAATCTAAACAGAAAGAATCTGCCTAGCAGCAATAAGGCCTCTGTTTCTGCTTCAAAATGAGATGCGAGTGTTGCGATTACTTTTAATAATGTTTTTTGTGTAGAACGGAATACTGTTCCTCTAACGAGGTTTCAAAGTTGGCTTCAAGGCAAAGATTTAAAACCCCTTTAGATTTCAGAGGTATTTTTTGTAGTCCCTTAAAAAGGGGCTGCTATAGGAGGTAAGCAGCTGCGGGGAAAGGAACATTTAATTTCAAATGTTATAAAGCAGAGCTGGTTTGCTGGAGAAAAAAACCCAACCTGTTGTCACCTTAAACACAAGGCAAGGCAGAGAGAAAACAACAGAATATAATTAAAGCACTTCCCAAGATGGAAGGCAGCACAACAGCAGATCACTGTGCAACAAGGGCAGTAGAGCCTTGCAGTTAGCCAGTTCTGTAGGAAACACGCTCAGATGCCTCACCATTTTCTCCCTAATAAGAGTCCCCATGGAGATTACATCGAAGAGACACACGAGCTAGTGGGGTGGAGGCAGGGGAAAAGAAGTCTAAATAAACTGCTCTGCTGGGTGTTATTTTGTTTGCATGGCATTTGTCTCATTCCACATTTTACACTGCAGCAATCAGGCTATTAAGTGTTTATAATATCCCTTGGCCCACTGCTGATATTCTGTCTGTGCAGAAAACTCTTCTGTTGAGTACTGCACAGTTACACTGTGGGAGCTGTTAGGGAAACGCCAGTCTGCAGTCAAAGGAGCGGCTGCAGCTGTGTGAAAATAGCCAAGCCAGCTTTAACGTGGCTGGTGGAGGCACTGTTAGCAGTGTAAAAACCCAGCAACTGGAAGCTCACTTTCCAGAGTCAGAATAAATACTGAACCAAATAGTTTGTGCTGACTTACAGAGTGTTGTAGTGTTATCCCTGTAGCCTGTTTGATTTCACCTGGGTGTTTCGAGATGAGCTGCGCTCACACCAGCAATGACCACGAAGATGCGCCATCTGTTCTTGAGATTTGACCTAACAAAGACTGTGGCTACCTCTACGTGGGGTTGGCTTGTGTCCCAATCACACTCCAATGCCGTAAGTAGAAACATTGTATCAGAAGAATAATACCAGGGTCCTCTGAGCCCTTTTTCGTCTCAAGACGTTTCCTGCAAATACTCTTTGGGTCTTTTACTTGAAAATTTGGCCCTGTATTCAATTCCTCCTCTGGACTATATGCTTGTTACTATATCAGGTGACTATTGCCCTGGAAGGAAATACAGTTATTACAAGATGATTTACTGTGGAGAAGATGACATTTTTATAACATGAATAAAGTTTAAAGCTGGAAGACAATTTTCAGTCTGACTGTTTTGAGAAAACCACTCCAAATGACTTAAAATTTCACATGGGATCCTCCAGTGCATGGTAACTTGTGATGTAGCTGCAATTTTTATTCAGGTGACATTTGATCTGATCTGGAAATCTCTTCATTCAGGCAGTGAATGAAGAGCCACAAAGCATTATTCTCACCAAGAACAGGGACATGGTCTCCCCAAGCTCCTTACACTCTTGAGCAGGTAATTGAAGAACTATCCACTGAAAATGTCATTTCTCACAGCCAGTTTAGAACTACTGCACCTCCCATCAGGAAGAGGAAAGCCATTTGTACTGAGCTAGGCAGGAGCAAGGTTAAGTTCATAAAGCTAAGAAACCCCAAGCTGCTTCACTTGCAGCTCTGATTCCCTGCATCTCCCTCAAGAATTTTAGTCTTACATTGGTTTCTGCAAGTTTTTCAGGTTTCAACTCACAGAAGAAAAACACATCATCATCATTATGAACAACTTCAGGCTCTTCAAATAAGTACACATGGTTTTGGCCATAAAAAAAACCCCCATGTCATGGCACTTCAGCCCCTGCAAAGTATCTTGGATTACTTCAGTTTCTTAGATATACAGACTGCGAAACACTTCACTGGAAAAGTTAAATAAATGTGAAAAATTTTCTTGGTAGTTTCAAGTGCTTCAGATCAGACATTCCAGTTCCTGGGACCCTCTGCGGGCTGGGAACCAGTCTGCACCAGCTCCAGCACATTCAAACCACGGCCAACAGCTGAGTGTGAACATGAACAAGGCAGGCTGGGATGAGGCACGAATAGAATTAGAAAACATGGCAAGTACTAGGCATACACAAAGGTAACTGGCACTGATAAACTTTGTAGGTGCCAGTGCCCACCTGAGCTCAGGCAGTAAGTACAAAGGATCCAGACAAAACAGACAATCCTGAGATGGAGATCCATTTCTTAGTAAGGCTTTGAGTGCATGTGTTTTTTTAAGTGCTTTTCTTAAATTATCACAAAAGTCAGGCTAGCATTCTTTAAACAGTTGTGATCCTTCATTCCAGTATAAAACACATATGCAAACATGGCTTAAGACCCATGATCATTTAGGATATAATTTTAAGGTTTGTATTAAAAATATTTTTTATCCAAATGATAAATATTTTAAAATAAGCATTTACAAAAATAAAAGGTCCATTCCCGTAAGGAAGGACATATATAGCTGAAATTCTGAATACATCTTGAGGCAACACAATTATTGATGAAGCTAATTAATAAAATCTTTGGTATGAGAGTATAGTACATTAATATTCATGCACCATTGTCTTCCCTTGGCAGGTATACTGTACAGACAAGCGAAGAGGCAGCTTTTCCTTAATTTCTTGATATGTCTTCCAAATACACCATACAAATATTTCTAACGTGTCTTCCTATGATAATAGGAGAAAAGCCCAAGATTCTCCTGGCTCTTCCTATGACTTTCGTATCTAAAACAGAATGAAGATGGGAGGAAAAAGAGAAAGTGAACACAGTTAAGTTTCATTCTAGCTAGTAAGCAGCATTTACAAAAAATAAAAATAAATTTAAAAAATTACTCTAGAGGAAAGCTCACTTCCTTCAATATTGTATACATCAACTGCCAAGACAGTATAACAATGAATCTGTTAGGATTCATCGCTGCAAGTTCAGACACATGAAGAGGAGATTACTGAGTTAGGTAAGGGGGCAGCTTTACACCTGAGCACAGCACTGGGTGGTGCAAGCCTGGAACACCGCATCCAGGTCTGGCAGCCCTGTTACACATTGGGCATTGAGATACTGCATAGGTACAGGAAAGAGCCTCAAAAACTGGAAAAAAGAGCCTTGGAACAAAAGACTAGGAGAGATTAGTTGGTAATTTTAGCAAAAGTAAAGACGGAGAGCTGACTTGAGGCACAAAAACCTCCACAGGGACAAAATATGAAATGTCAGCTGGCACAGAAACAAGGGGCTAAGGGGCTCTGCAATCCGGTACAGAAAGGCGTAACAAAAAGGATACACTGGAGCTGAAGCCAGTTCAAACTGAGAATAAGATACACAGTTCTAATGACAATTAACTGGGATCAAGGGAAGTGATGGATTCTCTGTTTTTTTGGTATCAGTCCCTGAATGCTTTTCTGAAAATGCTTCTATTAAATGCTGGTGACTGAACCTGATTAAAGGAAACAGCTAAGGAAACACATGGGTTAGCCTTGAAGGCCTAATGGCTCCCTTTTAGCCTTAAACCCTGATTCCATGGACAGTCCAGCTGAGGGACTCTGATCTGGGAATGAAGGGTAACACAGCCCAGACTCCTACATCACCTGAAATGTCCATGAACTGGTGCTACTGTAGCCTACAGCTCTGGGAAAAAAATAGTAAAGAACAATGTCCAACTGTAACTGCTGTGACTGGGGTATAAGGAGCAGAAGGCACTAAACCAAAATGGAGTTGGATTCTGCTCCCCATCTACCGCATGAAGACTGGCACTTCCCACAGCACCGTGCAAAGACTGGAGAGAAAGTGACACCTCTGAATCAGCTGCTCTCTCCTCCTGGATCTCTCCCACTAGCACTGACTCACTGCTTCACTGAAGTTGATCCACGTGGATGCATCAATGCACCTTCTGCTAAAAGCTGCCACTCTCACAGCAACATTGGGTGAGTGGAAGGCAGGACTGTGAAGAGGAGTAGGAGCCCTGCTCTGCTGGCTGCTGTGAAGCAGAAGACTCAGCCGACAGAGGAGCTAACACCCAGAGCCAGCAAGAGGGGCAACGGTTGTAGCTGCTTGGGCTCAGCAAATCGAGCCAGCAACCTCCGGCCCTGGCACTGGTCATGCTTCAACCAGCTCCCAAGGGATGTGGAAGACAGAAGGTTTGGGTTTGTCTCATGACTGCTGGGAATCACGACCCATTGCTACAGCAACAGGAGCTCACATGACTACTGTCTTTAAGAAGAGCCCCTGTTTGTGGCATCCTCTGTAGGCAAACTATCCATTATTTATACCTCGGCATGTCTGAAGTGTAATTTGTATCCTAACCTCATTAATGAATGATGACACCTTGACCCATTCTATTAAGTAAGCCATGTTAGATCAAGAGGCACGCTGCTCTCCTGTCCCATGCTAAAGTAAGGCAACCAAGAGAAAAAACAATGGAGTAGATTACCTGAGTGACAGCAATACCAAAATAATGCAAATCCTGCAGCAACACTAAAACAGGCGAAGAAAAACACTGGACCTAAAGAAAACAAAAAAGGAAACACATTAAGACAGAACAGAGCAGTGGAAGTTTAGCTCAGTTCATAAATCATCAATTGCTATTAATATGCGTAATTAAGTGTATTCAAATGAAGCTAACACATTCACAATTATGTATGTTCCGTAGCTAATGTACTATGAAGCACATTTACTATACTGTAATTAATTTTTACTACAGTTGCTTTGACACCATTCACTGTTCGCCTCTGTTCATCTAGCTATATCCTATGAAATGTAAGTGAAAGGTTCCTCAGATGTTTTCTCACTCTAAAACTTTGTGCAAAAACCCCTTCAAACACTACAACAAAATACTAACCAGACTACTGGGATCTCACCACACAGTGTAGCGTTTTACTCTACAAATAGCCCCCACTTGGCCAATGCACTGCCTGTGGGTAAGAGTACATTATATGAGACTGCAGGCCCTTAGAAGCAGATTTTTAGGGTTTTGTTTTTTCCCCACAAATTCTACTTTCATGACAAGAGCAAATATTCTTGTTCCTGTTTACAATTCTGCTGGAAGCTGAAATGCAGAGCCACACGCACACCTAAAACAAATCTCCCCCGGAAACATTTCCTGCATGTGCCTGCCTGGAATTACGTGCAGTTTAACGCTGATGTTCAGTATTGATGTTCAATAAAACCTTTCTAATTCATACTTATCCACAGACAAAACCTCATAAAGATTTATATCTGCTTCTTTATTACCTAATATTCTATTTGTATTTACTACTTCACTATGAATATAGCTACAATTAAACTGTATCTGTCAATTTAAGGACAAATGTACTGCAGACTAACAAATTAGTGGAGCTGACCACGCAGACAAGGGCACTGGAGAAACAGCAAAGGAGCAAGGACTTGGTTGCTCCTTTGGATGTAATCTCCCAACAAGGGTGGCTAGCAGCCAGACAATCTCCAGTCTGAGGCCAGCTCTTTCATCAGCATGAGTAAGAATAGAAATTATTTAATTTTCTTATTTCCAAGAACTTTCTCTGTTCTTACTGCTGCAGGCAGCAACAGCAAAGTGAATAATTTGAATAGCAATTTGGTTCAATATTCAAAGTAACACCACCATAGGCAAAAATATACATTGAGTTAAATTGTGTTTCTGTCCCTCATTTCAGTTTTCACTCAGGGGAAAACTGGCAAAAAGGCATAGTTCTTAGAAGGTGCTTTTATTCTGCCATAATTGTATCCAAATTTCTAAATAAATAATCAATTAAACTTAAATGATAGAACACATTCATTATAAATTTTGAATATTCTTCAGCTTTCTTTCAGATCTTCAATTCCTTTTCGAAATATCTTTCAGTGAATAAAATATTTGCCTCTGTAAGCTGGGCATTGAATAGAGGAAAGGGAAAAAAATTAACATGTTTTCCTAAGGAAAACATATTTAAGTTCACCCTTGCACATCTTCCTTTCTGTCTTTACTTTCAAATGATTTGTACTTAAATTAAAAAGTTAAAAAAATTAAAATTTGACAGTTATATAAAAAAAACTTTTGATGGCCTTATGCAAAATGACAGCAGCAGCAGCTGAATAGACCTTACTATTCCAGCATTGAAGAAATCATAGGAAATTAAGAGTTTAGCTATAACAGTGTAAGTAGAAATACCATTGTAAATATTGATTAAACTTTGCAGTCTCTTGGATTTCCTGGCCCTGGTTTCCTCAACAGCAGCTCAGTACGTTTTTCTCCATTAATTCCACTTAATTTGTGACAGTAAAGACATCATAAAACAAACTATTTGTTACATGAAATGCAAATTACATGAAAAAATAAATTGCATCATAATTTGAAAAGTCATTCCATCCGGTGACACCGTATGCATTTATTTACCCCTGTCATTTAGCATATATTTCTCCTTGTCAGTGTCTATCTCTGTGGAATCTGTGGTTTCTAGAAATAAAAGCAACACATGAAAAGTTAGTACTCAGCTCAAGCAAACAAACAAACGTAATCAGCACATGCAAAATTGTGCAAAACAACACATTTCAGAAAAAAAATCCAACTTTGACATAAAATATTAACCCTCCAAAGTTAAATCTGGATATATGTTGATCAAAAGACATAGGCACATAGTCATTTGAATGCAACTATAAATAGCTGCAGCAACACTTCTGATCTGGTTAAGCACTAACCACATAAGTAACTTTACACTTGTTTTCCAAGTGAGGAAAGCAGGAGCTAATCCTTCCATAATGCCAGAAATTTTCATTGTAATAAATACGAACAATTTGTTAACATATGTGCTAATCTGAAAACACCCCTACAATTTAAAGCATCACCATTCTTTCTGTTCTTGAGTAAATCTCTGGGCATTAATGTATCTGGCAGATGAAGCACTTGGGACAAACTGCTTGGCGCAGATTATTTATCTAAATTCTGGTCTCAGCTAAAGACACATACAACTTCTTTGAAAGTCTGTAGGTACTACGTGCTAACATTTGGCACAAATAATTTTTGCCTCTATCTTTCTGCAAATTCTAGTAGAAAAGGAGGTTAACCTTAAGACAAGGTGTTCAGTAGTTAGCAGCAATAAAGCAGTTTCTGCTTTGGGCAGCAGCTCTTTTAAAGGTGCCTTTGCCATACCGGTGTGGAGATAACATTGTCTGCAGAACGTGTGTGCAACACCAAAGAATGCCACTGTCACCATAAATGGCAGAGGAAAGACTTTCCTTTTGCATCACGAATCTGCAAAACAACTTTTTTAGCCAAACCTCTTTGTGGTCAAGAGGGTTAAAAAAAAAGTAAAAAAAAAAGGGAGAGCTCCAAATTTGGCTGTCAATAGGGAAGAATTTGAGACTGACTGGTTTCAACTGATTTCATTCTTCTATGTGACAATCTGGAGCTAGGTGAGGTCCCTTGGAAAACTGCCCTGTACACCAAGTCAGCAAAGGGGACCTGCTGTCAGCCAACATTCGACAGTGAACATCCGTCTCCCATGCTAAATACGTCCCTCTCGGTGGGGTGACAGCGCATGGCATTCAAGCAGAACAGAAACATCTGAAGCACTTTGCTGCAAAGCTTGAGAATCGCTGAAGCAGAAAGGATTGCTGCAAAGCCTCCATGGCACACTCTGTATCGATGGCAATCTTACATAGCCTGCCTGTTTTGAGGGATGTCCTTGCTATGTACTCTAGCTAAGAAATCTTCACACTTCACAGGAAAGCACAGCCAAATCTCTGCACTTTTGTCAGGCTATTGCTGTGTGGGGCTGATCTGATCCTTTATCTTTCTAGTCTGCATCAGCATCGAAAGAAATAAAAACATTTTCTGAGTCACTTGGAAGATCCTGCTTGGCTTCAGTAGCTCTGAGTTGCCCATGCCATGTGCCTTACCCACCCTCTAGTGGGAATTCTGAGACATTACTAAACATTTCACTTGCAATATTATACTTGAGGCAAAGAAATTTTGTTCTAGCACAAATTTTAAAGTTGTTTTGAAAATGAAAAAGAAATCTTTGAAAGGATTTCCTCTGTAGAAAACATTTTTTATATGTACAGCTGCATGTAATCTATTACAGAACTCTGTCCTGGCCATAGTTCATCAATGTCCTCACCAATAATTTCTCCAGTTGTTTATAATGGTGCTTCTTTAAGTTCAATCTGCATTTAGAACAAAGCCCCCACATTTGGGATTCCCTTTTTTCTTCACATTTACAAATTCTAGTGTCAATTCTGTAAATGCTCTTTGCTAAATTTGACAAATTTAACAACTACTGCTATGACTATAAATACACGTACAATAAAAATTGTACATGATAGAGGTTGGAAGGATAATGCCTCTACTATTCAAAATGTTCAAGTTCACTTAAATGAGAAATAACACCTCATATTGAAAAGCGAGCTTTTTCTGAAGAATAACATTGTTTGCAGTTTTAGCTTAAAATGCTGCACAGATTTTATTGACCATTCAATCCAGAATGCAGACATTTGTTTTAGTTACAGAACTCATAAGAAGCAGCAAACATATTAACACAATTATCTCATTATTTCCTTCTCAGGTCCTTCCTTATAGGAAACTGCAGAGTCTCACCATGTAGTAGTATTTTAACTCAGTTATTTAAAGTATTCTCATCGTTCTGAGGATGGTAACATAAGAGAGTGTACCAAGATACAGAGAATTTAATGACTTATGACAGTTACTGGAGTCCCTTTGCATAATGCAACAGCAGCAAAACCGTTTTGGGGTACCACAAACAGCTCTATTTTTTTGTGAAGCAATTCTAGCACGTGTACTTGTTACGCGCAGTCTGAACATGAGAAGCCCTACCCCTGCCTACTCACGTGGCTACCTGAGTAAAAGTTCTCAGAAGCAGCCACATAAATCGGATACAAGGATGAGCACATTTATGCTCTAGCTAAATGTGAAAACATCACACAGACACCATATGCAAGTTTGTCCAGGTGTGACAACAGCACAAGGCAATGTGAGAGTTCGTCTTCACAATATCTGCACAACTTCCAATGTGAGTTTCATGGGTACAGATGAACTCGGTCACAGCTATGCTATTTCTAGCACCCAGCTGAACTCAGACAGTCTATATGGGATGTAGTCAGGCCTTGGCTACTGTGTACACGTTAAGACACATTTTCAGAAATGGCTTGTAGAAGATAAGTGTTATTGAACATTAACAGAGCTTAAACTCTTAAACCATCAATACACTCTTGAAATTTTATTCTTAGTGACTACACTAAGACTTCTTAAGTTGCTTTTAACTAATAAAAGCTGTCTGCTGCCTTCTAGTCAGCCTGGCAGAAAAACCTGTTGCTCTTGAGCTCTACCCAAGTACAAACGATTGATCCAAGACTATTTGATTTAAGAGCCTGTTGCCTCAAAGGGCATGACTTCTGCAAGGTGAATACGAGATCAAAAGCACTGCCTTAAAGCTGCTGCGTGGCTGAATCAATAGGGATTCATGCTCCTCTGAGATTCTGAGGCAGGGATGGGCCCAGACTTTCCCAGTTCAAGAGGGTTCAGGTATGGGATATGGAGACCTGGGGTAACTTTGCAGCCTCCCTGTGCAGGCAGGAAAATGGTGCAGTCTTCCACTGGTATGTGCTGGGTAGATACAAAGCTTCTCCTTCAAAATGAAAGGCAAAACGAAGCTAGGCAATGCAGTATCTTCAAAGGTAATTACAATTTTACATGCCATTTTCACTCCAGACATAAAAGAGGTCTAATTGTTTTTTTAAACCTATGGACTTTTGGTGTAACAGTTTGAATCTCACTGGAGTTTGACCCACACGTCTAAAATTTCCCCTAACGCCTAACTGTGGAGTTTCTTACAACTAGAAATCAATTAACCGGTGAAGCATTAGTGCTGTTAGATACTTTATAAGGATTTCTTAAACTACAGTCCTTTTGCAGCTTCATTAACTTAAACGTGGGAGCTTTCCCTCAAGCTCCTCAAGTCATTTCAGTATGCGGGATGCCTGAATGTATATCCCATCCATTTGGAACACTGTGCTTATCTCAAGTTTGTTAGGTAAGGGGAAAAGAAAAAAAAAAAAAAAACACCAACACATAGCAAGCACTATCCCTGGTTGGCAAGTCAGGCTTGATACTTTTCCGTAAAGAAATGAGCTCCTTTGCTGTACAGAATCAAATCTGTTTGAGCCTCAGTCCTTCTGAAGTACATACATGTGTATTTGGGGGGCAGCTTTAAGGGCATCAGTCAGGCCTGCCAGCTGCACAAAATAAGTCCTAAGTGATTAATATCACAATTCATCATTGCGAGGGCCTATGAATGTTTGCTTCACATTAAACTAGACACAACTAGGAGATTTATGGACTGAGGGAAAGCCAAGCTTCTGGGTCACCAGAGTTTTGAGCTTAACAAATTTGAGGTTTGTAATGTGCTTAAGTGCTACAAGTCAGAATAAACACAGAGGAAATAAACAAGTCATTAAGCAGCAATGGTTATGAAAAGGGAAATTGTACTTCATACAAGTTATCTTGCTTACATGTTTCACTTGAACTGTTTTAAAGATGTATTTCATATTTCAAAACAATCAAAGAGTTTTAGACTGCCCACACTAGTCAACAAATAACAAGAACTACGCAGTCAAATCCCCTTATGGCTTCTGGAAAATTCCAGTCAGAAGGAATTAATGTATAGCTAAACAGGTTATCTAAATAACCTAAACCTCATCTGAATGAGATTTTGTAATACACTGATGAGGAAATCCACAACTCAATCAACTTACAAATCAACTTACTCAAGATTTTCCTGCTTGGCAGGTCATTATACAGCTGTTCAGCATTGATCTGTAGAGCCCTGTAAAACTCTTGACAGTGTCTGTCTCCTTTCTTTTGAAGGTGCTTTATCAGATCTGAAAGTCTGGTATGGAGTGATGCCTTTGGATTCCTGAACTGTAAGAGAAAAGCACTCATTAGAAGAGAGATTACAACAGCTGGAGATCAATTTTACATCACTTTACAGTACGCCAGGGAGTGAAGATATGGAGTTTGTTTTATCTTTGCTAACAGAATGGGCCAAAAAAATGAGAGGAACCTAAAAAGGACATGCATTGCACAGCAGTCTTCAAGACGCTGAGCTCCATCTGGTCAGCACTGCTTGATGGAGAGTGTATTGCCTCTGCCTTCCCTCATTCTTTTTCTGCCCAGGTAAAGTGACAGCTACTTTGCCTTTGATGTTTTCTCTGCATTCAAACTAACATGGTACTTGCTATTCTACAATTTGATTATGACAGCTCTTGATAGACAATATCAACAAATCTTATAATGAAGTTTTATGTTTTCAAGTTTTCCCTTAGTTGCCTAGTAATGATCATCCAAAAAGCTACTTTATACTGCTTAGTCCCAATATTGGAGCGTTCATCATCCCAAGATTACATGTTTCATTGTTTTCAGCACAATTAACTGCTGCGTACCCAGTGCAACATGTACAAATTCTCATTACTCAGGCAACATGGCAAGCAGTTGCAGAAGAAAGTACTTTTTTTCCATAGTCCAAAATGTGACAAATATTAGAAGACCTTACAAAGAGAATGAAAACGTATACCTAGCCTCACACACATCAAACTGATTTCAGCTTATTTGAAAAACGTCCAAAGCCATTCTAAGCAAAGCATTATATTTCAGACCAGTACAGCAGATAACATTTATAGTACACTTAGTTAGGATCAGTTCCTGCTCTAGGGGTACAGGAATGCAACATACCTTATGCAACACTCCTTATTCTGACAAATTCCCACAAGGTCTACCGGATATAGCTGAGATTGTAAGCTTCCTAAACGCTCAACAGAGTTGACAGAAACTTGCCTGGACCTATGAGAAAGCAGGCCATTTCCGTCTGCTAAGTGCAGAAGTCACAAATTATGTTTCACGGATTCTTTATGCATTTATTTTGAAGCTCTTGAGGGAATGAGATGAACTTTAATTGTGCATGTCACACTGTTTATCATAACTTAGTGGCTAGACTGGCTCAGTTGATGATCTAGCAGTGCTCTATACCACCAAAACACTATTCATCCTCATGCAGCTTGATTACAACAGAATTAGACCTATTTTTTCCTAATGTTAAAATACTGATATGCCAAAACCCTGAGCCTTGTGCAGACAATGAAGTCAGCAGAGGGCAAGTACAAACTATTGTAAGTAGGATCTGGGAAGCTTTTAACTAACATTAACTTTCATTCCACACAAGTTTAAAAGATTCTTCTCCCTAAAAACAGCTACCCATTTTTGAAAGCTTCATGCTAGGGAGGGCGGCCTTCCTCCATATATAGAGGCACCATCGGAAGACGTTACTAACTCCATCCACCTCCCACAGCTCCCACACTTATAGGTGGGACTAATGCCCCCCTCCTCTACCAATACTCAGTGTTATTAATCACATTAATCAGCAACTAGAACTGATTAAGCTAATAGAGATGATTTTGTGGACACAGCTGGCAGCACAGATCATCTGACATGACACTCCACATGCAGGGCATTTGGCCACATGATGGGTGCAATCCTGCCCATGGAGTGGTTATAAGATAGTATGCTTCTGCACGCATAGAGTCAGACATCATGGCAGGGACCATGGCATTAAGCTGCTGCTGAAGAGAGTGCTCTCTCTCATAACCACCTGGCACAGGGAACGTGCCAGCCCTGTGACTTCTCTGATATTCTCTGATATGAGATCCCAGATACAACAGGACAGCAAGTAAGAGCTGAGGAAGATTGGCTGCATGTGTCACCCAGAGTCAAGCCAGGAAGAGGGCAGCTGCGCTCCTGACCCGCAAAAGCAATGGAACATTCAGGGACATAGTAAAATTCATCAAATTACCTTTTCTGCTTCTGCATTGGTAAGAATTTGGGGGTAGACTCTGTTAAGCTGAAGAATAATTTTATCAACCACTTGCTCGTTCAGTCGGCTATTGCTTGTAAGAAAATACATGTCGTGTTGCAGCCGATGACAATACGACTGATCTAGAGAGAAAATAATACAAAGAACAAACCATAGCAGTTAATTAGCAAGCCATTTTTAAATTCTGTAAATTTCATTTTCCTAACAGTGGTTAAATAGCTAAAATAAAATTACCACCATCATGTAATTTCAGAAAGCTGAACTATCTATTAGGGAAACACAACATAGCCACATGCTTTCAAAGACCCATCCACTTAAAATTACACACAGCTGAACTCCTGGCTGGTCACTCATGCTGCCTCTCTCTTTCCAAAGGGAGAAGGTTCTAAATTATTTAGATGTCATGCACTGATGGATATTTAATCAAATACAGTCCTAAAGTTTTTGAATCACTGACGATAAATTTTCTATCATTTATGAAGTCAGATTATGGAGTTTAAAACTAATGTGGTTTATAATTTTTTAATGTAATTATGTATTTCATACAGAGAGGTTCTCTCTGATGTAGAATAGTAAAAGGACATATATTTGGCTTTAAATTGTGTACATTACTGATACTGGTATACACCACAGGGCTGGTATTTGCCTGCTGCTTAGCACCCGAGGACTGCAGCACAGCATGGGATGGGATGGGACAGGATGCAGAGAAGCTTGCACAGCCAGGCATAGCAGGGGGCCAACTGAGCTGGAGTGATTTGGCCCTAATATCACCCAACCCGCCAAGAGTTTATTGCTGCCTTTTGTCTAACAGGAGACTTCAGTAACTTGCCCAGCAGAAACTGCCCAGACTGAAACAGAACTGGAACATCAGGAACAGCATCTCAGCCAAAGAGCCATGAAGTTTTTAGGGAAGGACTTCTACCTTTGCTTCATGTGGGAGTGGGGAGAAAGGGCATTCAAAAAGCAGTACAATTTTACCATGGAAGTACACTCAAATACCCATACAAATAAAACACATCTTTTTCTATTAACCCAAGCCTCTGCAAATACACAAATCCAGACTTGCTGTTGTTTTAGGCACCGTTTCTAATTTGACAGCAATGGATTTTGTAGGAGCATAGCTTTCCCTATAGCTGCTTGTCTATAGTCCCTAGATTAAGATACAGGCACAGACTGGTTTCACAGGTTACTGTGCCCTTATTAGATTTAGAAAGAGAATGTCTCTGACCATGTCAGAAATAAGTGTTAAAATGTCAGTACAGCACTTTATAACCAAGCAGCACAGGAAAAAAAACAAAACACTGCCACCCCCACCACACCCCCAGCACATTCCCCATTTAAAGCAAATGCATAGGTTTTATGGTATTTTGGCTACCAGAAAACACATAACCATTAGCTCTTTGTGCCCTGCAGTTTCGAGAAGATAAACAAAAGAATGAAGGTAAAGAGCCAGAAAACTTTGGCACGATGCACAGCCCTTGCCCTTTCTATACCATGTCCTTTTTCTGTATCTGTGTAGCACTAGAAGTGTTTATAGGAAAGGATTCAGGAAAATCGCCCAGTGTGACCATCTAATAACTTCTCCAGTGCCAGCGCCACTCCTATTGAAACAAGAAGACATAGCTATTGATACTGCATAGAGAGCTGCAATTCTACAGGCACAACAGGATTTCAGTTACATTCTTACTTTTTATACAAACACCATATTATTTCTACGTGTTTCTAACGCCTCGCTTTTCCACGGCTCGCTCTCAAGGCAGCTTTTTAGTGTACTGTCAGAAACATACTGCCCTGACATACTTGCTGTGCAATTTCTTTTTGTTGCAAGAAGTTCCACGTTATCTGATTCATGGCTGAGATCAAACTTCTCCTCTTCAAATCAGCTCATTGACATGCATAAAAGGCTGACGCGAGGACCAGGAGACTGTGAAGTTTTGTCTGTTCATACAAATACTTTTTGGGGAATGAAGTGCCACAGTGCAGCTTCCTCCTCCTTCTGCCTCAACTACGTGATTTGTAGCGACTCTCAGTGTCACCAACAACTCTGTACCTTCTGCAAACTTACAAAAAACACACATTAAACCAGGGTCTTACAGCTAGCAGAGCAATTAAACTTCAAATAGCACTGTGACATTCAAACAACGAACCACAGCAAGTGCTAAAAGCATGACAAGGATCCAGCACAATGTGTATATAAAGTAAAATAAAAGCAGGCTCAAAGTGTCATCTCCTTCCCTGCTTCTTGCTCTGTTGCTGTCTTGTCATTACTGATCCCTGCACAGGCAGCACACAAGAGTATATTAGCAGCTATTACACCAGCGAAGTTAACTGTGACCAACTGAAGATCGCATTTAAGTCAAGATCATTTTCTGAGCAGTCAGGAGCACTCCATGTCCTTGCAGTAATTTTCATTTACACACACTCATTAAACTATCACCAGTCTTACCGAGGGATTTTTGCTGCCATCTGAAATGTGCGTGCTGGTGCACTGTAGATTATATTACAGGGCCTAAGCCTCTCCCAAGATTTCAGGGGCGGCTATGTTTTCTTCCCATCTAAACCAAAAGGCAGGAGAAGAGAATGAGATGATGCTCTTGGCCTCTCTGGCTACTGCTAAACTGTGCCTGCTGAGGACAGGTCTTACACCCAGCTCAGGCATCTGCAAGATGCTTCTCCCATCCTATGGGATGCTCCACTTTTAAGAAGCACCCATGGAACAATCTGTTTCCTCCCCATTCCCACAGAGACGTTTCACATGCGTGCACCTTCACCTCCTCCAGATTACTTCAGTATTTAGGATGAGGTGCAAGGTTTAAAATTTCTGGAAGAATGGTTATCAAACAACGCTAGCTCAATAAAAGCAGAGCAGAAGTAACTTCCAGTATCTCACCTCTCTCTTCCGAAATCTTGTGTCTCTCCTCTAACGCTGAGATATCTCTGCCCAAACCACATAAGGAACTGCCTTCAGGCTTCCGGTAGACCAGAGAAGTGAAACTTCCCACCAACACTGCCCACCAGTGCAGAATTGTGCTCCAGCTACTAAATTTAAAGAAAACAAACAAAAAAGCCCCACCAACCCTAGTGGCTGGAACATGGCACCCTGCTTTGGAGCAATAAGGGTATCTGGAAAGCACACGTGCATTTGAAGCTACGACACGATGCTCCTGGGCCCAGCTTGCCCCAGGAACTCCAGCAGCTTTATTATGGCATGGACTTGCTCCCATGCCCTGCCAGTCATGGCCCAGTTAGGGGTGTACAAGCATGACTGTGCTATGAAGTTCTATCATCACTGTTCACAAGCAGCAGCTTTTTAATATTGAACATGCCCATTATTTACATTGTAAAATAACAGAAACCCCAAACCAGGTAACTTCACAACTGCAGCAAGGCTACTGATGTGCTGTCAGGTCCTAAGAATTTAGGGAGTGGTTGTTTGGGATATTTTGCATATCCACCTTTTATCTCACTGCCTCAAAGAGACAACAGTTATTGCAAGGAGAATTTGAATTCTTCATGCCAAGATGACTTTGTTTTTAAGCAGGAGTCACCCCAGCATTAAAAGGACAGTCACGCTGTTAGCCAGTACTTGCCTAGAAAGTTCAGAGCAGCAAAATCAGGAGACCAGGTCAATTAACCACAGCTTACAGCACAGGCGTGGCATTTCCACGCATTTTAACGCCCTCAGACTGCATGAGGATTGCATCTAACACCGAATTTGGTATTACGGCAGTTACACCTTCTCTTCCACTAGAACATTAATCTAACTGAGCTTAATCCTGTTCACAGGCTTTGGACCCAACGGCAGGTTTGCTCAGGCGTGCAGCTGCAGAGGAGGAGTCTGCAGGCTTTGACATAGCTGGAGGGTTGGCAGTGGACTGAGCTCAGCCTCACTGAGGAGAGGCAGTGAATACAGCTGAAATTGGATACCACATCATTGAAGCTGACCTAAAGGCTGCTTAAAATAAGGCTGGTACTTTCCTTACTCAGAGGAAATGTAAACTTGTCAGAGAGACAGACAGGAAACTCATGAACTGTCTTTGACAGTTGAGAAGAAAACATGACTAATAATTTCATGTTATTGACTTATAATTACTATAATAAGCTCACGACACATCATACATGACTGCTTTTTTCTCTCACCTAAAGTACAAAAAGCCTCTGGCACACAGCATATGCACACCACGCTAACATACACAGCCTGCACCTGACCGCACACACGGAAGGAAAGGAAGTACACGTACAATTAAGAGATATCAGAGAAAAGCAAGAGATGTTTGGTTTTTTGTAGTCAGCAGCTCCTCAAACAGAGGATAAGATACAGAAAATCAGTGATGATAAATGCACAAGCAGCAAATGACAGTAACAAAGCAACACACTCATCATTTTTCACCTGCAGGTAAAAATCACCCCCATTCCAATCCTTCATAAAATGACCCATCTCTATTCTGATAGGGGGGAACTAACACGTCAAGGGTTGATAACAAAACCATCACTTTGCTCAGGCTATGTATCTATAGTCTTAAGCAGGAACTGATACCAGTGGAATGCTTTGCTTAACTACCTGATAAGCATGAGATAAATCAGGACCGAAGAGATTGACCAGACAAACCCAGGACACAATTAAATCAGGACTGAAGAGATTGACCAAGCAAACCAAGAACACAATTACTGCCAGCAGGATGGTTTTGAGCAGGATTTGCAGTCCAGGTGAAGAGTGCATGGCGAGGAAGACACGCGGCCTTCATCCCTGAAGACCCCAGCCCACGACCACCAGGAAGCACCACGCGTGCGCAGCTAGGAGGAGTTAAAGGCGGGGACTTCGGGGGGGGAAATTATAATATTAATGTTTTGATGCATAAATACCTGGCGAGTTTCCATGAAAAGTGCACACGACTTTGGTGGGACTACCCCCCCGTGCTGCCCAGCGCTGAATAAACATACCTACTTTACAACCTTCTTGGTTGTGGAGTCTGTTTTCCGCACGTCAATTCTTCCTTCCAAATAGGCAATTAGGTTTCTGGCAATAGCTGCAGAATGACCCAGCCACTATACTAAGTGCTGGCATTTTACGGGTGCTGAAATATATTCTGCTCTTGGAAGTAACAAGGCTCATAAAAAATCTGGTTGTATGTGACCGTAACATGCCAGACTGTCTTCTACAGCACCTGTAGGAAAAATGTCAAGGGCAACAGAGCCACCCTTCCCAAAGCTCTTCCTAATTAATAGCAGAGTGTGTTCACAGAGTGTTTTTCAGAGACAACTCCTAACCTAGGCACCAACATGCCAGACCTTGGCAGCAGCCAGGATGTCAGACAAATGCTGTGGCATTGGCACTCTTGCTCCTTACGCCTGTGGTGAGGCATCTGGTCCCTGAAAAGTGTCACTAGCCACTGGCGCAACACACTGATAACACAAAACATAACTTCCAGGTTATAATGGCTGTCAAAAACCCCCTTGTAATTTTGATTCTGCTTAATTATTCTTACCATGTTGTTTTCTGTACAAGGAATATCAAATGGGACTTTGTCTCTCGCAGTCCCCTGCATATGCTCCTCTATAATCTACCTTCACTGCCCTTTTGGATAAAGCCACATGGCCCTAGGAACCTGCCACCTTCGGCTGGGGTCTGCATTGCCACCTCATGTTTATCACAGTAAATGAATAAATCTAGCTGCATTTCAAATTTGTAGGCTGCGATCAGCCCCTCCTTGCTACGCTGTGACGTGTAACCGCTCTCATCCATGCTTGGGCCCCAGGGAGAATAAATGATGCTGATACCTGAGAATGTGGATTGAGGCTCCTGGGTGTTCCCCTTTTCCATTACAAAGCTCTTGAATGCTCCCATTACATAACAAGGGAGAGTCCTTGTGGATAATTTTTAGGCTCCTGAACACTCCCCTCTAGACAGCTAGGCGACCCAAGAACTGAGTCTGCGCAGAAGCAAAGGTCAATCAGCGAACACGGTGAGGAAGACTATGAGCCTTCGTCTGAAGACCCCCAAAGACCACCTGAGGACCACCACAGAGGATGACTGCACATGCGGATCGGACATTTACATATGTTAATAAGTTCCAGGAAAACTCATGTTTATGTAGAAATCCTATGAATATTTTCATAGTATATAGTAACCGAAAGTCTGTCAACCCTTCGGAGCACTTATGGTGGAACTATCCCCAGTGCTGCCCGGCGCCGCAATAAAGAATGCCTGCTTTCTGAAACTCCAAAATAAGTTTTAGAGAGTGAATTATTTTGCCGCTTTCCGGTAACAATGCCAACCGCCTTAAGTCAGGCGGGTAGACCTTTCCAATTAATAACTCCACCAATATTTACATAAGGACTCTTGATACTGTCTCTGACACCACAGTATCTTTATGTCCTGGTTTTGACTGGGATAGAATTAATCTTTCTAGCACCTGGTATAGTGCCGTGTTTTGCATTTAGCATGAGAATATTGTTGATAACACACTGGTTCTGGTTGTTGCTAAGCAGTCAAGGACTTTTCAGCTTCTCATACTGGCCTGCTACCGAGAAGGCTAGAGGTGCACAAGAAGCTGGGAAGGGGGCACAGCCAGGACAGCTGACCCAAACTGGCCAAAGGAATATTCCATACCATAAGATGTCATGCATATAAACTAGGGAGAGTTGGCTGGAGTGGGGGCCGCTGCTCAGGGACTGGCTGGGCATCAGTCAGCTGGTGGTGAGCAATTGTTTTTCATTTACATCATTTGTCTTTCTTGGGTTTTATTTCTCTCTCTTTTTGTTATTTTCCTTTTCATTACAATTTATTATTATATAATTTTATTTCAATTATTAAACTCTTATCTCAACCCACAAGCGTTCTCACTTCTACTCTTCTGATTCTCTCCCCCAGCCCACCAGGGGCAGGGTGGGGCGTGAGTGAGCAGCTATGTGGTGCTTAGTTGCCAGCTGGGGTTAAACCACAACACTTTATTAGGGTTTCATCTCTTGTTTGTTTTCCCCTGAAAAGCCTCCTCCAAGCAAACAGACAGGATCATCACAAGCAGATAAATTTAAATACAACAGACAAAACCCAACACATCTCTCTGACATTCTCCTTAACACCACACATAATCTGTAAACATCCATTCCAGAAGCCTCAATGGTATCTGCTGTGCAATGCAAACACAAGTTACAACTTCCTGTAAAACTCCTGAATGATTTCCATAAACTTTATAAAGGCAAGCTGACAACCAAAACCTTGAAGGCACATGACCTGCCATTTGTACGTGTCCATGCAAACTCCCTGCTGAAGCATCTCAGGGAAGAGCTGAAGAAGTCTCTCTCAATAAAATGTTACCTTAACACTAATTTAGTTTTTGGCTTTTCCCTTTCAAGAGCCCATGAAAGGGATGCTGAGGATTTAAGAAGATATCTGGCTGCAGAGAAATGGTCTGAGATGATCAGATTGCACTGGTTACCAAATGCACCCCCGATGAAGAGCAACTGGTCTGCTCCTCTGGGCTGGAAGTGACGATACAGAGGTGAAGGACAACGTGCCACCCTCCCCAGCCGCATTCACCCACTGCCACATGCTGGTGCCACTGAAAAGTTAGTAACCAGAAGTGAAGAGCCTTTGACAGCAAGTCATAGAATCATTTAGGTCCGAAAAGACCTTTAGGATCATCAAGTCCAACAGTTAACCTAGCACTGCCAAGTCCACCACTAAACCATGTGCCTAAGCACCACGTCTACACGGCTTTTAAATACCTCCAGAGATGGGAACTCAACCACTTCCCCGGGCAGCCTGTTCTAGTGCCTGACTACCCTTTCGGTGAAGAAATTTTCCCTAATACCCAACTTAAACCTCCCCTGGTGCAACTTCAGGCCGTTTCCTCTCGTCCTATTGCTTGTTACTTGGGAGAAGACACCTACCCCCACCTCATTACAACCTCCTTTCAGGTAGTTGTAGAGTTCAGTAACTCATCTTTATCTGAAATATCTTTTAAAAATAGAAAAGAAATAAAACAGTGAGCAAAATATCAAAATGCTCTTGATACTCGAGTATGACATTAGTTTATACACATTCCCAGTCCCTCAAGCTTCATACGAAGGCTAAAACAGCCAGGCCCTTAAGTAACCAGGAAAGCTTGTGTGCACCACAGGTGCAGAGGCAGAATCTTAACAAGCAGAAGATGGAGGCTGGGCCCAGGCAGCAGATTTCTTTTCACTGCCACACAACGTGCAGCCAGCGTGCCAAGATGTGAGATCTGGCACTCATCGCACCTCCTCCCTTCCGTGGGGTAACACGAACGCTACGTTTCAGACACGGGCCTAACTGCATTTGCTGGCTGCAAACCCCAGAACCGGCCCCTGCCGCCCCGAGCTTCGGCCGCTGGGCCCAGCTGGGAGGCGTGACACTGCGGCGCTGCCTGGAACCGGCGCCCAGGCCAGAGGCGGCGCGGCCGGGGACCGGGGACCTCCCCAGGACCGGGTGAGGCGGTGACCGTCAACCCCTCCCCGGGGCCCGCGGGCGAGCCACGGCTCACGCAGCTACACCCTCCCTCGGAGCTGCCGCGCCGACGGCGGCCCGAGTACGGGGCGCCGAAGGCACCAAAACACCCGCCCTTGCGAAACGCGGCGGCAGCACCCGAGCGGCTGCAGCCGCAGACCCCGGAGCGAAGCGGCGCCGCCTCAGAAAGCGATCGCCTCCTGCCCGAGGCAGCCCGCCGGCGCAGCGCGCGGGCTCTCCCCGCCGCCCCCGGGCTCTCCTCGCTCCGCACTCACCGGCCATGGCGGCCCCGGCCCTGCCCGGCCCGCCGGCGGGCTGCGGGCCTTCCTGCTGGGGCTGGCGGCGGGGCCGGGCCGGGGCCAGGCGGGTGCGGCCTGCCGGGGCGGTGCGGCGAGGCCAGGCCTGCCGGGGCGCCGCCTCCCGGGCCCAGCGAAGGCGCTGCCGGAGGCGGCGTGGGGAAGCGGCGCGCCCGGGGCTGCTCCAGAGCCGCCCACGCTGTTTCGTGGCGGGTTCCCCACCGCCTCGGCAGCCCCGAGGGGTAAATCGCGTTCGTGGGTAACGACTGCATTTATCTGGCCGTCCCGGGCGCTGTGAAAGTGTGAATTATTTACACTTGCACAACTGTCAGGCTTGAAACGGTTAACTGCCTAATTAGTAATGCCGCAATTCACTTTTCCGCAAGCAATTTAACTGTTCTAAATACCACGTCTACGCTTTCATCGTATCCGTATGCAATTTATATTTTTTCTTGTGCCGCGGCGCTGTACACATTTCTTTAAATGCAGCTATGCCGCGTAAGGCAAATTTGACAGATCATTATTCAAGTCCAAGGAGCAGGGACAACTCTCAATCAAAGAAAAGCTTGCAGTGAAGCATCTAATTAATTGGGGTATATTACGTTTGTGAGGGAAGAAGTAGAATGAAATTGTGCATTTTAAAAATTCTAGTTAGCACAAAGTTTCATCAGCATTTAATTACCCAGCGAGGTTTGGAGGACAATATGCCTTCCTAGGTATAAATGCTTCAGAGGAGCGAGGCTGAACCTTAGCTTTGCAAATTGTGATAAAAAAAGGGATACATTATTTATTACTGCAGGTTTGGGTTTTTTTACTTCAAAATCTGATATTTTTATAACATATCAGAAAAGGCGGATTTCTAGTATGGCAGTGCGACAGGGTGATTTGTAATTATGACTTCTGTTGAAACCATGAAGAAAATGTTTATGTTGAAGAGGGACAGAAATCTTCCAGAGGGACTGAAATGACAGTAGGCAAAGCTGCCTCCAGACTGGTACATAAAATGCTTCAAGCACACAACTGCCCTTGCACAGACACCAGTTATTAAAACAGTTTGCTTCTCTTCGTCCCCGAGCACCAAGACGCTCCCTTACCCAGGAAACAAAACCACTGTGTGGATGACCACTAGTCCACAAGACCCCGAAAGGTTTGCCCTGTTTTGCCACCGTGTCATCATAACCCAAATGTGTGGAAAAACTATACCAATATGCCGGGACTGGTTAAACAGCGAGATAATAAAACATATGGCCCCTTGCTTTGAGCGGTACGGTGTTTTGGGAACTTGTAGCACTGAAGCTGGAAGTCAGCGTGTCCCAACTGACAGGCTGGGACTTCCAAAGCCTACAGGGTAGGCACGAGTTGCCAAATAGGAGGTAAGAAAGGATTTAGTGAAGCCTTGACTTTGCGCTTGGATATGCACCGTAGACCCTCTTATGAGAGACAGCTCCAGCTAGCCTGGGAGTTTAAAAAAATGAAAAAAGATAATTTGCTGGAAGTTTGCGAGTGCTGCCACTTCGTGGTCTCATGAAGGAAGTGTCATACCCAGCGCAACCCCAGAGATGGTGCCTGGGGCGCACTGGGGCATTTCTAGCATGTCCTGGGGCAGGATTTCAGCGGCAGGGTTAGCCCCACCGTCCTGAAGCTTTCTTCTGCATAATTTCTTTCTCTGATACTCTCGTCTTTGTTTTCCGTGTCTGGCCTTCCCTCCCAGGGTGGAGTTTCCAGCCTGGCAGAGCTCTCCGAAGAAAGCAGCATCCCACCCCAGCGCCACATTGCCCACCTGCGGGTGGGCACCACCACCACCTGTGCCATGGCTCCGAGGAGCTCATCGTGGAGACCTTCCTGGTGAGCACAGCCAGAACTGCTGTAACTCACACGATTATGTGCACCTCCATTAACAATTGAGATACCTGAATCCCCACATTTACTCTTGAAAATGTTGGTCTATACCTCCATACTACACATGAAAGCGGCTTCTTTATCTCTAGAAAGTGTAAGAACATGGAAAAAAAAATCTCATTAAAATACTTTTAGTATTATCAAATGCTGTGACATTTATGGTGCGTGTCCTTGGGAAGATGAATAGAGTATAAGCATCCTGAGTTTATTCCATTTACCCTCAGGAATGCAGATGATCTGAACAGCATGAAAAGAGGTTTTAAAATCACTATTATTGCACATGGAGACCTTGATCATGCCTGTATCAGGATGATTTTTGGCAATGTATTGTAGTAACAGAAACAGGCACCTTGTGGAAAGGAAATTGTCATTTTATAACTCCTTTCATCATATATTTTTAAGACCATTTCATATGTATATTAAAATATTACAGCAAGAGGTGTTGCCTAGTACTAAGAAGCAGCGGTAGTATGGCATGCTGAGGATTTGTTTTTATGACCATTTTATACTGTTGTGAATTCACTGCATTTTGTGCTCTGCTAAAAAGTTTCCCTGGAATCGCTACCAGAATCTAAACCACAAAACTGAAAACCTGGTCATCTTAATGTGACATAGACTGAAATCTCTAATATCTATCTCAAACAGTTTTTAGCAGATGGTATTTCTGAGCACTGTGAGTGAAATGGAAGTAAAAATCAATCATTCAATTCAATCAATCAGTGCTGCAGTGTACAGTGCCACATTGCCTGGAGATATTTCTGTCCTATAGACTCACATAATGATACAAGAATCAGGGGCTAAATATATCTCTTCCTCATGCCCATGGCACGCAAGACTTCTGCAGCCGTATGACTGTTAGGGTTGCCTTGGAAAGACAGATCCTCAGGAAGCCACACAGCCGCAGCAGAGGCAGTGGAGAGGGACACCCGTCCACATACATGTGGCTCATCTGTGGGGAGTCACATACTTGGCAGGAGCTGGGCCACCAAACCCCCTCCCATGGCATGATCTGTGACATTCAAAGAGCACAGCCGGGCAGGGAGGACACCCGCTCAGTACTGGGAACAGTGATGAGCCATATGTAAATGGTGCCACGAAACTCTTAGGCTCTTTGAGGCGGGTAATGCTGATTTTCAAACCACTCGCAGACAGAGCAGCACAGTGCAAAGCCCTCGCTTCCTGCTGACAGCAGGCCTGCCACACCGACAGAGCCCAACTCGTTTCTGAAACTCTGTGATTCATTTCAGATTTCTATCTCCTCATTTAGTGGCTAAGCTAAGTGACCCGCCCAACAATGTTTTGTTTCCCAGCATCTAAAGGACAGCAGATGGATTTCCTGGTTAGCTAATCTCAAAAGCCATTGCTGTTTCCCCCCTGCTAAACCAACTGATTTGTTTATTTGAGTGAATTATTTGATTTACTAAATATTACTGTTGTCCTGGCAGCATCAGCATGTAGTGTTTTCTTGTTTTATCTGTTAATTGTTAAATCACAATATGGTTTCTTATTTTCCCACAGCTGAAGAGGACTGGATCTCTTCAGGAACAAATTAAATCCAGATAGTGCAGGCAGTTCCTTTAACAAAGTCTTTCTTTGTGTTTAAAAAAATACAATGAAATATTTCTTAAAAGCTCAGATTACACACTAAGCTCCCTTCAGCAAGTTTTAGCTAATCATTTACAAAAACAGACTCTAAGAAGGAAAAAAAATGGGACGGCAGCGACTGGCTGGCCACTCCCGTCACAGCCGCTGCCTCTCCTGGCTCCGCACTTTTGTCCCTGCAGATTCGGACTTTTCAGACCGGTCATTTTGCCCAAGTTCCTTGTTACAAATATGCACTTACATGTCTTGTAGAGCATCATCCATAGGTTTCACAGGTTTGTGCTGTGCCCAGTACACATACAGCGGGGCAGCTGGAGTGCTCTTCTCCTTGGATGAGCAGAGGTCACTGGGAAGTTAGAGAAGCGAAAGTAAACTGAGAGGGAGCGGGTCCGGCTGCGCACAGCTGGCAGAGGCCTCCCAGGGGTGCGTGGGTCACGGCTGCCGGGGGCACAGACCCCGGCAGTGCAAATGGGGGGCTGCTCCTTCGCTCCCGGGAGCCAGCAGCAGTTTGCTGTTGATTTTAAGGGACGTGTAATCGGCTCTGAAAACCAAAAAACCAAGATGTTTGTTTACTCAAAGTTATGGGATTTTTTTTTTTTTTTTGTGCTAATAATTTCTAAGATTGCTTTGCATATAGAATGGGTAATTTTCCAGTTTTATTTACATAGTCATAGTATTATTATTTGTATAATCACCTTTTTTTTCTTCATTGGTTAAAAGGAGATGAAGAAAAACAATTCTCTGACTCCAAACATGAAAGCAGCAGCTGTGCTGCAAATTCTCAGCTCTTTATTCTTGACCAGCTAAGCCAAACTATTACATGTGAACAGAACAGACTTGGGTAAAAACATAGCCTGGAGCATCCATAGATCTGGAAATCCCTAGTCAGTTTTAACTTCTTGTATTCATTATAGGAGTGAATTACATGCATCCTGATTCTGCTGTATGACATCCTATCCTTGGAAATTTTGACAGTGTTAGTAAAACAAGAAGATGATGCAGATAATGGAAAAATTGAATACCTCTTGTTCCTGGCACAATGGAAAAGTCAGCATATAGAATAAGCCCTTGTATACTGATCATAAATCATTTTGATAAATATTACAGAAGTTACTGTGTTGGCTGTTAGGTTGTACATGGGATAATGAACATATATGCTTCAAACATATGTTCAAAACTGCACACAGCTCAATATCTGATCCCTTGTAAAGTACAAATCAAATTATACACATGAGAAAAAATACTTAACTAATTATTTTTTTTTCTAGAAAACCCCAAAACATTGAAATTCTTTGAAGACAAAAAGCAAATAAAGCCATTTGAGCATCCTCCCCTTAAAATAGGTGTATAAATAAACAGCTGACAGATTTGGCAAACTGAGATTTGGCAGAGCTCCAGGGAGAGAACAAAGCCACTTTATCTACAGTGTCCTCACATGGAAGTCATCACCCTGGCAGCTCAGTGCCTCACCTGACCACCATGGGCCAGGAAGGACAAAGGATGGTGTGCAGCCAGCATGCAACCCATGGACTTTATGAATTAAAGGCCAGCATCTGGGCATGGATTAGAAGCCACTGCAGACTCCAGTTCATAGATGCAACATACCGCCTGTGGGAAACACTACTGTGAGCATTTCCATATAACCTTGACCTTGAAACACATGAGCAGTCTGAACACACTCATGCTTAAGTATAGCATCAGGGATCCAGGGAACAAGCTGTTTCTGCTCTGCTTTACACCAGATGAACTCTCACTGCCTTGCTTGCTGCTGTGCCAGAGGAGTTTCATGTTTCCATCATTGCATTAGCTTCCAGGAATGGAGACTGGCTTCTGAAACATCTTGATGTGCATGGTGCCGGCAACTATACAGTGCTTCCACCAGCTGATATGTTTTGTGTGCAGTGACAATAAGAAATGGCTATTGGTTGTGGAATAATTATACAACATCCTTTTAACACTGGCTCTGTCAGTCAGCTCTCTCCTCATAACAGTCCTTAAAAAATAAGTAGAAAAGATCACCTCCTCATGTTACTGAAGGCAGAAACAAATTAGGTTCCCCGTATCACTTTTAGGGGGACAGGATTTGATCAGAGTTTACATGGAGTCATGTGTTATGAGGTGTAACTCAAAATACCACCCTAAAGCTGAAAGGTACTGCTCCACCCCACAGCAAGAGTTTATTAAAATGTCATAGAGGAACCTCGCTTTACCCCTGTTGGAGGTTGTTATCTGGCTCTTGCCTGTGGTCTGACTTGTCAAGCTGCTTGATGTGGAGAAAGGAGCCCAAGTTGAGGTGAAACAAGTCCCAAGGATATTTTAAACATATATCACTAGCTTTTCTGGACTTTTGCTCATCCATGAGTTACCCTGCTCCCAAACCAAATAAAGTTCTTAAACTTCTCAACAGTTATTAAATGTGCTGAAGATGAAACAGTCCTATAGATGCAGTCAAGTATAGCCACCTTTCTGAAGCAAGCCAGAGGAGCATGCAGCACCTCTGGCTGGATGTCCTCCACTTGCAAGCTGCTCGTTGTGATGTTGCTTTCTACTCTTTCATCAAGTGTTTTTTATGGGCACAAGAACTACTGCACTGCGGCATTTAAATATAGTGTAAATTCTGCAGGTAACTTGTAAACCGTATCAGATGTCACCAGGTAGCGTTTATGTGGATCTTCCCTGAAACTTCCACAGAACACTTAAGAAATCCCTAAACAAAATAAAATATGTATCACAGTTTAACAGCTTTGTGCTGAGCTATCATTATGAAAAAATGCAACTGTAAGTCATCTCAAAAGCTACCAGCTGGCATGTTGCCAAATTTTTCTCTTGGTCCTTCCAAGCAGAAGATTCAATTATATCTACCATTTAATTAAAGTTATTAAAAAGTTGTCCTGTGTGACATTGTTAAAAAAAAAAAGAAATTGTTGCAAAAGCCATTTACATCTGACAATAAATTATGGCAGATTAATGTAGTTGCTCTGCTTCCAAGACGTCACTAATGACTGGGATGTTTTTGAAGCAAAACTGTTAGAGATCTCCTCTCCACCCCAAACCATCAGTTGTTTATATCCTGTTCTTACAGCCGGTGTCTGGTATAACCAGAGGGCTCCTGCTTTCCTGTGCCATGCTGTCTCAGACCGGTGGTATTGGCCACCTCCGGCAGCTTGTAACGTTCCATCAGTTTAACAGTCCTGCCTCTTTTCTGGGTCCTGAACTTCTCATGGAAACTGAGCCATAACTAGCCATACTAGCCCATAACCAAAAGTTAGACTGACAGGAGCAGACCATCCTGAGGAAAACAGTGTATTTAGAGACTTCCAGGATAATACCCAAGGGGCAGGTGTCCAGGAGAAGGCCTGCATGTCCATAAATCCATGTGGAAAGCTCCATGAAAGCAGCGTTAACTCTATGGTAGATACTCTGATGTCCATCCCAAGCTTCATCACTCCATCTACATCAAAAGACATTCTTTGCCTTTCTTTCAACCATAGAAGATGTGTCAAGATCATACATACATTTGACAGCTTCAAGTATTCATGAATCATGAGTCAGGCCTCCCCCAAATCACATCATTACCATCAAAGAAACTTAAGGGACTTGTGTATTTTTTCTGTTGTTTGACACTTCAGGACTGAAACTTCTCCCTAGAAATACAAGTGTGAGACCCTCATTTGTTTTTAAATAGAAACTGATTTTCACATGTTCATCTAACTCTACCATTTGTGGCTTAGGAAAATAAGAAATATCACAAGACTTGTGACAAAAATCACAGGATCTGGCAACACTATATTCTGTGATATCCCACAAATAAAAGTAGGTGTTTCCCACAGGAGATATTTCTGTAAGGACTTAGCTGCTGCAGGTACAGGCTTCACTGGGTTCCCATGGAGAGCACTCAGCACTTCCCAGGCTCAGGCACTCTATGTTTCCAGCATGGCAAATGCATTCTTTCATTTGTTTCAAAGAATGAATTTTAATTTAAAAGGAAGTAAGGATCAGATACCCTCCTATAGCAAATAGTATGTCATCTGGCTTAAAAACCATTCCCTGTTTAGTATTTAGCATAAGATCTTCAAAACTGCCTTTTGGTTTTCTGCAAGCAGTCGACGCTTAACAACAGAGCAGTGCAACATCTTCAGCAGAGTTGCCTGCTCTAGGAAAAGACTTTTAAAATACCAGGTAAGGGAATGCAAATAAGCAATTGCTCTGATAAATACTGTTGCCAGTTTTTTAATCTGTGAAGAATTATCCTGTCATACTCTAACATACGTCCATTAAATCATAAGTGTCCATGCAGGGGGGAGGCTGTCTTGTGCTTGTTTATGTAGTTTGTAGCATTTTCACTTGTTTTTTAAGTGCAAGCCATCAGTTCCATAAAATACACAAGGAAACGCAAGTCTTTTGTAGCAGAAATGGGAGCCTGAATCCATTTGAAATCACTGGGTGGAAAACATTTAAGGGTTAACTTAATAAATGTGAATTTTTACATGTCTGTTTTGGATTCTCAGCTGCTTTCATCTCCTTCCTGCACAGCACTTACTTTCCTTGTGACAATAAATGTTTACATGATCAATAAAGGTAACTCCAGGGGGTGCAGCTGTCATAAACTAAGCACAGTCCCAGAGGGAACAGAGCCACAAATCTTATAAGAACAGTATGGGTGTTGTTTCCTTATCTTCTTGTAACTTTGCTGCCTCTTGTGTTAGACACCTAAATAAATGATAGTAATCCAATGCTCTGGCACAGAGACAGTAAATTTACCTACCTTTGCTGTTGCTTCCCATGGCTATCAATGTCCTTGCCATCTCAAGGTTTTACTTTCCCTCATCAAACGTTACTCAGATTGGCCTCATCTGTAGAACAGGGTAGCTGGGTTCCCTTCTCATGCAGTGTGTTGACCCAGGCATCCCAACAAGTGAATTCATTTCACTCAGTGACTTGCAATCCCATTATAGCAGTTTAAAGTCACATGATAAAATTAAAATGCCAGGGAGCTAAATCATTAAATCCAATCAACATAATCACAGAGATGTAGAAGAGGAAGGAAATTCAAAAGAGCTGCAGAGAGGCAGGATCAAGTATAACTGGGCCACCTTTCACATGTGTACCTTACTGGCTTTTAAAAAATCAGGCACGATATTACTAGTAGACCAGAGCAGTTCCCTCCTGTGCCTACAGCTCTGTTTAATCCTAGGTTGAGATGTGCCGCCTTTGCAAACTGATTGTTTAATCATTTGTCCTACACTTTCTGGGTATCAGAGAAGCACCTTTGTTCTGGTACTTCTGGAAGTTCTCTACTCTTCCCTTATTAAAGTTAGATTTGCCCTTTCCCATCTTCTAAGACCTCCGTTGTCCCTTCACAGTTTCCTGAAGCTGTATCAATGATGGTTCAAGTATTGCTTAGCCAATTCTTTAGTGCTTTAGGATTAATTTAATCACAGAATCAAATTTATCTTAATATTTATGATCTTTTTCTTGCCTTATTCTAGGCTGCAGTCCTAGTCCCATGTTAAAATTCATTGCATTAACCAGTGAACTTTTCAGCGATGCCTGATCCGAAGTAGACGTTAAGTGGTTGTCATCTCTGGGTCCATTTTTGCTTTTCCCAAGAAATACCTTACCTGTAGTTTTACTCTCTGTTTCTTCCACTGTATTTTTCTCTTCTTTCATTTCCCTTGCTTGCTGTAACTCACATTCCCTCTTACCTTTCTGAACAGCTCCACTCATCTCTTTTTGTGCTGCTCCTCAGTCATTTGCCACATTTCCATTTTTTGAGGTTTTCTGCTCTGATTTTCATGTCCTCAGAGTTCCTGAAGCAGCTGTATCAGATTTTTGCTGTCCTCTACATGGGTTTGTCTGACATGCCTTTAAACAGTCTCTGCTAGTGACTGCCAGCTCTCCTACGCTCCATCTATCAGATTGTTTCTGCATAGATCCTTTATACTTGTTATTTCAGTATGTCAAAATTTGCCTTTTTGAAGTCCATCTTCTTTATTCTGCCGCTCTTTCTCCTTTTCTTAAAAATGTGATGTCACTTATTTTCACATTCACCCAAATGTCACTTTTGACTTTTAACAAGTTTATCCCTGCTATAGTCAGAAGCAACTGCCACCCCATTTCCCACCACCTTCGGAAATAAAGCAGTCACCAAGACATACGTTCGAACTCCTGGCAATTGTACACTTTTGCAGCAGAGAATTAGACAAATAAAGTCACCCAGTATTAAAGAAGGTTCTGTTATTTCCCCTAGTAACTTTCTGCCAGCTCCCCCTGCAGAGTCAGTGCTGAACACCCCACAGCCCACGCTCCTTCGCCCTTCGTTCTCCAACTACAGACATTAATTAAAGAGCATTTCACCTCATGCTGAACTGCAGAGAATGTATAGACCTTGCTTCTCACCTGTCCTACCTGGAACAAAGTATCATTTACCATGCCAAGATCCTAGTCCTATCATTTGTCCCACAAGCACTTGTAATTCTTATTAAGTTGTACCTTTTATTATGTGGAAAGTCTTTAATTTCTTTTTGTATTTAATGCTCATGTACCAGCCATTTGTACAGGAGCATCTCAGATGTTTGGCTGGTTTTCCCAGCCTTTGTTGCTCTCTATGCTCCTTTCACACATTTTGTTTTTATTTTCATCCACCTGCAGACTTTCACCACTGATGCTATTCAAGCCTTCGTTCTCAAACAGGACCCAGAAGTGCTTTCCTCTGGCGGATGGAGCCCAGCCATTCCCAGCTGTCCTGACAGAAAGCCCCATGCCAGCAGTAAGGAAGAGCTGCTGCTGTGATGGCTGGAGTGCATAGCTTCGTGCAGAGATTTTGCATCCTTGCATCTGATTTTCCACTTGAGGGCACCCTGCTAGGGCCTCCAGCTGGCCCCTCTCAGGGACTGCCTCACACCGAGACTTCATAACGCATCTTCCCAAAAACTTTCTGACCCCTTTGCATCCTCCCAGACATCGCCAGTGACCGTGCGAGCTGCCTGGCGTGGCTGCAGCCAGGCTGGTGGTGCCTGCAGCTGATGGGACAGGCAACAGAGCCAGTGCCGCCCCGCATGCAGCCAGAAGCTAACACCACACATAGGATGCAAGACTGCACCTGGATATAGAAGCTGGCTGGGTATGGCAGGGTACTGAAAAACTGCAGACAAAATGGTTCGCAGCACAAATAATGTCCTGATAAACATTGGCTAGTACTAATTTAATGAATTGAGAACTTAATTGGAACTGGTGTTGAGAAGTATATCCATTATCCTTTTTGCAGCACATATTAAGAAGTGCATTGCAGGGGTGCAGATTGTTGTAACGTATAGAAGAACTGAGCTTATTAGAACAAAACCAAAGCTCCTTTGCTGCGACTTCCACATAGCTGAAGTTCAAGCACGTGTTTCTGATCTCTGCCAAGTATGGCCAGGATGGAACAAGGCATTTTTAGGCCTGCCAGCATGCTACAATAATTTGAATTTCAAAACTGAAACTTCAGAACTGAAGGTCTTAAGAGGATACCTGATTCATAACAAGCAGGATATACAATAAAACAATTACTGGGGCTTGCTATAAGATCATATTTCCATCATGACAGGAATGTGACAACCCATTAGACAGCTAATGACAGGAGAATAAATAAGGCTTCAACTTGAACAAAAATAACTATATTGTAACTGTAAGATATATGTGTGTGCATATGAACAGCAGAATAAGAGCCATATCAGTTACTTAACTATTCAAAATGAACAAAACAAGAAAAAAATACCTTGTTTCCTCACACAGTGAACAGATTAATAATAGGAAAAGGCAGGTTACCAAAAAACTACATCGCCCCTTTATTTAGCGTGCTCTCAGAGGGATGCTGCAGTGACCATCTTAGCCACACTGCTCCAGGAAGGCTGCACTGCCTTCCCCGCCTCCCAGCCCACACACTGGCTGCTCTCTCACACTGTAACATGTCCACCAGCTATAGGTGGTCAACGGTATGCTCCCTCACAGGGCAAAGCGTGCCATAGTAAGGCAGCACATCCTTCCATACCCTCTCCCCTCTCCGACACGCTGGTGGCTCTGGAGACGTGCCTCTTCTGCACCCAGTCTCACACGGTCTTTAAATGCAGAGGAGATGAATTAAACAAAAAGGCCTTCCTGATATAAAACAACTGGGACTTTTAATTAAAAACAAAATTTTATTGTAGTTCTATCATACTACGGTGTAAAAATATGGGGGATTTTTCATTCTGAAATGCTTACAAAAAACACTGGTTAAAAGAAGGTTGCAATCTTACTAATGTGTAATTATCATCAGTGATTTTGTATGAGGCAAATATACAAACTGGCTACCATTTCTCTCTAGATGTACAGAAGAATGATATTATGCTTTTTGCCACGGTCACAATACGTAGCACACCGTAGAGAATGGCTACAGACTGCCAGCCTCATCATTCATGTTTTTATTTGTATCAGACCTTGAAGCATTTCTGTTAAATAACCACCTTGGAATATAGAAAACTTTCAAATGCATATGAATAATTAACTTTCTATGTTGTCTTTAAGGCACATATTTCGATCCAAATTTCATTTTGGTCCAGAGGAGCAATTGTATTTCATACACCAGCTATCCAGGTATCTGATGGCTCGGTTTGTTATAACTATCCTTATGTCCATAGACTTCAACGACATGTATTGAATCCACTGTCTGTACTGCAGTGTTGTGTCCTGGTACAACTTGTTTCACAGGTGCACTACTGCTTTTGGTTAACTTAGGCAGATAATCGTTGTCTTTGCAACACCCAGGAGCTATGATGTCCCGAGTCCACTCCTCCTGGAACCTGTAAGCATGAAGGAAAAAGTTATTTCTGTTCCATTTGCTCTGGTGAGGATACAGAACTTTCCAATCCATTTTATTTGCACAGCAGGCATGTTGCAAACAACTTGTGCTGTAACATATGGACTCACTTCTCCTAGCATTAAAACCAGTTGGTAGCAGTGGGGCAAATAATTGTGTCTCTCTAAAAGCTGATGCAGACCTTGAAAAGACTTGTGAGGTTGCTTTTATTTGGGGTTGGGGCAGATGTTATTTCTTTGTTTTCCATCAAATGAGTCCCCAGCTTCAATTTAATGCTACACTATCTAGACAATATTACTAAGAACACTTGAATGCTGAGACTGGTGCGGAAGGAAAGTTGTTGCTTGGTTAGCGGAGCACTGTTGGGAGCACAAGAGCCAGTTGTGCTCAGTGGGATTTGAGGTGTTATTTGCAGATCTGCCAGTGATGCCTACGCAGTGCTGTCGCATCGTGGCTTGTGCTAGCCCTTGACTGCCCAACCTGGCTACCGCCTGGCCCTCCCAGAAGGGACTGTAGGCTGGGACTCTGTGTTTGCCATCTGCATGTGTATGCAGCACTGACGGTCGCCAATCCATCCTGCACCCCACCTTTCCACACTGGGAAATGAGGGCTTGCCCAGCTGTGGGGTAACCCAGCACAGGCTACTGACCCAGACAGCAAGTAACCCAGCAGTGGGTGGTGTGGGCAGAGCAGCAGCAGCGGCAGACAGAGATGGCAGAGTTGCTGAAAAAATGCTCAGTCAACTACACGCATCTGGTTCAGGAAAATGGGGGGGTGGGATCAGCTTGTTCTTGAACTCTGCTGCAAGAGGCATGATGGATGCAGCTGGCTTTAAGCACACGGTTCTGTGAACCACAAGAAGGTAAGACACAGCCCTTTTGGGTTTGTGCCAAATTACTGTAGTCTGAGTGTGTGGGCTTTTGTAAAACACCAGTTATTCCATGGCAGCTGTCTGCACGCAGGGCAGATGCTGAGGTTGCTTGCCCCACAATCACTGCAGGTAAGCTAGCTCACATGGCTCCTCTGAAGCCATCGGTGTTGGCCACTGAACACAGCAGCCTGCACACCCACACCCAGGACAGCATGGTCTTACCCTTTCGTACATGAAAAGCTGGTCAGGAAACAGAAGCTGCATTCTGCAATTATCAGTTGCAGAAAGCCAGCAGAAATGCTCATACACGAAACGTGCATACATATAGGAACAACCGGGGAATAACAGAAAATAAAACCAAATAACTGAGGTCTTGCTCTTCTGGTACAGAGTAGGTATACTGCAGATACATCTTTCTTGTAAAGGAGAATAAATCTTGCTCTTCACTGGAAAGCTGTATTACAGAACTATTTGGGGCATGAGCTATAGTCAGATAGTGTAAAGGCATCTTAAACTACCTCTGCTTTTGATGTGAGAGTGCACTGTATCAGTGTAGTCAGAATATACTCGACAAGGAGGTGCTCAGATGAGCAGAATTTACTCACCTGTAATTTGGACAACAACAAACTCACCTATTTCTCAAAAAAACAGTCTGGTAACTTTACTCACTTTGTATTGACTTGTACTGTTTCAACTGTGCCTTTTAATCTTGGTGCGTCAACATGTAATCATGTATGTTTGATGTTTGACACCAGAACACCTATCCAAGTACCCCTGTGGCTTGCCATCAGGGAACAGAAGCTACGTGGAGCAATGCTGCAGATCTTACTGAAAGAAAATCTTCTGAGATACTTGCTGCTGTGCTTTTTATTTTTAATAGTATGAGGAACTCAGTTCCATCTTCTTGAGGTGGTAGTCAATAGTTACAAAATAAAAATCAAATCAAAAGAGCGTATACAGGGAGAAGAACTGGGATAAAGTTTTGCATGGAGGTAGCCGCAGACTTTGCAAATAGTCCTGCCAGGATTATAGTTCAAATCTGGGTATTCTGGTTATTTTGCAATAAATATAGTTCACCTGGGCAGAATTAATCCCATTCTGATGTTTTCTCCTACAAAGCTCTGCATTGTGAAACTCTGCAATTACCCACAGTCCACCACCAACTCAGAAAGCCAAACTGGCTAAAGCTGTACTTGGAGGACAACTATACTCCTGGCTAAGCAACCTATTCCTCCCATTTTGGCAACTACTAAGCTTCCATTGACTGAAACGTCTAGGATGAGCTGACAGTAGGCACCCTCCATTCACTGCAGTACAGCGAACCCTGTGGATGTCAGAGGGAGAGTGAAGTCAGTGGAGTTGCACCTAAGCAGAGGCTGAGAAGAGCTATTAAGAGGGTTGCAGTGTTGACAAGGGACAGATAAATGTGCACGCAGCGGGCTCTCCTCTGCACACATGGCTATCAGTCAGATGCGGCCTTCAGTTTGCACTTTCATCCTCGGGAGCTCTGTACTTTATCGAGAATAAGTGTGACTTTTTTTTCAAGCGCTTCAACTTTCCTTAACTCCAGTTTCCATCTGGGCTACTTCAAAACATCACAGTAAGAAGATTAGAAGACCTCCCTGTACTCTTATCTGGAAATGCAAACCACCCAAGGATGTGAGGTGCTGAACAGCCTAGCTAGATGCACAATACATTTGACAAGGACAGACTTTATGTGACAGCTAAAGTCTGAGCTCCCATATGGGGAGAAGAACAGCCACCAGAGCATTTGTCAATGGGTTTTACAGGATTCACAAGAATTTTGCTTTGTGTGACTTGAGAGCTGTTCCTAGCTGGAGGGGAAAATGCTGTTAACGGGATATCTGAGGAGTGTGAGAACTCAGAGCAGTGGGACTGCCACAACGCTGCCCACTGCTGGCACTGGCTCTGAAAGAGATTTTTGTACTGGAGGATGGGAGGGGATTTTTTTGTTGCTGTATGTCTGGTGACTTTGTACAAGACCCTGGGGTAATCATGGAAGCATTATGAAAACAATAATAGCAGCTTTATTGAAAGCGCATGTTGCTGTGCACACACCCTCCACGCTCGTTGCGATGACAATTAAGACTGAAATTCAGAAATCAGTATAATTTAGCAGCCAGCTATCCTACCCTTTGTGACAGGGCCCCAAGATGAAACCACAGCTCACTTCCCCTGCCTGATCTTTCTTTGAAATATGCATGTCGAAAGGTACTGGAAGATTTTAGTCTCTGAAAGGTGGCGGTGGGGAACACAGAGCACAGTAATAACAAAGTAGAGGAAAAAAAAAGCCTCCATGAATAGAGAAGCTCAAGGTGGGACAACTCGCAGGGGGGGACAACCTATATAAAAGCTTGAAAAGGAAATCTGCCCCTCTCCTGTGCTGGATCTCCTCCCCTCCGGTCCTAAGTGCCACACAATCAAACATCATATGTGTAGGGAACTGTATTAATTATGTACAATTGCATCAAACAGGTCATTTGCTCTTTGCAGTCATTTCATTGGATGCTTTATGTAGTGAAGTATTAAACACCACAGTGATGATTGGCCCTACATCTCTTCCTGCAGCCCTGGGAGCAGCCCACTGGTGGCTCTCTGCAATTTAAGCCTCGCAGCTGAGCAAGGGGGGGGGGCACATTCACACCTGTGCAGACATTAAAGTACACTGTGCAAATGATCCCACATATGTCCCACAGCCTTGTGTAGCAGGAGCCAGCAGGGCTGAGCTCTGCATGCCTGAACCAAACGAGCAATTTCTGACAGCAAGGCCAATCGTAAAAGAAAACACATGGATCTTTTGGAGGCAGTGAAGGGCCCAGCTCTCTGGTGAGACTGCTGACCTTCAAAAGCACCCAGAAAAAGAGGCTTTCCCAGGACCTCTAACGGTCTTACACTAAGTCACTGTTGTAGACGATGTTTTGCCCCCTTAATTCTCCCACTGATGCATCTCCTGGCAGTCATTCTAGGTGTCCTGGTGGGTTTTTCTTGTTCTACTTACGTTTTCCATTGAGCTTTGCAGCAGCTTGTCTCTCAATGTGGGTATTTCAAGAGTTGTCCTCTTTCACTGTGGTAAATCTACACCACACTACCCTGCTAGTAGAAGGGCATCAGATCCTTCAGCTTTTTAATCTCTTCTGCTTAGGTGTTCAGAAGGGAAAAGAAGCTGGGAAAGTGCCCTCAAGGGGGCAGAGGGCAAGGCAGGAATGTGGCCGTGTCCCATCCCATCTTGTCCATGCTCCTAGAAGGCCCTTTGGCTTACAGCCATGCTCCTCAGCAAGCCTGGGCAGACATGAACGTTTTTTAGAGCAACATGGATTTCTGATTTGCGCCTTCCTTGCAACCCCTTACACAAGGCAGTGGAAAACTTCAACGATTATAGCAACTAAATCAAAAAGAAAAAGAAAACACATTTCATTTTACTGTGGAGGCCAAAGCTATGAGCTAATTTCACCAACCTTGCATGAGACTTCTTGGACTGACTGAAAATGCTGAGTTGCCTCTCCTAAGAGCATGCTGGCTTTTGTTTTTTTGCAAAACCTTTTCATTTGGACATCTTTGTTGTTGGATTGTCCTTATTTGCTTTTTGCCAGGTACACTGGTAATGCATCTTGTAGCTAGAAAGAGCTCCAGTACAAAAATTTCAGGTACTAAAAATATCTTCTGTGGGAAAATATACTAGCCTGTTTCTCTGCAGAAGAGATTTTTTCTTCCTGATAATATGCTCCAGCTGTAGTGGATATCTGAAAGGAGGATTTTAAACTGACTGAGACATGGGCTTTTCCATTTGCCTTACTCCTCCAGTCAGATCAGCTGCTTCATAGACAATGCTTTATAACTTGGCCTAGAGCTGTGTAAAACAATTCACCTCAAAACAGTCCAAATTTGGAATGCACAACTTCTTCCAAATGCTTCCACACCAGGGGAAAAAAAAATCACCAAATTTCTTCATGGCCCTTTAGATGTACTTTTGAGCTGGACTAGTTTCTTTCTGGTTATCGTCTTAGCTGACAGAGGATGAAAAGGAGTTAGTCTACAGCTAAATTCAGCTCTCCCTGAGTGTGGAAAATACTGGACCATCAATTCTCCCTTGCAAAATAACAGCACATCCCTGAGTCAAGGGAGTATCTATTCCAGGACAGGTTACAGTACTGTTGTGCTGAAAAAGCAAAGAAAATAGAGGCTTCCCTAGGTGTGGCTATTTCTTACCATAATTAGGAAGTTGATTCAAACTGAAACGAGCTCTCTCAGCTTTTTCTTATTACTAGCTATCTGTATTTCCCCTGGGACAGCTATCTTTCTGCACATGCTGATGTATAAATATGCTACGGCTCAAACAGTGGAATGCCCAGTTCTTTAATGTCTTTGGATGCCAAAAAGGGTCTGCTGTTTGCTCTCACAATGGTTATGCAAGATTATGCATATTTTTACGATTTCTTCTAGAGGTATGGCTAGGACTACTTCATGGAAAAGAGGAGGCTGCTATTTCAGTTTGGGAGTCACAAGCAAGCTGCTGGAGTTTCTCTGCCTTACTCCAGGCAGGGGATCCCAAGGCCAAACTTGCCTCAACCCACCTGTACCAACCATTCACCTGGGCAACAGCTACAGCTGACCCACGGCAGCAGGTGTGCGTACCCCCGTGCCTGCGTTAGGGTGACCCCACTCTTCTTTTCAACACCAGTTTCTTTAATATCATCTCTTACTGACATTCACTTCCATCTCTCAAACATTACCAGTAGCTGACACAGAGGAAGGACAGCTGTCATTAAGTTTCTCTTTACTGATATTTTACCCTGTGCCTGTCACGGGGCAGAGGACAACCTGCCTGCTCAGGCAGCTGACTAAGTCCAAGCTCTCCCACATGGCTGCTCGCTGGGGATGGAGGACGACTGTTCATTTCGGGTGGTGGTTGCCCAAGCAATTATTCCAGAGAAGGATTACTGCAGGGTCAGGTATTATTCTTCATCAGAAAATAACTAACTCAAAAATAACATATCCTGCTCAGGAACATACCCATTTCAAAAAACCTCTTAAACCCAGCACAGCATTTCAAGTGCTAGTTCCTCTGCAATACCAAATGTCCCTGATGCCCAGGGCTCTCCCCAGTGAGACCCACAGTGCTTTTCTAACCCCAAGCAGGTGTGGTGCTCTCTGCTGCTTTGAGGAAGGTCTCTCACTTTGGATGAACAATGCAAACAGTCCTGGTTTCATTGTCATGCAGAATTGGGAAGATATTTAAACCTTAAAATGTTAAAGAGAGCAGAAAGTAATTTACTGATTTTTTGGCTTTTCTCCTACTACATACTGCAGTCAGGCTGTGAGAGCTATTCCCAATATATCCTCATGTTGACAAGCCCTGCCTCTGCCTAGCAATCCTTCAGGGGGGCTGTTTTGGAGATTCATGCACATTTTTCTGCCCTAACTACGTGGCCCAGAGCTGCAGCTAATCTCCCTCCCATAGATGACAGACCCTTTTCTTCAGCTAATCTGTCTCAAACCTCTGCATCACGCAGCAACCTGCTATCTCTGCTCCATGCTCTAAACTTCTGAGAGGCAATGCTGGGGAAAACATGTCCCTCCCAGTGGCCCCATGCCTTGTAACTTGGCTTTCCCTGCTCAATATTAGTTAGCTCTTCAAATATTATCAAAGAGCAAATATGCTGTAAATGCTTGCAGCTCCTGCATATAAGACTTTCTGCTAAAAATTGGTATTTTTATCCGCATTATGATTCCTTAAATCCAAATGAAAGAGGTGGCATCAACAGTAACTGCACTCTGTAGTTAATGATCCCAGGTATTTGTAGACATATTTCTCAGCATTTTAAAGCAATTTGTTCAAGCAGCCAAGAAGCCATAATGGGGCTCATTATAATTAGAGTAGCTGCCATTAAAATTCAACATTTCCCTGCAAAACTGTATATCCATCACATTTGTTCCATGCTTCAAACGTAAGGGGAAAAGGATCTCATTTTGTGGCAGACAGGTCCAGAACAGCACACTCGAGCCTCTACTGTCCAACAGCTGGGTTTCTACATTATTTATAACTTCTATACATCAGCATTCTGCACCCACATTATGTCACCTCATTACAGCCAAAATTATCTCATCAGCATACTAAGACACTGCTTTAACAGTTTTTTTGATCCTAAATTACTCTCTAAACCATAACAAATATCTTACCTGTCTGAAAGAACTGGCTTTTTGTTTTATTTTACATTGGTTTACCTGAAAGAATTGGCTTTTTATTTTACTTGTTCTTACAGTATTTTTGATCCTTAAAGTGGTGAATCAAAATGCTAATCTCTAGTTAATCTCTAAATCTAGTTCAATTAAGTCTGAAAAGCAGCATGACCTACATCCTTTTCTAGTCAAAAATAGGGTAAGATATACTCAAGAGGGTCTTCTTCAAGGGTGGAGTTCTCACCCTTCCAGATGCTTCATATGTCATATGAAGAAGCAGCAAGAACAGTTTTCTTTAAGAAAAGGAAATGCTATCGTAAAAACGACATAAATTGCCAAGCCACCACCCACTCCTTTCTCAGACAAGGTCACCACTCATCTCTCAGCCTTCCCCTTCTAAGTGGGTTGCAAAGCCACTTCCCATTGCTGTATCACAGAGAACCACGTGTACTGCTGCCCCGAAGAAGGCAGGGATAAAACGATCAGCCTCCCATGCTTCTTAGAAGAGTTCCTTATTAGAAAAACAAAGTAGGATTTCCACTTTGCTCAGAGGTCTAGCGATGCATTGCACAAATCCCTCCAAATGTCTGAAACATTAACACAAGGATAGGATAGGATAGGATAGGATAGGATAGGATAGGATAGGATAAGATAGAGTATTTCAGTTGGAAGGGATCTACAATGATCATCTAGTCCAATTGCCTCACCAATTCAGGGCTGACCAAAAATTAAAGCATATTATTAAGGGCCTTGTCCAAATGCCTCTTGGACACTGCCAGGCTTGGGGCACCAACCACCTCTCCAGGAAGCCTGTTCCAGGGTTTGATCACCATCTTGGTAAATAAATGCTTCCTAATACCATGTCTGAACATTCCTTGAGGACTCTTGGTTAAATTATCTTTTGGCTTGTTCGTGACCATGGACACGTGCTTTGGTTCACACGCATGCAGCAATATACAGAAGCTTTTTTTTGGGCTTGCTTGCCCTCAGTTTTGCTGGTTTTTTCCAACCACCTTTATTTATTTCCTTGGATAATCAACACTGTAACAGCTCCACCACTACAGCAACAGCCACACGGTTAGAGATTTCCTCCAAGCATAGGCTGCCAACATAACCACTTCATGTTAAATGGAGAAAGGTACCACATAAATAACCCGGGTAGTAAACAGGTCTTTTCACGCTGGTCTTCCCAGCATAAGCCAGCTTCATGTTTGCACCTGCCCCGGGATTTGCCTACACTGTTCTGCTGTTCCCAGTAAGCTGGATGTGTACAGGACGATGAAACTTAGCCTAATTCGCTATGCATGAAAAATAAGTCTTGCAAGTGAAACACAAAGCTGACAGATCATTTGTTGTCTTCAAGAGTTGGCATGAAATACGTTAGCAGAATTCCCACATCTCATCCTGCGCATATATCCATTTAACAGAATTAACCAGTAGAAAGCAGCATCTTTTACTAAACTTAATTAAATAGATCTTATTTGAGTGAGGAAAGGGAACAAGGTACCAATTGATAAAGGATCACACTTGTTCCTAGAGCAATTCCAAGACAGTTTTATTCAGGGTCTGTAACAGCTTCAATGCCATTTCCATCTCTGATTAGAAGTGGTGCCTGTTCTCCACGTGAGAAACGGCTAGACCTTTGGCTCTGGGGTGCACAGACTAATACACCTGGTCTCCTAGCTGATTTTTGCTCTGGCTAGTGATTAGCCAGGATCACACCACCTCTGCATGTTGGAAATAAAGTAGACCTTGATTAATACCAGACCTCATGCGTCAGGAGGTGGGTATGCGCACCAGTATTTAACACAGCATGTGTATTGTTCTATGTAGGAAAAAAAGAGCTCACAGGCTTCCCTCCTGCCCTCTGAAATTCCCCACTGAAGTTTATACATTCTCAAATTTTCTAAAGAAATAATAAACTTGTTGATTTCTGGCCCCAGAGAAGCTGCTTATCCAGAAGAATTGTATATTCCCTGCTACTTTCAGTTGAGAAAAAGTGTACAGAATTTGGTAAACATAATACAGCAGCTTCTGCTCCGTGGAGTGGTGCAGATAAGAACCCAGAAGGAGCTCGAGGTCCAGCAGAGCATTAACCTGTTTACAGCTCTTTATGTTTATCCATATTATTTTAAAAGCAGATTACACTTATACAAAACATTAACATCGTAGCAGATTGAAGTTGCCCAAAATTAAAAATTGCATCCCGAGTCTTCTAAAAACTGTTTAGGTTATAATCAGCATTTAATTAGCTTTATACATCTTTCTGAAATCACCCAAAGCTAGGAATTGATTAGGCAGCCATGAGACTTTTGTGCAAGTGCTCCATTTGAATATAATTTCCAGCTGCACTGTGATATGGAAGTAGGTTTATAATCTGCATAAAATTGTTTTCTGCAGGTAACCACTACAAATCACAGATACTGCTCTGTGCAGTAAAAAAAAGCCGTACAAGTGAGCAGTGAATTAAAAGCAAACAAGGATTATGCTATATATTATCGTACATGACGACAAAGCAGAGCCCAGAGGATAAAAAAGACACAGTGACATATGTTTATATGAATGGTAATAGCAAAACAGCAATTAGAATTTAACATGTATTCATTTTCCTGGTTTTCTTTTGTTGGCAACAACACAGCCAGCATAACACATCTGGACACTTTCAGAGCTGATTTTGAACTGACACAAAAACCAGCTATGCCCATCATCCATGCATCCACAGTACGTGATGCACTTTATTTTGGCATGGACATTTCTTTACACTACCCCAGGGTCAGGGTTCCCACACTGTGGGCATTCATGCTGCCTTGAGGGTGAGGATCCCATCGTGTTTGCCCTGCACACCCTGATAACGAAATGATATTTCTCAAGAGAGCTTTCGCGGTCACCGAGGGATAAACGGTAATACTTGATGCTCACCTTGAGCCGTACCACAGCCCCAGGTGTCCCTGTCTGGCTGCTCTCCTAAGGCTCTTAGGCAAGCTGGCACCTTGATACCACTAACAATACAGAGTAGTGACTTTCCTGCTGCAGTTTAGCATCAATTTAACAAAGCCAATTAAAAACCCCTCTCCAGTTAATCTGGTGCAACCTCCCCTGCAGACCAGGCTTAACCAGGCACTACTGGGGATAGATGAAAGAAGCTGTAAGGAGGGAGGTCATGCTCAGCTTCTCTGCTGTCTCACCTTTTGGCAACACTAATTCCCCACAAGACAGGCAAGTTCAAGGACAAGCCCTGACAATCCACTGGCATCACGTCCTCTTCAGGGGCATCCCTTTAAAATGCTTTTTTGAGGAATCCTCTTTCTAAAATTTGTTCAACAAACTCATTCAAATCTACTACATTTTAATAGCCTTACCTGTAGAAGCCCTGGTTATCATACGCCATGTTAGTCACATCATCGACTACGGCTTTATTCCTGAGTTTCTTATTGTTGTTGTTATTATTTCTTCCCTTAAAACCAAAGTAAGCAGCTTGCATGTGCTCTAGTTCTTCAGTTCTGAGCTGGTACCACAGCTGCATATCTCTGTGAATAAAGCAAGAAGTAAAATACATTACTGTGATTAATGGCTGTATATCTGAGCTTTTATCTGACCACAGCCCTGACTCACTAGAGTCTAAGTCTAAATCCAGGTTTACGGAAAACAGCACATGCTGAACTTCAAGTGCAAGCCAAATTTCCAGAGACTTAAATACCTTAAGGTGGGGGGTTCTTAAATAGCATAAATATTATCTGAAAAATACTGTTATTTTAAGTATTATCCAGCACTCCTCAAAAAACAAGCAAACAAACAAAAAAAGAGCAATTTTCTTATGAGCACCTGTGGATAGTTCAAAGGAACAAAACCCCAATAATTAATGACAATTTGATTCAGTGGATTTTGAGACTACAGGTAATAGGGACAGTCACTTAAGGCGTGATGTCGTGTCAATATTCTCATGGACCTTCATCAGTGACACGCGTCAGGCCAGATCCTGTTGCATGTGAAAAGACTACAGGCCATCCCCATTTTATGGAATAAATTATTTCAAGAAAAAAAAGGAAATTCTGTGATTTTTGCAGCTCTGCCTTTCCTAAGGGTTCAAAAATCACCAGGCAGGTTGGAAAGATGAACTGACTTAAAAATGGAGCAGACAGGTAATGTTGCCTTTGTGAAAAGCAGGACTTATTAGGTCACCTTCAGGATTTCCTTCTGGAAACCCTCAAGGCACTTTTCATGCTGCTCTCTACAACTCTGGGGGGAAAAAAATCACAATTTCTTTTCTTGTTTTTAAAAGAAGTCTAAGATTCACATAATCACAGACATTCACACTAGCTGATGGGACGAGATTAAATTTTGAGAGCTGGCAATGATGATTTTGGTGTCATTTCTGTCTTCTCAGGATGCAATTCTGCTTCTACCAAAGAAAATGGCAGCTATGCTCACACAGTGGGACAAGGTCTGCGAGGAGGCTAAATTATGTGAGGATTTTCAGCAGCCTTTGTCCTTTTTCTCTCCAAATGAAAGGATAAAACACAAGATGGCACTTCAAAGATCATCAAACAGATACCTTGCAAGACAAGTTTGTAGGCAGAGGTGATCTCTTCTAGTAGACCAACTAAAAGAGCCAAAAAAAGTAGATAGGCAGACTTCAAAGCTAAAGGCAAGATGAGGACGTCCTCCCTACCCCACAGGTACAGACTACCTTTTCTTTCAGAGATGGTGTAAGAGACACTTATTTAACTAATCCCCTACCAAGTATTCTCATTTTGTATTATCAAGCCTACAGCTTCTCTTCAGATTAATGCTCTGTGCATCCAAAAGTCAATCCATGTTTTCCAACTACATCAACTGACCTCACAAAAGAGATCCTCTCTACATGCAGGCTCTCATGCACTTACACTCTTGGATGCTGCCAGCTGCAGCAGCGCTACCACCACATTTGGCACTCCGCAGCACAGGCTGCAGGTCGAGCAAGTTTCATATAGGGATGTGTTACTCTTTCTGACATGACGTGGATGGTTTCTGCATCATCTCAGTTGCTTTCTGACAGTGGGGCCAAGCCACACAATGTCTACAGTGTCCCCAGGTTCCCTCCCCAGGAGTAGGTCTCAGTCATGGATGGGCCAGGTTGGAACAGCTCCTTCAGGAGGCAGTGAAGGGAGGACAGAGGGCAGCAGGGAACTGAGAAGCTCACAACAAAGGGAATCGTTTTATGTCCTGATGACAGAACCAGGTCAAAATGTCCAGTGTGAAGGGCTTTTCTTTCATAAGAGAAAAATATCAAGTCATCAAAGTCATGTGAACAGCTAATTTGGACAAAACTCCATTTAAAATAAATGAAAAACAAGGACTTTGATATGAATAGTCTTATCAAAAAGAAAAGCGGCGATTCCAAAAATGCCCATCAACCCTTTCATTTCAAAAATTATTTCATGCTATCAGTGAAAACCTAATATTATGAATGACACCACAGACTTTCTTTTTTGCCTCACAAAATCCTTTCAAGGGAAATAGAAAATCTGTGTTTTGGTTACAATCAGATTTCAAAATGACAGAATTTCCCCCCTAAGCTGGTTCCCATGCAGCTCTAGATAAAACACAGCTCAGAGCAGAGAGACCTTCACTTCTGTCCTCCCCAGTCTCCCTCTACTCCACCACTACCCCACCTCACTCCAAACACTTCTCTGATGCAAGAAGCAGCTTAAAATCAACCAGAAGTGCAGGTTACTGTCTGCACAGCTGGCACCAGCGGGACAGGGTGCAGCCACCTCACTGAGTTACGAGCAGTGGTGGGAACAACGAGCAGGAAAAATGGGAGGGAAATGAAGAAGAGGTGCCCGTGGAAAGCCCTCTGCAGCAGGTGACTTTGGATGAATGCTATCATGAACAACAGTGGTTCGGCTTTAGCGTACAGCCAGATGTGATCACACAGCCACTCTTCACACTGAGTTTTTTATAATGGACTGGATTGGTAAATTTTACTTCTTCCCATGCCTGTTTATAATCCTGCCTGCTGTCTTGTGCTTTAAGCCAGAAGACAAAATCCTGCATCCTTCCAGCACAGCATTGTGTCAGCTTTAATCATGCTTTGCAGACAGTGAGGGCTTTGATGGTTTTGACATGGGTAGATTAATTTTCCCAGCAGCATTCAAGGAGAGCAAAGGAAAAAATGAAAGAGAGAGAGAAGAAGGAAAATGCAGCCAGTCTTAAATAATTCAAGGAGAGAAAGACTGGGCCAGCAAATAGGACTTGTATGTTCAGCTTTTGCATAATCCCGGGTAAATCCAGATCTGCCCAGGTCCACTGAGGTCATCTGATATTAACAGGCATTAGGTGCCTAAATAGTCTTGAATTCCAAGTCTTTCTATGCCTAAAGCCTAACCTACAAATTAAGGATATTAATTAGCATCATTGTGGTGTAAGCATCAAGTCCTTTGAAGCTCTCTGTTATCACAGCAATAGGGTCCATATGATGTACAGTCCTACGCCGGTTTTAAAAATCTTTTCTTGACATACCTTTGAGTCCTCCTCCTTTCACTTTTCTTCACACACTTGATAAGACAACAAGTTAAAAAAGCCATGGACATCAGCAGAATGACGGCACAGCTCACGATGGAGGCAATCACTGCGACCTTAAATCCAAAAGTCTCGTATTTTGATATGGCTGCAGCAAAGCAAACACAGAAGCACGTTTCTAAGGTCAGCCCATGAATTCATCTTTCATATTTTCATTAAACCATGCTGAAACCTACCTGCTTCACGCTTCTGCTAATAATAGCTCAGTGAGGACTTCCACGTTAGTATGTGTCAAGATACCAGAGTATCTTGGCTTCAGCTTAGAGCTACACAAGCCTCAAATTGGGCTGTTTAAAAAACTCCTGTTTATAAACTACTAATGAATTGTTCACAAGTATTTCACCACTGCAACTAATCAAACACAATGCCTTAAGCACTGCAGTAGCTAAAAAGCACAACTTTGTCGGCATATCAAATGCAGATGAGCTAGCAGACTCTCACAAGCAATTGTTAACAAGGACTGGAGCTACAAAAACAAATACTGACAGGGGTAAATGGGTTTAAAGAAGCCCTTTAGAGCAAGGAGAGTTCCATATACTTGCATCCTATTTGGCAGGCAGGGAACAATGGGCCTTCCTCTGTTTGGGTAAGGATGCAGGATGGAAGGGACAGTATCTGCAGGGCTGAGTGTTCACAGCGACCTGATGCTGGAAGAGAATTATCCAGACAAAAGCAGGAGTGGGAATGTGGTGTGGCACAGCTAACGCAGATCTCTGCCAACTCATCTGGAGCACTAAGCATGTCTTGCTTCAAAACTCATCTAGTTCTTCCAACACCACTATGACGAGCATCAGAAATGGTTCAGCTGAGCTCCACACAAAGCTTTACATTTCTGCAGCCTCTGGAGGGGAGGATTTCTCTTGTTTTTCTTTAATGGAATCTCTCAAATGAGAGATCAGAATAACTGAGTTTGTGAGAGAGCCATAAGTGTCTAAAAGAGCCATGCATCTACCAGTGACTTAAAATTACACAAAGTCTGAGACGCAGACTGAGATTCTCAAAGCTCAGAGGTACCATGTTTTGCTTGGGCCTACTTCTAGTCAAATTACTAACAACCTTATAATAAGTAAGAAGGAACACAGCATGAAAGGTAGTTAACGTTGTTGCCATTCAAATGCTATTTGTCAATATGGTAACTTTCCCATGCGGCTTCCCACAGGCAGCAATCTAAAATTGTTCAAAAAATATCACTGTGTTTCTTTTACAGCAAATATATCTTCAGAAAAGAATGCCAGGAGATTAGAGGGTTTGCAAATATGCTTGCACATTAGTTGGTCATATCTATACATTTGCTAAAGAAGAGTACAGCTTGTAGCTATAGAGCCACAGTTATTCTGGGTGCAACACTACCAGAGTCGGTGATGTGAGATCAGGCATAAATCTGACTGAGTCTTTTCTGTGTCATGATAATGAATGATGTCAGAACACATATGGAGCACAATTACAGTCAGTGGGGGCAACTTTGAAGGAAATTGAATTTGTCTTTCCTTGCACAGATGTCTAAAATTAATCCAAACATTGTAGGAGATAGGCAGGGCAAAATAAACACAATACAGTCCAAAGGGACTGGGAATGGTTTGGAAAGAACCTTACGTTTGCAGGAGGGCACTTCGGCTGTCCACTGGGTACCGTTCCCTTTCCAAATGCAGGTGATGACGCCTGGTCCCTCCAGCTGGTGCTCGGCAGAGCACTGGAACGTTATCACCGTCCCCACGGCCGTGCCATTGCCATGAATGATCTGTAGTGTGCCAAGCTGGGGAGGGAAGACATGGCTGCACTGCCCTGCAGAACAAAAACAAAGTGAGACAATGCAGTGCCAGAGCCAAAAGCAAAGGTCCACTTAACGTTTATTGCAATTGGATTGTAAATCAGTCCAAGTTAATGGTCAAAACAAATAACAGACCTCTGGGTGGGCAATGCTGACTGCTCTGCCAAGTACCAGCCCAAGGCCAAACCCCCTTCAGTGCCATTCAACAGCTCCACTGCCCTGACCCCCAGTGCAAAGGGAGGTTTTACTCGCGTTGCAACATTATCTACTTAGACCGCTACATATTCAACATTAAAAAAAAAAAAAAGTCATTCTGTGAGTGGCGTGGTCCCCTATGGATTCCTGTCTTGTTGGACTCTGTGTGTTTAATGAAGTACTCAGGCTGGCATCTTCCATGCTGGGAGTATTCATAGCACGTCTTCCCCCATGCAAACTTTCCAAGATCTAATGGACTGATCACATATTTCAGCATTTCAGTCTACTTGGTAGCATCTTTTCATGATCCTACAGAAAATTCCTATCTTTCAAGAGCACTGCACCTCTGTTAGTTTTGGCTGAAGTGAGCCAGCAGGTTCAAAAACCGCTGTACAGGGAGGGGACAGAGAGAGACATACAGATACAGCACAACTACATTCAACTTATCTCCATTTTCAAGTGATAAACTCTGCTTTATAGTACTTCATTCATTTTTAGTACATTTTTGTTCATTCAGCTTTTCCCTCTCTATTTCTTTGTCATTCATACAGCTGTTCTCTGAGTCATGGAGCTGTTCTCCTCTCAGCCACCTGACGTCAGCCACTAACTTTATAGATTGCATTTTATTGTCACAATATTCTTTGTTTCACACTCATTTTAAACACAGATTTTAATGCTCGGTCATTAAGACAACATATAATATCCAGATTACTTCAAAGATAACAACAATAAATATATTTTCTGGTTTTGTACAGGTCTACTGATAGAATCTGGAAACTGTTCTACATAATCCTTTTTTTTTTTAAATTTACTAAATACCAGCACTGCTTCTGCATCAGAGCCCAAGTTCCCTATCTTTCACTGGATTTCCAAATGACTTCAGCAGACTCAGAGGGAACTGGGTTGCAGTTGCAAGACCAGAACTGCAAGCACTACGATGACACACAAAAAAATTAAAAGGGGGAAAATATGCTTCCCATGCTTACAAGCAAAAAGAAATGTAGTTTTAATAGCCTCCTTGAGAACATCTTGACAGAATCACATGTTGATAGCAAATCTATATTATTTTTAATACTAAAACTCCCCCCAGTCATTAATTAACATAAAGCTTCTGCAATCAAACTGCAGCAGACAGGCTTACTACCTATGTTCAATTTACACTCTTAAAAACCCCAGCCCCCTGGAAAACAAACCCAAAGAAATCTCAGCAAAAGACCAAACAAAAGTCACAGTGGCAATCACTGGTCTAATCTACTACGCAAATATGTACTGAGGACTAGTTTTTAAACACATGCCTGTCTTAATTCCATGCAGATTATTTCTGTTTGTTTTCCCACTTCTTTCAGTCTCTTCCTATGGCAGCAATTTGCCTTAATGAGAGCAAATATTTTCTAGAGTGTCATTTCTAGAGCATCTCTTGTCCTTCCCTCCAACATCCTGTTCCTGGAACACGTGGGATGTGTGCATTGGACAAGCTTCCTCCTCACTTCAGATGAGCATTGCGAGTTTGGACTTTTCTTTTTACCTTAATCACTCAGAGACTTACCATGAAAAACCATTGTCCTAAGATGCAAAATATGTACCTTTTTGCATTTTACACTTTCAAGGCTATTTTTAGATACTGGATCACGTACTTTCACGTTGGTGACGCTTCCAGCCACACAAGATGCAGAAAGTAATTCAGAGCCAAATTTGATTCAAAGTGCATCTGGTTAGCCACCATAGCAGCCCTCACTAGACGCTTTCAGCAGACTTGCCAGTTTACCTGGAGTCGTTACTCAGACTCTGCTCTCCAAAGAACAGATCATTTGGCACTGGATCCTTTCTTTCAGGACATATTTCATTTAATCCAGCATTGACCATCCTGAGTAATACATGCAGCTGTAGCTGGTTCAGGTGCTCTTGACCCTTTCCTGCACTGTCCTTGCCCATGATGGTATATGCCGAGTGATTAAAACCTCTGCATGTCAGTGACCTTGTCAGCATTATTCCTCAGCCGTGGATTTTGGAATATTTTTCTTCACTTGAGCACTACAAAGATTTCTAACAGCCAATGTCCCATGAAGCCACGGATATTTCCTCGCTTTGGCCAGGGCTGTAACAGCATTGTGTCATCCCCAGAGGATCACTCCCGTATGAATGTAATTGGGGCAGGAACCCCAGAGGTTCATCTTAATGACAGCTAATGAGAGTTAAACTTTTGAAAGCTGCTATACCTGGCTTTACCCAGGTGCTGAGCTGAAAGTTCATCAACTGCATTTCATGTACCTGGATTTGGCCAGAGCAGAAATAGCATTTCTTCTTCTAAGAGCTTTCCAGCACAATTTCTTCCCACCAAAGTCAAAACATTAAATGTGTCGCTACTTTTTGCTTTTTACAAATGCTTTTATTGCAATGCACAGATGGATTTTTGCCAGTATGACTTTGTGAATTTTATCTAAGTTCAGATTTAATCTCTCTGGATAAAATTTGCCCTAATTTTCATCAGCAATGGTCTTCTAATAACTCATTTGTAAAATATCTCCTGTAAGCTCTAGGATCCTTTGCTGTTAACTATCTATAATGCTTTTGCGGTTACTTGCTGCATTCACTGTTCTGCTAGGTTAATTTTACCCTTCCATCTCCAGAAAATCATTGTTTAGGTAGGCTTCCATCCTTGTATTTATTTAAGCAGATGTTCCACATAGATTTATCTTTTGAATACTCTTCAGGCATGTTTATCTGACTATATCTACTACAATCAAGAATTTTATTATTATTATTTTTTAACTATAATATATTTATATTTTTATTTTCAGCTGAGGCTGGTGTTTGAGGGGGCATTGCCTCCTGAAGTAAAACACAAATACTGCATAAAGATTTGTGCTGACCAGATTTACATCTTTATTTATATTTTTTTTCTAAATATCTGGAAAATATCGTGTTCAGGTCTTGGGTTGCAGTAACTGTTAGCACCCAGAAATGTAAAATTGAATAAAACCCCTAATTATTGCTCATGTGGCTTTTGCGATAGCTGTACCTCAAACCCCACAGATTCATGCCTGACAGCCAGCACCTAAAGCTAGGAGGAGTGCTTGAGGAATTAATAGCCTATCAGCCACTTCTACGTAGTTTATAGTAAATAGGAAAATTCATGATGTGTTGTTTTGTTTTGATTAGCTTCATGGCATTGGTCCTAGACTTGATATGTGTCTCCAGCGCCTAGTTCCCATTACTCCTTGCTGTTGTTGTCCACTCCCAGGCTTGTACTCTGCTTACGCTTCCAGATACTGGCTACTAGTTCCAAGCTCAAGAAGAAAACTCACTTGCTGATACATCCCTATGAAGCAAAGGCTGGAAATACTTTTTTTATTTATTTTGAAGTTCAACAGAAGTTGTGAGGACTCTCGCTTGTTCATTTTACTCATTGAAAAGGATTAACAAACCACCTTCTGCACTCTGCATACCATGCCACCATACAGCATCAGCTCTGGTGAACTGGGATGACCATCAGCCATCAGCTAGCCAATTCCTGCCAGGGCACAAAGAGCCGAACACCTTCAAGTTCTTGTAGCTACATCTGCAGCTTCCTATGAAGCAAGAACTGATTTATATAAATGCATTTCTTAGCTTGGCTTTACACTAAGAGGATACCCAGTGTTCAAAAAGTATCTGAATCTACTGCTACTTTCTGCCAACACAGAAGATGGGCATTGGCTACAGCAAATAAACAGATTATTTCATATGACAAATAACTGTCCGCAAAGTAAAGACACTAAAGTATAGTGTACTCCATAAATTCTTAATTCACCCAAACCACTGTGTTCAGAAATAGCCACATGCGTAATTTCCAGGCACTGAAACATAAAGAGTAATGCAAGAATTAAGACAAAATAATCCAAAATATCTCTTCTCATACACAGCCAGGATTATCTGTATTGCAAAATCAATTTGTCAGACAGAGTTACCATATGGTTTCATTGTCAACAAGCTACAGATTTATGTTTTGCTGATAAGAAAACAGAAAAGAGAGAGCAACCTAGGCATGTTTGCCCATTAAACATTTCCTGTGCTCCTTCCATAGCGAAACAGAGAAACTAAAAATCAAATACATCACATAAGTATATACCAAAATGATCTAAAACACAGCAATAATTACCTGAAAGCATGTTATCAAGATTGCCACTCATTGTTTGTGCAGAAAGGGAGCAATCCATGACTTCACCTCATTATTCCCATCCACACGTAACTCAAGCCTTTGTGTTGCTTGTTGTTGGCTATTTAATCCAACTAAAATATGCTGGAATGACCAGATGCCAGAAAGCGACAGAACATTAGGTTCTATAAACCCTGCAGAAAATTAACATGCTGGTATTATCTCTGCAAGTCTATTTTCCTACAGAAGCACACCTTAGAAATTAGTGTCCCTGAAGTCACAGGCATAACGTTGAACATCTGCAGCAGCCTCACAGAAGAGCTCTTGGAAGAGCTCGCTATGTCAAAAAGCAAAAGAAAAGCAGCTAGAAGTGAAATATGAAATAAACCAGATGTAGTAAAGCATCTTATGTGAGTGAAACCACCTTGCCCCACCATCGGTTCTCTTGTGACTGTGCCTTTGCTCCCTTGGAGAGCTGGCCATGAATCCTGCCAGGGCTGGGCTGTTAATTGCATGAAGTGCTGCAAAAACAAATGGCTACCAGGAGGAGCTTATCCTCCCACTAGAAAATTCAGACACTGGCATGGCTTTTTAAGAAATTAGTGTTAAACATGACACCAACCCAGCAGAAAAAGAGAGCAGGGGAGGTCCAGGCTCTTGAAGCTGCAAAGCTTGAACAAGGTCCCCAGCTGTGCCGCACCCACTGGGAAGTGTGCTATGGAGACTTCCTACTGCTTGGTGGCACCAGGTAATGACCTGCTTTAGCCTTTTCTAACAGAAGCACGCGTCAGCAATGGCATGATTTGACCTTTCCTACCTATTTCACTGGTTTCTGAGAGTCACTATGAAGCTGAGACACTGGAAAGCTGTTATAGACCTGTCTGCCTTCCAACACGCGGGCACGGTCCCTACAGAGTTATTCCCCTGGGGGAGGTTTCGAAGGTCCAGGTGTGGCACAAACCACATGCACCAAAACCCAGCCCTCTGCACACACGAGTGTAAGGACCACCTTCAGGAGGCGGGGCCAGGCTTGGCCACCACTGCCCAGGGAAGCTTCATGCTCCAGAGTCTGATGGAGACCTGCAAGAACTGCAACAGCAGCCACGCAGGTGGCTGTTCCCCCGATCAGTCCCCTGGAGGAACTATCTGGACAACTGTGGACAGTGAAACTTGAAGGCACCCACAGAAGACATCTGTCAGAGCACATAGTCTGAAAAAAGAAACACAACTTGTTAACAATATGCGGGTCTTGCATCTGCCTGATTTCAGCATTTCCAAATAAAAATACTCCCTATAAAACATTTTGGGTTTCTATTGAAAGCTTAGTTTTAAAATTGTGAAAGAGGGAACCCAATTTCTGATCAGTCTCACAGGCCACCATTAAACACTCACGGAAATGCTTTTTCAAAAAAAGCTCATTCTCCCATGGATAAGGAACTTCGATGCAATTAAGAGAGAAGGAGGGAAGGAGAGAAAAAAGGTATTTGAAGCGAGTTTCCTTCTGTGTTTACACATCCATATTCAAGTGAGCTCTCTGCTCACACCTGTGTTACAGCAGATACCTTAGGCTCGCTCCTACCAACTTCCCTCATTTTTTTTCTGTTGTCTTTTTTGTAGGTAAAACTGATTTTTCAACACACTGTTTGCAACATAATTAACAACATGCAATAGTTCTGCGTGAAGGGGTGCTGGGACTCCCACGCCAGGCTGAGCCTCATTGGTCGTGTTTCGGGCAGTTGCTTTCCTTCTCACCATGTTCAGGGTCACTGGCAAGGCGGGAACCCCCCGGACAAGTGAGCACATCCCAGCATTCTGCATGCTTCCTCACGTACGGCTAGTTTCTGTCAGGAGCGCTTCTGCGACTGCAGTTCAGCTAGACTTTGGGCAGCAGCTGCTATCAGACAGAGCAGGGTCTTTCCTGCCTTGGAGCAGGGAAGGGTGCATGTACAGAAGAAGAGAGAAGCAAATGCATCCAGAGAAAAGAAAGAAACAGTACAGTGTCAAACACCAAGCAGCTCTGAAACACAAAAGGGGCAGGAGCGCTTCAGATAAGCGAGCAGAAGCACAGAGCCAACCACTGTTGGATGCTGGGGACACTTCAGTGGGAATCTGATCCTCCTGAGCCTCAGCCTCCAACTGGACAAAGCTGGTGTGAAGCTGGCAAGAAGAGACGTTGTGGGTAAGGCATTAAATCACCTCATCGACACAGCTGAGGTGGAGCAGGCACTGGTGCTGTCCCCTGTGCCATCCAGAGCTGCTGGATGACTGCACCCACTTCATGTGGGGCTGCCAGTTACTCACTCCATAAAGCAGCGATCCTGACATCCAGGTGGGAAAATACACAGTAATGTATTGACCACTGCATGGTCCTTGACAACTCAGGGTGCCCTTTGGTGGATGAAAGATGGTAAAGCCTACTTCAAGGTCTTTTCATGCCTGCTAAGGTAGCAGGAATTATCAGATAGTAGCAAATTCTTGGCTTCCATCTCCAAAAGAAACCCTTGCGCTATGGTACTGCAAAATCTTACATCCAAATCTGAAGCAGACAAATTCGGTTCATCTCTCTTTACAATACTGAGCCTTTTCCCTCTCGCAGCATTTTTCATCTGGCTTTTGAGCTGCTCAGTGTAGTGAACAAGATGTAGCAAGATTTAGGAGTCAGCATGAAATACTTCCCAACCCTACTCTGAAATAGTAGAGGGCTGGCAAGCAATTGTAATCCATGTAAAATCCAAGTTACATATCACTCAAGTGCTAGATTAGGGTTTGATGACAACATGTGCAATCCATTCCTATTTCAAACATAAATACTGCGTAGGATTGGTGTAAAATGATTCTTATTCATGTCTTTTATGTTACTTTTTTAAGAGAGGATTTGTTCCAGTCACCATACTGCCATCTCCGTGATTGATTTTTTTTGCCAATTTACATCAAAGTCAGGTTATTCTCATCTGTAGATTTTACTCTTGGATCTAGCAATGATGGCAATACTGAATATTTCTCTTCTTATGGAAACAATTAAATGAGAAAAAAGAACTAAATGAAAAATGAGGTATTTGATGAAGTCCCCAGTAAAGCAAGAACAGATGGATTTTCTGTGCTTTATTAGTCTGTTTACCAACAGAATTTTAAAAATAGGTTGTGACACTTCTGAAAAGTTAATAATAGTGCAACTTTCGAGAACAGGAAGGATCTGTTAAACCTAAAGCAAATTATAAGTGTTCATCTATTTATCTCTTCACCATTATTTCCATATTTAAAAAAAAAAAGGTAATTTTATATCTATATTTGTATCTCCACTACGGAGCGCACCAGAATTATGCCTTAAATCAAACTGTTCCAAATTAAAAATTACCTGTGGAAGTGATGCCAACAGTTGCTTTTGTGACTGTTTAGTGAATGGAGGTAATATTCATAGAATCATAGAATCATAGAACGGTTTGGGTTGGAAGGGACCTTTAAAGGTCATCTAGTCCAACCCCCCTGCAATGGGCAGGGACATCTTCAACTAGATCAGGTTGCTCAGAGCCCCGTCCAACCTGACCTTGAATGTTTCCAGGGATGGGGCATCTACCAGCTCTTGGGGCAACCTGTTCCAGTGCTTCACCACCCTCAGCATAGAAAATTTCTTCCTTATATCTCCCCTCTTCATCATTCTAAAGCAGATAATAAATAAATTGCATTTGCACCATGCAGAGTTTGTGGCCTAGTTTCTAAAACAAAGATCAGAAACTAAAATTAAGAGGAATAACTTGAAATAAGCTTTTCACCTGCACTTTAGCTGAGACCCTGAATGTGTCCTGGGGCAGACAGACCTGATGGGCCGGTGATCTCACCAGGATGCAACCAAAATCCCCTGCTCCAGAGAGCTGAGTCCCAACACGCCGTCCCCACCAGGCAGCAAGGGGTCCAGCCCTGCTGTGCTTGCCTTCAAAGTCTGTTAGCAGTGCTTCTTGCATAATAAGCATTGGTATTTACAAGAACAGAAGTAACTGGTTACACAATACCACCATCTTCTACAGATTGTCCTCAGCCTCCCCCGTGCATCTCTACATCCGCAGTCTCTGGAGAGGTTCAAATCCAAAGCTAGATGTGAGTGTTACCCCAGGATCTGTCACACCATCTTTAGGGAAAGCCAAACAGAATCAGGGATGTGAGAAACACAAAGCAAGACAAATGAATCCATCAGCTCAACTCTGAATCTGAAATTTGGAGGTCAGGAATCTGTTTCTATATAATTTTCCTTCTCTCCAGGGAATAACAAGGACTAGGAGCATCCCCGCACCTTCCCTCTGCCACCAGGTCCCTCTCTGTCCTCAGCCAGGTTTTGAGAGGCACATCCTTGCTGGTGAAAGTGTCCTTCATGAAACATCAGGCTGGTGAAGTCTGTAGGTTTATATTTTCAACTTTCATCATTATTTTTCCCCAGTGCTTATGAATAACCTCTCATTCGTTAAACCTGTGCAGTCAACTGTAACATTTCTGCAGACGGTGCAAAGCGATATGTGCAAAGCAAACCAAACCCTGTATATTTTCCAACGGAAACTATGATGACCAGAAAAGTTAAAATTTTCCCTTGTCCATAGTTGAGATAAGAGATTATCTGGGACCACTGCTCCAAGCATTTTTCATCATCACAATAAATGCAAGAAAACAATCTCCACAAATGAAATAAAAGTTAAACAAATATGCTACAAAAGGCCAATGATTTTGGGAAATCCAGATTTCAGCATCCAACTCCGTATTTAGCACCTTGCTAACAGGGATCAGGTATCAAGAGGAAAACAAAGTTTTACTAGCAGTCTGTCTTTGGTGAGCCCTTCTCCATGCTCGTATGGGAGCCTAACGTGAGAGAGAACCAACAACTGCTTACGAGAGCAAGACTATTTCAGCAACCTCCCTTCACACAGGGATGATGATGGGCATTTCTGGGGACTGGAGAAGACTGCGGGCACTCGCTTGTAGAAACCTGAATTGGAAAACCTGACCCTTTCGTCTGAAAGGGGATGCTCTGACACAATCCACTCTCTTGGTTTTGTTCCCTTTAAAACACAGAAAGAAGAAAAATGTCAAAACCACCTTGTCTGGCCAGTTTTAATACAAATGCCTTATCGGCACTCATCCTATGAATGGGCTCAAGAAAAGGGCTCACTGTCAGAAAAGCTTCAGCTCTGTGGCTTTTCACCTACAAAATGCTTTAGCACCTCTAAGGATCTCTGCAAAACCCTTCAGCTTTTTCTCTGTAGAGCAGAGAGGGTTTTTTTAACACCTAAGTGGATCAATTTTATATTTAACCTAAAAGCCAGCTGGTAACAAATCCAACATTTTCTGGCTTCCCTTAATAATTATCAAAGTTTTGTCACCAAAATTCAACATTTGAATAGATCTTTGGTAAACTGAGCAAGATTCAGATTTTACTGCTTCTTGCAGATGATGAAACTAAAATACAGAGAAACCAGCAGCGATGTTGTCCATTAAGCTCTGGATCTACAGATTCAATATATAAATCACTGGTGCTTCTGGTGGGCTGCACAGATGAGCAGGAGAGCTGGGCAGAGCTAAGCTAAGAATCTCAGGAACTGAAAGGTACAGGATAGAAAATTATTATCTGAACATGCCTGATGGAAAAATGAGTCTGAATACGATGCCCTGGCAACATCAGACATCTTGTGCTTTTAACATGATTTTCAATAGTCTATTTAATTTGCAATAGACAGGTTAGAAATTCAGCACTTCACTGAAAAGCTATCCACTGGAGAAGCCAAAAGAAACACATTTTCACAAGGAAAGCATGTGTCTGTGAGGAGCCATAGATGGATGAAGGATGACCTACCTACCAGACAATTTGACGGGGCAGAGGCTGCTGCTTGTGCCCCGCAGGAGCCCCCTGCGCTGCCACCTGCTCAGCCGCCCTTTGGGGAGCCCTCCTGCAACGTCCTCCTGGAAGGAGGGCAGCATCCCTGCGCGTCTGTCGCCCGCACCCTGACACACTCACAGTCTTCACCACTCATCTGGGCACTATGGAGAAATGGAGCTCAGCCCAGCCCAGCTGTGTGTTTGGCCCCTGTGCAGCCAGTGACAGCTCCAGGTTATCGGCCTGCAACAACTGTTTGGTCTGGTTTGTGTACAGCAGCGTGCAAACACTCTCAGGGTAATGAATGCCACCGATAAGAGCAGATGTCCCCCAGTGATGCGGCCAGTGGCCTCTTGCTTCTGTGTGATGTTTGCCAGACTGGGCACAAGCTCCATGAACGGCAGAAATCCCTGCTGGTGTGGGGGACACAGGAAGCGAGCACTGCAGCGATGCTGCCTTGACCAAAAAATGCTCAAGTGGGAAGGGTCCAGAGTTGGCCAAAAACCGCTTCAGGCATTAGAAAATTCACCCCCAACATGGAATTTTAGGTGGACCAGAAGTGCTTGCTACTTGATGGTTACACACTCATTTTTGGCCAAAAAGCCCCAAAACACAGGAATTGCATTTGCACAAAGCACTTATTTGTAAAGAATATAGAAACTTTTCAACCTTTTCTCTTTGAAACTACTTTCTTGTCTTAAACCAGACTATTGAATATAGGTTTGTTAGTTTTCTAGGGGAATTTCCAACCATCCTGTTAAGCAAAATCAACCTGAATGCTAGAGACCTTGTTTGCATTTGCTCCTCCTGGCTGGCCTGTTTTGGCTTCTGCAAGTCCTTTTTCCTTCCCAATAACAAACTGAAGCTGTTCCTGTACTTGGTTTGCTGTGTTAAGCTGCTAAATGTGCACCACAGAGCTGTGACCCAGCATTCGGAGCTGTGACCCAGCATTCGGAGCTGTGACCCAGCATTCACAACTGTCAGCAAGAATTTCTGTGAATAATTGATTTTTTTAGACACCCGTCTGAAAGAGTTAGCAATAGCATGCAATTTATTATGGTGATAGAAATCATTCATGGACTGAGAAACTAACAGCCAGATTTAAAAACCTTCTCTGCAGTTTTATCACTTTTTATTTTTCTTCTTTCTTTTTTTTTTTTTTTGCTGCTGAGTTCAGCTTTCCTGTTCCTAGGCTTCACCCATGACAGCAAAGGGGCATGCAGCCAGGAGCTGGGCCACAGACACAAAAGCAACCTGCAAAACTGCAACTTGTGAAAGTCACGCAGCATCCTGCTAGAAACCATTCAAGCATGGCAATGATTAACAGTATGAGTCAATAAGCACATCTGCTTTCGGCCTCCCTGGCCATAAGAACTAGTGAAAGATAGCATGAAGATTGACAGGGATGCCAGTATAAGGACAGGGAACCAGTCCATCGTGTTTACTTTTTCCCATTAAGAAAGCCAATGATTGCAGGTGAGTTATACGCAGAATGACAAGTAGCTTAAGTGAGTAGATCAAAGGACAGCAGCCCCATGCCCTTCCCTTTCTTGTACTGCACATGTCTAAGACTAAGATCTGCATCAGATAATTCTGCTAAATCACTGGCAGCTTTTGGACGGCCAGAATACAGGCAAGGATAGTCTCTGATTTAAAATGAGTAAAAAACTTAGTCCCAATCTATATTTCTGTATTTATTAACGATAATGGGCAAAACACCAGAGCGCTCTCTTGCCTATGCAAAACTGTCACTGGCTTCATGGGGCACCTCTTTTAGAGCAAAGCAAAACCTGTGTGTCCAGTCCAGATGCCTCTTTTGACCCAACCAACTAGCAAAGGCCATAGTCTTGGAAATTACTGCAGCTCTGAGGAGAAACTCTCTTGGGTATAATTCTGCTCTTTTACATGAAGGCACAAATTATCCTCTCTTGAACAGGAGGAATCAAACAACAAAACTCCCCCCTTGCACCTCCTTTGGCCACCCGAGACCAAAACATCTTCCTGAACACCGTTTCCCAGCCCACACGTGCACTCAGGTTTTTGTACACCATCTCCTCCCTTCACCTAACCTGGCTCCTGTCCCCATTTTCACCCCTCCTCAAAATAATTCCCAATCGAAGACCCTCTGCTTAGGAGACTCGTACATGTGAGCAGCATTGTGTTTGGCTTTATTTCATCCCAGAAATAATAACTTAATAATCACTTCCAACTCCGTTAGAGGAAAAGCAAGCAGTTAACCCATCCTCTTCCCCTACGAGTGTTTCTACGAGCCGCTGCTGCTCCAATTTACGCTGCTGCAGCTGCCAGTGCTGCCTTCCTCAGCAGCCTGGGGGCTGCTGGGCCAGCACCTCTGCACCTGCCATAGAGGCTCTGCTGGCAAAAGCTTGTACCTAAACCAGGCACCAGCTCAACCCTATCTCCGAGACCCTCAACAGCTACAGGAATTGATTTATTTTGGTGAGTGGTTGCTCATTCTGCAACTTCTGCATTTCTCACTGTCATCTTAAAACAAACAAAATGCGAGAGAGGCAGACTTCCACCAAGACTGCAAAATCATCTCTCTGTCAATCTTTTGATCCACTGAGCTAGTCAAAATCGCTCCTCAGAATAACACGCTTGCTTATCTGCGACGGCATTTGAAATACAGCATGTCAATAAAATGCCTAAGTGAAAACTAGCAACTGTCCTACACATTGGCTTGTGCCTGTCAAATTATTGAAGGCAAGATTCTGTAGTACCAGGCACATAAAAAGACAGTGGCAATCGTGACTAAATAAGCGAAGTAGTGCTAATTTCGGCACAATTAAAATTCTCTTTGTTGTAGAGTTGCAAACTTGCATTTGGAGGCTCCGGTTTCTCACGGGAGTCCAAAGACCTCAGTGGAACAGCCAAACTAGCAGCGTTTTGGCCCTTTAAAGTGGACCACATTTCTGGTCACAACTAACCCAGAAAGTGCTGGATTATCTGATGTCATTTGGGTAGTTTTGTTTCTGTGTTTTGAGGCTGACTTCTGATTTTTGAAATAATGTTTTGGGTCCAAAACATTCAGCTCACTTAATTCCCTAGCTGAAATTCAGCAGTCTAGACATAATTCATCTCTATAACCTGGGTAATTTAAGAGCAGCTAGGACAAAGTATTGGAGAATACTATAGGGAACAATCTGGCACCATGGAGGACTGTGCCAGAAGACCTAATAACTCTTTTCCTTCTCTATTTTGTACTGTTCTAGAGTTTTTATGACAAGCACAAAAATCATTCCCTCAAAGCAGTAACAATGCCTGGTGCAAATGCCTAACCACTAAGATTAGCATCTTGCAGTACAGGAGATAAAACCAGTTAGCTGAAATTCTGCAACTGTTGATTCTTTTACCTTATTTAATAAAAGGTTTCACTTTGATCTCATGGGAGAAAAAGGAAGGAGAAATAACGCTGAAGAAATTACAAGCCCATATATTCCAAGTTGTGTCACATTCTGCCCTGTGGAAATGGAAATTCGGGATCAATGTTTTCTTCCCCAGCCTCAGGATCGCAGGAACAAGCCAAGAAACCTCCTCACAGCCTTTCTGCAGAGCAGCAGAGCTCTTGGCTTTGAAGAACAACTTTGCTTTTGCTTTCCTGGAAGAGCAACTGTAAGTTCTCAGTGATATGATTTCACAGTTTCCACACTGGCAAGGAAACTCACCTCAGAAAAAAAAAGGTGCTCATAACAAAAGACCAGACACCTCGAGTCACACCAAAGATCCATTCAGCCTGGTACCTACATCCCACCATGGCCACCAATAGTCACCCAGGGTATAACTGAGCAAATACGTGGTGATACCTCTTCCACCCTCCAGCAAACTGCAGCTTGTGTCTGTCCTAAGGCAGAGATCATGTCTCTTCCCTTAAATGATGTGTGCTAGATAATTTCTTCCACAACTTGGTCTGGAGGTAGTGTTCACAGCATCCTGCAGCACGTTCCACCTTACCTTAGGCAGCCTCTCCTTTCCTGGTTTGGGAAAGCAGAGGGACGAAGCAGAACCACAACTACAGACAACAACCCAGCAGCAAGAGCCCTACTGATTTATAACCTGGTATAATGATTGTTTCTGTTGTGTTCTGTATTTCTTTCCTACACTCCCTCTGTCTGTGACTGCACCAATGTATTTGTAGATGTACCTATATGTTTATAGAAGTACGTGCTGCTCCAGTCTGAAAGAGGATTGCATTGAGGAATGATGGAGGAATCACAGCAGAAACCAAGGTACCACCCTGGAAAAACAGAGGGCCAGAGCCCCCAGCTTCAGCAACATGGAGACTAAAAATAATAATGCACCTTCACTATTCCTTCCTCTTTCTCCTATTTCACCCAAAGAGCCCCCAGTATAATCTGAGCAGTTTCAGAGGCAACAGCAACTCAGTGGCAACGCAGTGGCTGCGCTGACGACAGCACCTCCACTTCACGGCAATTCCCGCAGGGCAGGAAAGCGCTCAGGTCACCGCTTACATGAGGATTTCAGAATTTCAGAGGCTTTTCCAGATAACATAACGAGCCTGGCAAGAGATGGTCGATGAGTATCTGTCCATAGTAAACTACTGCAGAAAGGCAATAATACTGTAATGCTGCTGTGACAGCGAAACAACCACAGTACAATATGGAACACATAAGAGCATCTGTATCATTTAAAAATGTAAGAGGCTGAACTGAAGAAGGCACTCTTCCCACACCCCATGCTCCCGCTCTGTGCATTTGCCCTTCTGATATGCAGAATATATGAGCAACACACTGACCTTCCCAAGGTGTAAGTCAGGCTCCCACAGCTCCTTTTGCAAGTGCGCTGCTGAACCTCCTCAAGCACAGGGTGGTATCATTCTCCCTGCTCAAGGTGAGACTGTCAGAGGGAGAAACCGGTCCTCAAAAAGTAGGCAAGACCACGAAAAGCAGAGGGTGTTTGAATTTCACAGCTGTGTTTCAGGGAGCTGTAAGACCCTCTAAGTGCTACAGGCATCAGGCTGTGCCAAGGAACTTCATTTAACTTCTTTCTCATTCACGCGTTAATTCAAATGGAAATCTTGCCACATTTTTTTCATCCTCTGCAAAAGGAACGTGTGAGGGAGTTTGTGCAAATCTTTATTATCATCCTATTGCTCATGGCCTGAAATTTTACAAGGGGGGCATTCAATCAAAGCAGCATGAAAAATGATCACCAATAATAACATGATACAAAGAACGATACTGTATAACAGTTGTCATCAGCTTTCTCTGGAGGTCACTTCTCCAGCAAATACTGCTGCATAAATAACACAGATGCATTTTAAATTAAGCATCCTGAACAAGAGTTTAATTTAAAATTATAAAACAAGTAGTCATAATTTTAGCTATCTAAGCCACTTGGATTTAACAGCAGCACGTCCACCTAACTAGATACATTCATAGTAACAAATGGATATTTCATGAAGGTGAAATCTGCATAGATGGTGAAGGCCAAGACAAACCTCCATAAAGTAGCAGGGCAATGAGAGGAGAGGGGATCGGAGAGCACGACACTCAGCAAAGGTCATGCCCTGATCCTGTGTACTCCCTTTTTACTCCAATTTAGCACCTTACTAAGAACTCCTGCTCCACAGTTTTGGTGTAGTTGGTTTGGAAAAAATGGTGTTTGTTGTTCTGGCTGGAGACATGGCTGAGAGAAGTCAGGTTTGTAGATATCTGAGGGATTAACGGAGGGTGGAATTCTAGTCTGAATGCCAAATTTTTTTTGGTGGATCCCACATTTCTGGGAGTTTTGCCACAGATCTACATAGAGCAAGATTAGCCTAGGCAGGACCAGAAAGGCTGAGTGTAACATGGGACATGCCACTTCCAAACCTCACCTTAATTGTGGGCAAATTTAACCCCAGAAGACAATTTGACACAACAAATAAAAGCAGCCGAATATACATGATTTTACAAAAGAAAAAAGTCAATAATTAGTAGCATTAGCATCCAACTAGAGCAACAGGGTCTACACTTCTGTTTGAGTTGTTAATTCTCTAAGTAGGTTTCCCAGAACTTGTTTCACATTTTAAAAATGAACCGCTCTATTAAATTCAAATTAAATGCACAGTTAAGCACATTCAGTGGATGCAGTTTAAAGCATTGCTACACTGTTAGCCCAAACACATTTGCTCATTTCTATCAGCACAACAAAATCAGGTCATTGATAAAGTCTGGTAGAACAGTGAGAACAAATTAAATCGCAGGGATATGTGGGGACAGACTGCGAAGGAGAAGGAGGTCCCTGAATTTCAGGAGTGCTCAGCCCTGCTGGCACTGAAGCCAGGGAAAAACCCTGTCTACCCTGCAATCTGCAGTATGGCAGGAAGAAACCTGGGTGAGCAGCGCTACGCCAAAAGCATCTCACCCGCAGCCACACTGAGCTCCTGTGGGCTCCTTCCATCCAACCTTGCTCACAGGCTTCAGAGCTCGCTGGGGCTGCAACCAGGCAGCTCCTGCTGCCCGAGCCAGTGGGGCTGGAGGCCGCAGCTCTGCCTCCCTCCTGGACCCAGAAACTCGCAGAAGCGACAGCCCCCATGCAGCGTGCACATCCCACCTCTGTCAGGACCAGACCCTCTATCAGCTCCCATTATCATCAAGTGAATCGGACCCATTCAAGTCAAAAGAGGTTTTGAAAGGATGTTATGATGTATGTGATCAAATTGAGTAATAAAATTGAGGGGAAAGAGAGAGAAAAGGAAAAAGGCTTTGATTGGTTTCTCATTCCACTCCTCAGTGTATTATCCTATTCCATTAAAACACCGATATCTTCATTTTCTACCCAGTCAATTTACATTTGCCCAGAGACAATTTCTCTTGGAGGACCAGCAGCTTCCAACAGGCTTCAAGACAATACGTGCTGTACCCCTTCCCTCTTTAAAAGTATCCGTGATTGCACAGTTGCCCGGCCCTCATAGCTGTGAGTCGCTCACCACCGCAGCACTCCCTGTTCACTCAAGTGAGCCAAACTCCCTTAAATTAACCCCAGTGCTTCCTATTTAAGAACAATCAAACCACAGCAGAGGCCCAGGCAGCGAGCTGCCGCCTCACCAGGCCCTCCAGCGCCGGACACCCCACGCAGGGCTGGTTCCTCAAGCAACTACAGGGCCTCCAGCAGCCACCTCCGGCGGCACCTGGGGTGACCCGCTGGGGTGGCTCTGGGGAGGGGGCTGCTGTACGAAGCTCTGCTCGGACACCCATCCCTGGGAGTGCCCGGGGTGGCCCTCACCCTGCCCGACTCCGCACCCCCGGGGATGGCACCGCAGCCTCTCCCCGCAGAAGCCGTCGTTCCCTGCTCGGCACCCGCAACACAGCCCCGGCACAGCCGTTTCAAGGCCGCCGGGACCCCGCCAAACCCCCTCCCGTGCCCGGGGCGGGTCTGGGACACTCGCCCCGAGGCGCCGTGTCCCTGCGAACTTCAGGGTGATGTCCGGGTGCACCCTGCCCTCCGCGGCCGCAGGGACCGGCCCCGCAGCCGGCACAGAGGGTGCCGGGGAGGGTGCCCTGCCTGGGGAGGGGGGTCCGGAGCTGAAGGCGGGGGCCCCGCGCCCCTTCCCGGGACACACACACCTCTGTCCCGGGGGTCCCGCATCCTGCCCCGGGTACCCGCAATCCTCCGCCGGGGCGGGGGGGGTCCCGCACCCTGCCCGGGGTCCGGCGGTGCCCCCGCTGGCATCCCCCCTCCCGGTGCGGCGCAGGAGGGCACTTGTGCGCGGAACGATGAGGGACCCTGCGGAGCCGGGGCCGGGGCCGCGCTCGTACCTGTGTATCCGCGGGGGCCGCCGCTGTCCCGCCCGGGCGCGGCGGTCCGCGGCACCTCCAGCCCCGGCGCCGTGGCTGCCGGCATGGCTCCGCCGAGCCCAGCCGCGCCGCCCCGCGCCTCCCCGGCAGGTGCAGCGGCGCCCGCCTCCGCCCGCCCTCCGCCGCCGCCGGGGCCGGGCCGGGTCGGGCCGGGGGGGGGGCCGCCGTCCCGCGGGAGCCGCCGCGGCCCCGCCAGCCCGCGCCGGGCGCCCGCCCCGTGGCCCCTCCGCCGGCACCCGGGGAGCGGGGGGAGGAGGGGGAGGAGGAAGGCGGGAGGCGGGGGCTGCCGGGCGCTGGCGGGAGCCCAGGCGCCGCCGGAGCGGTTCACCGGCCCGCTGCGGCCCCGGGGCACTGGGCAGCGCCGTGCTGTGACGCTCCCCCAGGGACTGCCCCACCGGCACCCGCGGCTCGTCCCGTCCTCTCCCGACCCGCAGGGCCCCCCCGGAGCGGCCTGGCGGGGCTGCGGCACCGCCCCGCGGCGCCGGGCAGGGGACTGCCTGCCCCCCCACTGCCCGACCACCCCCCGCTGCCTGCTCCGCCCCGCGGCCTGCCCTGCCTGCCCCTCCGTGCCTGCCCTGCCTGCCCCCCGTCGCTTGCCCGCGGCCCCTGGCGTGGCCGGGCCAGTGCTCGCAGCCCGGAGAGCTTCAGGTGCGGCAGGCTGGTGTCCTGGGTCTGGTCTTCTCATTCCAAACATGCTGTGTACTGCTCGTTCTGCCATTATATGCCAGGAGCTGCATCTCTCACGTACATGCAGCTTATGGTCTTCAAAGTTGTGTTTATTTTCACTGGGATCTGAAACTAAACTCACTGGATAGTGCCAAGATCCATCATCTTCCTCCCGGGGAGCTGGACGGCACACACCAACGCGCACAGGCTATTCAGTGAACCCCAAGCGCCTTGCACTCACTTCGCGTGTAATATTGCGCCTATCGCATCCTGGCCATATCACCCACAGTCACTTATTACCCTAGCAGCATTACCTCAAACGAGTGAGTTTGGGTCTCAGCAGTGTTCAGTGCGATCATTGATTTGCTGACACTGGCAGTAGATTCAGAAAAGTACTTCAGTGGTTTGCACTGTGTGTCCAGGAAAAGCAAGAGGAGGACCAACAGGCTCTTCTGAAGGAGCTCTGCTTGATGGTGCTGAGCATATAGGCTGGGGCCCACACTAAACACTGCGGCTGTTAACACTCACTAGCTTGTTTTACCCTCTCATTATTTTTTTCACATGGAATTGAAGAGAAAAAGTCTGCGGGAGCAGATTGGAGAGATGAAATTCCGAGATGCACCAAACCCAAATAGACTGAGAAAAATCTCCTAAGGCAGCATCAAATGGAGCAGGATCGTATCCATGGGTAGTGATGACACAGCTACTCTGTGCCACTGGACATAGCACTCTTTCCTGTGTGCTTATTTGGCAGGGAGTCCCTAGAAATATTGCGGATATAAAGGACTGCTATTTCCATCTCTACAACTAAAACACATTTTAAAAGTAATACTTGGTCACATTATAGCAAAAGAACAGCATTTTTGAAAATGCTGCAGCTTATGAATTAGTCTGCATTTCCAGTAATGCCAAATACTCATAAATCTAATTTAAGTCAACAAGGAACTGTAGCTCCCGCAATCACGTCCTTCATGTCTGTGAACCCAGAGGAATACCAAAGACAGATAAGTGATTTTTTTCCTTAAGCCATTGTTACTGCAACTGCTGTTATGCAATTAAAGTTGAACACAACTGTGTTGCAAGTCAAATCTTTTCTTACAGGCACTTACAGAAGCAAGTTCAGAAGCAGCATCTGAATCCCACTCACCTCATGTCAACATTTAGTTTTTCTTTGTAATGGAAATCATAACCCAACAGAAGTGGTTTTGCTTGGCTGCTTGGCGTGCCCTGGAGCACCACAGGCAAAGAGCAGCCCTGGCTCTGGCTGTAACCTCCCAGGAGGTAACACATCTCCCTGGCTTCAGGGCGAGTGCTTGTGTGGGGAAGTTGTGGGGGCTTAGTGCTTGCCATCAGTGGAAGTCTTGCTGGTGATTTTAATGGAGAAGGTGGCCAATTCCACTGACCCAATGTCTACAATCCTTACTTAAAATCCAGCTGTAATAAAAAGGAATTTTGCCCAAGTAAGGTGCTGTCATTTGCCATCATCAACAACGGCAACATGATTTCGCTTTTAAAGCCGCCCTTCCCATTCAAATATGCTTTGAATTTAGTAAAAAAAAATCTCATCAGTATAGTGGAAACAAACACAAGAAAAAAAGGTGAGAGAGAAGGAAGAGAACAGAGAGTGCATCTTAAAAATGATGAAAGTTTCCATGCTGCAGCCCAGTTTTTCCCTGCTAGACCCCTTATTTCACCTTCCCAACTAGACACTTGTTGCCTTTGCGTGGGGATTGTTTAACTGTTGGATTTTGCTAAGCTGCCCTAAGGCACTGTCTTTCTTCTAATCCCAGTTATTAGGGCTGACTCAAGGCATGCCAAGGGCACAAGCCTGCTGAAGCAACAGTCCTCATCCCTCACCTTGCTGCCTGCTTAGTCGGCGGCCACAGAGCCTGGCTACCTGCAGGGCAGGGACATGCTCCCCAGCCGGCGGTGGCAGCCCTCTGGCCTTCCAGCAGCAGCAAGCTGAGCTCCGGCTCTCTCCCTCCCTGCAGCCAGCCCCGCTGCCACCTTCTCCTTACCCCGCTTCTCCCTTTGAGCTGCAGGAGCTGTCTGGCTCCAGCTGAGCATCAACCCCTCAACCCCCAGGCAATGAAACTTGGTTTTGCCTACATTGCTCAGATGCCTGGAGCGGGTTGTGTTGCTTATTCAGTAACGCTTGAAAAGGATAGTAGCTCTCAGCCACCACTTTCTGTTTAATCAGATAACACATGCATAGGTGTTACTGCTAAAAGTCCTCCTTGGGCTCAGTCATTAGATACCTGAAAGAAAAACTAGACCTTTAGAAGTGACAGTGAAATAATCTGTTGGGTTGTAAGAACTGTTACTGTCCCCAGGGTACTTCTGAATCAATTGTGTGCTGCTGCCCAAAGGAGGTGATTTCACTCTGCCCTCCAGCTTCTCCTCCTCCTCCTCCCAGCTATAGGTTTCAGGCCTGCCCTTCTGCTGGCTCTGACAGCAAGGTGTGCCAGCTAAACCTGCTAACTCAGCAAAACCAGAGCGGGAAAGCAGCCTTTCTTCTTGCCTTGGCAGGGGGCTGTTATCCCGACCCAGGCGTTGTGAAAGTGAAACCTGAAGCCCTCATCTTTTCTTTCAGCTACAACAGTTACTGATGGCTTCAGCCACCCCTGTGTGGCTCAAGGTCTGCCTGGGAGACTGCATATTCAATGCCATCAAGGACTGCTGCATCCATCCTGCATCCTGCATATGGATGCATGCTGCATCCATACTGCAGTCCATCTACCTCAGACTGCCACCCTGGAGCCTGCATTACAGACCACAACATATCCTAGATCCAACGTCTTTGCAAGAGCAACAGCAGCTGGACAATTCGCTACCATTGTACTGACCTCAAAAAGGGGAACCGAGTAAAAGGACCTTGTTAGAAAACAGCCCCTGGGGAAGAGTCAAGTCCTCCCAGACAGACCAGAGACTGTTGGTGGCCACTGGGCTGGCGGAGCAGGACACACCTGCTTATCAGCAAGGACTTGAGAAGGATCAGAGAAGAAAAGCTGGCAGGACTGAGCAGCAGAGAAAAAAGGTTGTTAGAAGCAAGTAGGTATCCTTTCGAAAGTCTGAAGATGTGCCCAAATGAGGAAAGTAGAAAATCTGGCATATTAAACATGAAAGGCACAAGAAGCAGGCCAAAGAGTGGAAAAACAATTTGCAAAAAGCATCAAAAAAGATCACTTTGTCTTTGGATGCCCTACAAGCAGGAAGTCTGTCTGTCAGAGAACCGGTGGGATCCTTGATCAGGATCTGAAAGAAGCACTCAGAGAGGATAAGGTCATAGCAGAAAGGCTAAATTAATTCTTTGCTTACCCTGGAGGAAAACAGGGAGGAAAGCCAGAGCCCCTCTTTGAGGGCGACACACGAGATGGTCTGTGTGTTGGTAGATGATTCTGTGGAACATGCAGACAAAGAACAAGAGCAGGTGGCATTCAGCAAGAGTGCAAAAGACACTCAAGATGAAACAACCAAATTAATTTTTAACGATGGTGCATAACCTCTCACTTAAAATCTTCTTGATTACCCAAGATCTGAAATAGAGGAAATGTGACACCAGCTTTTCAAGAGGATTTCTTTCAGATGAGACCTCGGAAACTACTGGTTATTAGGCCTGAAATCTGTACCAGCCACGATAATAGAAAATGTTTTAGCAAATAAGATCAGTGAACACATTAATATATTTAATATACTGGGGAAAAGTCAACATGGGTTTTATGAACAGAAGTAAGTTATATCTCAAAAATCCTCTGGAGTCAACAGGCCAGAAGATAGGGAAAATCTAGTTGATATTTTCTATGTGGATTTTCATAAAAGGGCTTTCAGCATAATCTCTTCTCAAAGGACCTCGAACAGCTATGGCACAACAGAAAAGGACCTTGCACAGATAAAAAACATGATTAAAGGTGGGAATAAAGGGCTGCATTTCCCAGCAGAGAGGAGCAATGATGGGAACTCCTCAGGACAGGGGAAACCAATCTGGTTTTGGAATGAGTACTGCACACAGGGACCTGGAGAGTAATTTCTGCCAGGGGCAAGCTGCATGCCCATGCCAAACTCCATTCCAGCTCTTCCACCGACTCTCTTGGGCTATCAACGGCGCAGAGCTCTGCTATGCTCACGCAGTGACAGCTTGTGGCTGATAACAAGTGAGCCACTCACCGCTCACGTGTTGCAAAAAACCCAATGTATTTTCCTTTTGTCTAGTGACCCTACACTTTTTCCCTCAAGAGATGTTGCCAGATGTTAAGAAGGTGGTGGGTTCAGCAAGGGGCCATAGCTCAGGAACTATTTTCTTGTACTACTATCAAGTATAGTACAGCGCCACAGTATAGAAAAATACAGTAATACGCAGCTATGTTTATCCCATCAGAGTCTGAAAGTGTTAAGCTAATTTCAAGAGGGAACATTTTTGTTCCCTCTGTAATAGAAATGAATAAATACAGTGCGACAGGCCAAGTGGCATCAATATACATGCCATTTTACCAGTAGCTTGGAAAAACAAACATTCTGAGAACAACCATTTATGTCTTCAATACAAGATAAAATGTTGCTGTGTACACTCACACACAAACTATTTCCTCCAGCATTGTTCGGAGCTAATCAGCATGGTTACAGTTAAGCAGACATGACCTTACAAATTCAAGTTTGGTTTGGGATTTGGTGCCTGTGGTAATCTGGTATATGTCACACTTTCTTCTCCAGCTTAATTTCTTAGCATTATAATGGAAAGAAAATAATGATAATTCTATTTCCCCATTTAAATTGTTTGTCCTGATTATAGGAATAAGTAAACAAAATAAATGGTAAAAACATGCAAATCCCTACATTACAAGCATGCACTCTGCATCACACCATGGGGTTTGACAGCCGTGGGCCCTGCTACAAATATGCAAGAGTGTGCTGCAAAGTAGCCTCAGGTTTGCTGAGCTTTTGCAATCCCCGTTTAAGCCCAAATACCAGCTTTTGAGCTGAGAGGGATGTTTTTAAGAGGCACAGTATTGGAATTAATACACATAAAGGAAGAGGAAATGATGGGAGAAACTGGGAAAGGAGAGACAGAAAGCAAGTGGCTCATTAAAAAAAAAAAAATAAAAATTGCAGCTGTGAGACTTCCAGGCTTCCAGAAGGACAGAGAAGTCAGAGGACAGTACATGAAAAAGTATCTGACAGCAGGTTGCAGGGGATGAGATGGTGCTTCAACAAGGGAGAAGAAAACAGCAAAGGCTCACAAACGGTGGCCGTTATCTGAGGAAGAGCTAAACCGCAAAGCTGAGAAGCACAATACCTGGAGAATAGATAGGAGCCCCCGTGGCAACCAAGGCCTTGGGGTGATCCAGCAGAGAGAATCTGAAGAAGAAAATGATAAATTTCTCGTTTCCTCACCCCCATCTTCTGGAAGATGGACATTTCAGAGCAGGAAACTGTTTGCATTCCCACAGGATTTGGAACTGAGCTAGATTCACATTAGGTGTCCTTGATATGAACACCCCAAAATATGGGACATTCAGATATTGGGGTACTGTTCAGACTGAGACTTGCTCTAACAAATAAGATTTTTTCTGTTGTTTTTACTCTTATAGTTAAGATCTGAATGTGAAAACAGCTCCAAAAATCAGGAGCCACTTTCAAAGAAAAGGTGCTGGGAGGCATTAAGTAATGTGAATAAGCAGGGGGATTTTCCTCTCTTCTTCAGACCTAGAGCTCTTGGAAAGCAGATCTGCTGTGCAAATCAGAGCACCACTGATTTTAGACAGCAGCAGCTTCCTGCAGAAGCACATCTCCTGGCATTATCAACAAGTAGCAGAATTCACCTGTGGCGGGGAGGAATTTGCTTCTCAGAGAGGATGACCCCTTTCCTCCTTATGGACTACCAAAAAAGAGGCAGAACAAATCACAATGACCGTGCTCAATGACACCTTGTACTCAATATTCAGAACTGAGCTTGGGTTTCTGCGTTTCCAGCCCCCATCACCAGGGCACTTTTTCTTCAGATCTGCAAATCCAGCCTCAGGGCTGAGATAATGTGAGCAAACGTAGAGAGTTTAAGATGGAGAAGTTACAGGACACAATACGTCAGGGCGACAGGATATTGAGTCTGATGCCACGGACAGGATTTATATAGGTTCATAATGTTTTCAGTGTTAGTGAGATGGCCTGTTTTAAAGCATATAAAGAGGAGAACGCTGACATGTTCACAAATAAACTTGAGCTTCTAATTTTTAAATTTTTAAATTTAAATTAATTTTTAAATTATCCCCAAGAAGATGGGCAAAGTTCATTCCTAATACATATTAGTGAAAAAATACTGGAGCCAGCAAGAGCTTGGGTTCTGATTGCAGTTGGGTTTGAGCCTGTACATCTTTACCCATGCATGACATTTTCCACTAAGATGGATTCTGAGCGAAGGCATGAAATGTATTCCTGAATGTACTTATTTTGCTTAAACTGAAAATAAATGCACACTTCTATGTCCTGTTTTCCCTCTTGAAAACAAAAAGTAGCCAGGACAGACACACTGTACTCCCAAAAGTTCAAAGTTATACCAGCAAGAACAAGCCCAGCAGTCATCACCTTTGCAAAGGCTTGTTAAAGAAGTTATTTCCCCCCACAGGACTTGTCAATCTGATTTCACAGACAAGGAAAGTAATTATTAGGATATTTACGTTAATTTTGTTTTCCCACCACAAACTAACCCCTGGAGTTACAGTCATCCAAAACACATTGTGTGATCTGGCAGCACTCCAAACCCCACTGACTTCCCTCCCGTAATTAGTACCTTTTACTTTATTGTATCCACTCAGTCTTTGTACCTTGAGTCTCCATGAAACCTCAGGTGCTTATTTTTAATGAGTACAGCAATGAAGAAAATATATTCCTGACAGGAGTTATGAAGAGAGACATCAGCAACTTCTGAAAGTGCAAGATATACATTTGCTAGTGGCTAGAGTAAGTCAAGTGGATCTACTCTGTTTATTACTCTGTATAAAATACAGTTACGCTTTATGCAGGCAGCTTTATGCAGGCAGTTTTCTGTAATAACCATTTGCTAGAGCCTATCCTGTAATAGCATGAACAGAAGAACTATAGCTTAAATATTTGGCCTGAAGCAAAAACCTGTGCTATTACTGATGTGCATTGTTGTTAGAATTACCTGTATATTGAATTATATTAACAAGGGCTATTAAGTGCGATGGTCTCAAGTCCATCTGATTCAAGGAAGAAATAACTTACCTCTCATAAAAAAGACAAGAACAGCAGCAGTGTTTCTGACCCACATCTGACAGGTGTGCAGTTTACAGAAAATACTTCATTCTACAAGTGATATCATGGCTTACTTGAGCTTGTTGAGAATTGCTGGGCTTTGGCTACAGCCCCCCAAAAGCTCCATTCTCAAATAAATATGTGGAGGCACTGCCAGGAGATCTAACCTGTTTGTCAGGAGAAAACTCAAGTTATTCACCCATTAGCAGCACTACAAGACCCCTTGTGCATGGTCAGCCTGTTTCTTTTGCTCTCTGATCACAGCTGATGAAACTGATCCCTGCTATCCCGAAAGTCAAATGGGAATGTGCTAATACCAGAGCAATACAAAGAGTGGATCTGCCAGTGATACCACAGGCATGAATGAAATATTAAAACCTGATAAAGGCAAAAAAGATCTCTGGAAAAACTTGCCCATAGTCTCCAGGAGATTGTTCTCGAGTTTCAAGGGAAGCAGTGTTATCTGGTGTGGTCTGCTTGACTGCAGTCCCCTGCCAGACACCCACAGGGTCTCAGATGCTTCCAACGTAAACGTTGGAAGGATAGCAGTACATCAGAGACAAAAGAGTGAACAGAATTAGATAATACATAAAAAGTAAGTTAAGAAAATCAAATAATTAAATGAAAACTGAACTTGTTTTCTGAACCTTTTTTCCCCCATGGGAAAGGCAGTCAGGCCATCCTGTTAAACTGGTTAGCCAGAAGGAATGACTAATCCCTGCTGGGCATCTCTCAAGGCTTTGAAATGGTTAAGAAATTACACTGCTGTTGTCAAAATGACAGAATTGGCAGGAAGGAGGAAAAGTTAAATTTCAGACAACACCAGTAATGAAGAAAATGAGTGTTGACACACAAGTTACTCAGCACAGTGCTCCACAGTAATTAAGGACAACAGACGACACAGCTATTGAGTACACCCATGTGTAAAACTGCTCCAGCCCCATAGACTGGAGGATCCCAGTCACTTGGCCACACAGAGAGAGAAAAGAGGGAATGAAGATGTGAAATTATGCATGGTTTGCCATTTCATTCCCTACACTGGGGTTCAGGCTGACCATACTCTGCTATAGAGGTCAATGCCAGCCAGAGCTGGTTGAGTAGCAAAGTACACAAACAAATACAAAAATATTTTCCTGAATGTGAAAAGCACAGAGTTCAGCTAGCCGAAGCATGCAGAATGCTCTTACTCCTGCTGGCGAGGGTTTCCCCAGACAGCAGAGCTTTGCGAAGGTATCTGTAAATATGTGCAGTGTTCTTGAAGTTGTACAAAGGCTTTTCCAGTGAAAACTGTAATCCAGAGTATGCCATTAAGAGTCGTTGCAGCTTAACTGGCGAAAAAGGTATCTTATTAGCAACTAATAATGAGACTAGCTCTAGTAACTATTGAAATGAGGGAGAAAAAGATGAGAAAGGGAGAGAAACATGCCCATGTACAATTTGTGATCTTTAATGGAGATTACTTACATCAGTTTAAATTAATTACAAATTGCTTTTACTTTATGATATATTAAAATTGCAAGAGAGCTTTCTAAGCACAGTCAGCTACCTGCTTACTAGAACACATCATTTCTTGGTTGTCTGTTTTGCTTTAGTATTTAATATCCAGCATTAAGCAAAAAAGCAATACAACTGTGTCACATCTTTGGAAACTCTGTTCACAGCTGAGCGTTAAATGAATATGTCCTAAAAATACAATGAACTGGACACATTTCAGGCTACCCAGTCAAAATGATAAACTTTCCATTTAAAAGCCATGTACAGTTGAAGTAGCACATTCATCTTTCTTTCATCCTGTAGACACATGAATGACAAAGCTGAAGTTTTGTACTGAGATCCTGCAATCAGTAAAGGCAACGGCACAATTCCCATCATGGCCAGAGTTTCTTGTCGCCGAGTAGTTGTTGTCTATAGACTGAGCCATTATGGCAGTGGAGTATGTGGAAACATCATATGTGTTTATACTTTCCTATGAATTAATCATTTGGGTTCACACAGGTGAACCATAAATCATGATTCTTCTAAATCAGGAATCTAGCAAGCAATAAACTGGAAAACAATTGTAAATAATCAAGCTTGCTGGAATTCAGAAACCTGACTCCAAATTAGCAGAGAATGAGAGCTCAGATCCAAAAAATACTGTCTAAAATTGCTGATGCCAAGATCACAAAACTTTGAGAATCCAAAGCCCACTTTCTTATTTCTGCATCTGCTTACTAAGTTGCGTTGTACTGTGGGTTGTGTTCTGCTAAAAATTACCCCCACGTGCAGTGATCTGTGTAGGAGTTAGTTCACCGTAGTGTCCCATCAGAACACCATCACCACAAGTACCACAATGGACTATTACATGATCAACACAGCTGGAAGGAAAATTCTGTTCTAGCTTCTGGACATAGAAAAAATCCCTGTGTATTCTTTAGCCAACAAAATAGATGTTACCTAATGCTAACCATAGGTTATCTCCTCAGGTGTTGGCTCACCAGAAATTGGAAAGGAAAGAACTACTGACTGGCACAGTGGCTTCATCTTGGGATGGATTATGATCACAGGCTGAGATCCCTGTCTCCTAAATTAGCTTATCTTTAAAATAACTGCATAAAAGGGAATAAACAATCTGAAAAGAGTTGTGATAAGTATTTGACTTGTTGCTGCCACTGAACTTAGAAAGTTAAAGCTGAAAACATAATTTTCTACAAATCCAAAATTACTTGACCAGAATTCTAGACCCAATGGAGTTCAATGATGTCTCATTCTTTTAAATTATCCTTCCAATTTAGGAAAAGAAAAGACAGGAATCTGCAGAGTAATGGAAGTAAGACATAACCTAAAAATAGAAAGGGTACATATGATCAAATAAAAAATTCAAGGAAGGGAACATTTCACCAAATGAGACAGTCCACAGAGGATTTCCAGAGCATCTCTCCTCCTTGTATTGAAAAAGTGATGGAAGAAACCTTTATTCATTTATCCCTTGGGCAAATATTTCTTTTTTGTTGTCATTGCTTTCTCTGAAAGACCTCTTCCAGCTGTAACAGAAGTAAACTTAGCCACCTCAATGTACGTAGCCCTTAACAGCCGTGGTTTGTGGAGAGCCATCACCAAAGTCCTCAGCTCCTCAATGCCGGAGGGTCAGAGCTGGCAGCACTTCGGGGTACAACACCCACAGACAGCTGAGAAAAAATGGACCCTGACCACTGCAAATCAGAAGTCAGAGACGTCTGCCTTTGTAGGTAATCCTACCAAAAATAAGGTATAGAAGGGACTGACGATATTCCCAAGAAAACACAAGAATATATCCATTTTCTTATACTGTACAGGTGCATTTGTTACCCATTGCTGCCACCCAAGGATCTTAATGTCTGAGACGATTATACAAACAATCAATGGATGTAAATGAACTCTGGAAGCATTGATGTTTTATTGGCTGGTGAAACATTTAACCTTCAAGATGATATGGCTTCACCACCACCTGTGAGCACTTGAGTACTGACCGCAAGCAGGAGATTGACTTTGCAAACATTTTGACAGAACCAGGCTGCCTCCAGCCTGCAGCCAGTCTGTCTCCTTGTGTCTGACAATAATGCTGTCCCCAGGAGTTTCTGCAGTAGTTTTAACCTCTGTATTCAATATTTGGCGTAAAATTTAGCGCAGAAAAAATGTCCACATTACAAACCTTAGGATTCTCCTTATAGACAGAGTCTTTGCTCACTTTACCAGACTGTGAGCCTGGGCTAGAAATCATGTTGCTTCCGTAACAGCGAAATCAGAGTCCTTATCAGCAAAGTCTCTCTAGACCAGGAGGTTCAATCTACATCCCAAATCTAGGCAGACAGTTACTTTTTGTAATTTTAGCTTTTATATCAGTTTCATTCCAATGTGCTTGAAATACTAAACTTACAAATGGATGCATATTAATTTTCTATAAAGATAGGTGCACACACATGGATACGAATACATATTCACATAGCATCATCATATACAAACCTCACATCTAGATTAAGTGCATAAGTGTGGTGGCAGTTTGTGCTTGATAGGTTTTTAAAATAGCATAAAAGCAATTTCCTTCTCACTTTGGCATGAATGTTCTGTAAGACACTGTTCTATACCTGTAAGAAACAATAAACTAGAGAGAACTAAGAGGTGATTTCATATTTTTGCTTTAAAACCAAGTAGAACATAAAAGGAGTATTTCTCCCAGAAGAGCTCTCTTGATTTTGACTAATCCACTACAGTAAAACAAAGGAGAAGTACATTAAAGCAAGTTCTGTGGAAGCTTTTTGTATCCGGCAGAGTTTCTCCAGAGCCCCGGGAATGGCAGGGTAGCACATCTGGAAGATGCAAGAACAAAACAGGATATTTAGAATCATTTTTCTTGCTCACGGGAGGGAAGAGCACTGCAGGCACTCTGCGCACACCAACGCAGCTCCACAGTGCTTGTTTACTGTATTTACTTGAAAAATTAAAAGAAATGGGATTTAAATGAGACTCCATATATTTCTCTAGAGTGCTTTTTGCAGAGAATTCGCTTGGGGCAATATCCCAGAGCACTGTATTCTACAGAGATACGTATTCAGTCCTGCAGGAAACATTCCCTGCCATGTCCCGGAGTTCCTCATTGGTGCCAGAAATTGGATATTAGGTCCCCTCTAAGCAAGTCCAGTTCCCTTGACTGCCCCTTCTGGTTTGCTTACCATCTTGTTTGTCCTCCAATGGCCTTGTTCCAGTTCATCAGCACTTCTACTCCCTTCATCCAAATCTGGATGAAGTGCTACAGAAAACTAAGAAAAGTGTGAGGACATACAGAAGCCAGGAGAAATGTAACCAATCCAAACCTTAAATATCACGTACTACAGCTAGTAAAAACCAGTATCATTTAATGAATATATCCCACAGCCAGAGTGCTCACAATGGGTACAAACGGTCCTACACTTCTCCTGGTCTCACACAGTCATACACCTTATCTCTGCCTTAAAAGGCAGCCTTGTTTTAATAATTCTGCTAATGAATCTGAAAACACACTATGGAGGTGCTTACGTGCTCCAGCAGATCCCTGAGAAAGCAACAAAAGAAATTACTGATGATGAAGGCAAGCATTTGAGTGCCTCCCAAAGAGAATAATATCCCCAAGACTATCAAGATGCACTCAGCTACTTCCAGCTACATGGGATGAAGACACTAATGACAAAGTTTCTTTCTAAACATGTTATTTGCCCTTATTAGTTGCTTAAGATTCATCTCTAGTCTCCTACTACCAGAGACAGTTATCTGGGAACCTATCTGTAATTCTGGGTCAGGAATCTCAATTGACAGTAGATTAAATTGGAGGTGGAGAGAAGTAAATGAGGGTATTTTTCTTGTATCTTACAAAATCACTATCTTTCCTTACAACTGGATATGTCATCACTCCAGCAACTGATATATCTGAATTACAGTGGATGCAATTATTTAAATTTCATGCCACTCTTCTTCAGGAGCTCTGCATAGTCCACCGGCAGATACAGGTTTTCTTTATGCCTAGCGAAGCATGGTTGTTCTGAATACTGGGTCACCTTATGAATAGCAATCGTAATCTGCAGTTTTTACTCTGAGCATTTTACCAGTGATAGTTTTAGCTATTAGCAGTCTTATCAGAAAGTAACAAAGCAGCTAAGAAAGCCTCAGTCTTCCCAACCCCCTCAGCTCAAGAGGAGAAATTCTAGCTGACAGGGATTTGGTCTGGTCCCTATTTAACAAGCATCACATTATAGTGCAGTAATCATTTTCCCCTGGCTCTCTATGAAGTGGGAAGTGAAGTTACCATCATTCTCCTAACAATGTGAAAGATTAAGGAGTCCATTTCCAAATTGCTGCAATAAAACACAATTGGCAGGCAGGGTGAGGATGAGAATAAAAAAAAATAAATGGTACGAGTAGCAGGCTGAAGGAGCAAATTGCACTTTCGAAGAGAGGCACGGGACTTGGCTGTGTGTTTTCCTTGGAAGAATTGTAGGAACTGTCTCCTAAGGCAATCAGGAACAGTGAAGGTGACAGGTAACCTCTGTAGCGCCAAACCCGAGCTACAACTGCTCTGCATGAAGGGACTGAGGAGGCGGAGTGCGATTTCACTCCCCTTTTGCACACCAAACAGCTCCTTCTCACTGCTTTAGTTAAACTATAAATAAAAGTGTCCTGTCATCATCTCCTCTGATCCACCCCCTCTGTTCTCCTTAGGGATGGCTCTGGTTTTCCTGTGTCCCCTGTGGAAGAGCAAGAACTGAGGGGTGCCTCACAGGGGCCTTGCGCTGGGGACATTCGGGTAGGAGATGCCCCTCTGGATCCCCCTCCGGATCCCAGATATGCTTCAAGGTCCTGGTGATGGAGGCTTGGAAACCGGATACCTTCCCTGGGCACCAGATGGTTGGCTTTTAATAGCAGGAGTTACAAAGTCCACTCTTCCATTAATAGATTGATTATTAGAGAAGAAGTGCTCAGGTGTGGCTTATCTTATCTTCTCTAATAGAGCACACAATGTGCACAATGTGCAACGCTTTCAGATACAGGCATGGTCTGCACCAAACAAAAGAGATAAGGCAATATGAGAGCAAAGAGATCATTCAGCTAAGGACCAGCCTTCATGCATCTCAAACGAAGCTTCATTTGGGGAGTTTTCTTTTAAAGAAGAGAAAACCTTTTTTTCCTTAAAAAAAAAGAAGTCAGTGTTTATGTAGCCATAATGTACTGAATGTACTGTTGTGATTACATTTTCACATGCCTCAAACTCTAGGTTTTTACCTGCAGTAGAAGAAAAATGTTCTTGAGACACCTCTGACTCAGCCAGAAGCCCCTGTCTAACTGGAAGAAGTGCGTTACCCTCAGAGCTGCAAGAAGCAGGATCACTTGGTAAAACACCAGTCAAACGGAGCTACAGATGCTCCAATTCCTTCTCAGGCTTCTAGTCCTTAAATAACATGATAATATCAGGGAAATGGCAGAGACAAAGACTAATGTGCCTCCTTTTGTTCCCGTTTGCCTTCCATTTGCTATCTTGTCTATGTACAAACCCTTCCAGGCATAGGCTCTTAATTCCCACACAGTGCGTAATACAATGGCACCCTAACTCATGCTTGCAGATGTTTCCCTAATATGTGTGTATTATACAACATGTCATCTGGGTGGTTGTTGACTTTTGCATTTGTGTTTTTAACACAGGAATTCAGAAAAGGGATCATAAAAGAGCAGAACCACCTCATAATGCATTTTAAAACCATTTTCCATTTTACAAATCCCCATCCTCCTTGCACTTGGCAAACATAAGGGAGTTCAGATAAGAAGCGGAACCTTTCAGATTCCCTTCCTTCCCAACAGACACTGAACAATTTAACTCCCTTTTTTTTCTAGATGGCTGCATCTGCTCGGCACAGGGTTGATTTATATCGGACATTAGAGCACTGTGCTCAGGAGCTTGCTAATCTTTCAAAAACACTTCAGCACATCAGCTCTATCTGGTGCTCTGTGTGTTTGTGCATATATATTTTATATATATTATATATGCACATAATATATACACATTATATAATATATATAATATATATGCACACACAGAGCATCAGATACATACATACATCATACATACATATATATGTATATATATTTTTATTTTTATATATATTTATGTGTGCATACATATTTTTTTAATATATATATGTACACACATACATATGCACTTTTTTTCCCCCTTGTGAGAAGGCAATACTTTTGGCACAGGCTGAAACAATTATTTCAGTTAATGTGGGCAAATGAGCGGTCAGTGGACAACATCAATAACACGTACCAAATATTTCACTAAGTCAGAGATCTTTCAGGACAATGTTTGAGATGCATCTGGTGGGTCCCACAGAAGCACTCAAGGGCTGGTATATGGTCTAAATATTAAAGCTTTACGTTTCACCTCAAAACTTAGATTTCTGGTCAAGTGAAGAAGTTAGAAATCAAAGAAAGAAGTGTGCCATGCTACAGCTGGTACCCCATGACAGAGAACTAAGCAGCTTCTAAACTCCACTGAAGTCAAAATGAACACATAATGCTTCCTGGAGTTTGAGATTATGTAAAAACCAACATTAAGTGGGGGAAAAAAAAAAGAGGCATCCACTCCTTGCTCTTTTCTGATTTGCTACAGGATGCAGTTTTAGGGTTCATTTTTAAACAAACAGAAAGATCTGTTGATTATAGATTTTTTTTTTTTTTTAGTTTTTAGTTTTAAATTCTTTGGGCTCTTTTTGTAAGTCAGTGTGTCTCATACCTGTAACAGTCTGACCCTGAAGCATCCACAGCGTAGTTCAAATGATTGGGATAACAGCTCAGGATATGGGAACAGACAGGTTTGACTTTTTATCATTTTAAAGTCTTCCTTCTCTAGTCAAGGGCAAGAATTTTGGCTTAGCTCTACGAAGGTATTTGGATGCCTTATTCCTGTTTAAGTATCTAATACTTATTACATAGGAGCTACATAGGTAAACATCTCCACAAATCTGGGATTTGAGCTTTACACGCCTCCATCTGTGAAACAGTGGTAACCGTACTTCTGGAAAGTATGGTTAATTTTTTTAAGATTAATTTTTCTGGAAGATTAATCCTTCAGAGTTAATCCAGTGCTTCACTAGTTAAGCAGAAACAAAGACAAAAGCAAAAGTTTATCCAAACACCCTTCTCTTGTTCCACTTCATTCACCCCCCCCCCCCCAGGCTTAGCCTCTCTTAGACCCAGACTATCACAGGCACCCCAGAAAGAGGATATGTCATGGAGAGGTCTACTTCCATAGGCACGCTCAAGAAAATGAAGACAAACCCATTAAAGGCATGAAGTCAGTGTGCAGAAATGAAAGCACGCTGAATTCCCACGTGCCCCCTCTCTTACAGCAAGCTGTACTCCTGAATTGCAATCCTCCTTTCAGGAGTATTAACATGGATTAACGACTGGCAGACTGACAGCCTTCAAAACTTCAACTGGGGGATCATCAGCATCACGTCACTATTTCCAGTGCATTCCTTCCGTGCCAGGCTCAGAAACATTTAATATTTTTTACTGATGACAAAATATAAAATCATCATGGATGAAGTTTGCTAATGGCACAAAGACAGAAGAAAACAGGTAACTGGCACAGAGAAATCCAGTTCATTTGGTAAATTGGATGTAGGCTAAAAACATGCATTTTAAAACAGCAAAATGTGGAGTGTCAGCTCTGTGACTGAAGAGATCGCAGGATGGGGACTTCAGGAAGCTGTGGCTGGGGTGTCCAAATAGAGGAATGCCTGACCTTGTATTCCCAGCACGGTGTGGGGCCAGAAAGATGAACACTGCCTACGACTGGTGAGACAGAAATACTGAGAAATAGCTGGAAAAGCCTATTATTTCTGTAACTGGTACAAGTTTGCCAGCTTCTAAAGTACAGTGCCTAGTGCTGGTGTCAACATGAGAGGCAGACAGCTAGTTTGGAAAGGACTCAGGGAAGTGTGGCAGAAATACCAGAAAAAAATAAGATCCCATAGTTTTGCTGGAGGGAAAAGTAAGGTGATTACTTAATGAATAGTTATAAATACCTAAGGTCAGGGACAAAACATTTATTTGGCTCCTTGGTCTAATGAACTACATCACAGCATGGCCCAAGCTGTGCTCCCACAGAGGGATGTTAGAAAGCCTGCACAAGGTGATGGGGACCATCAAGCGAGAATTTGCCAAATGTGGCTGTGAATTTGTAACCCCTAGCAACCTTTACATCAGGAGTGGATGTTTTCCTAAAAGAAGTTAACTAAGGGAAGTCTAGTGATGTTAGTGTCTGCCTAGGCAGATGACAATACTCCCCTCCAGCCTTACAAAACTGTGAGACCATTCTTCTGCATTTCCCTATTTAAAACACTCCATATAAATGACATATTGTGATGATGGTGTCAGCGCTGAAAGAGCTGGAGACTTATGGTTTTAAATGTAGTCCAGGAGAATCCTTATGCACCCAGGTGTTGCAGTTTTACTGCTAAAATAATCACTTCTCCCTCTTGCTCAGCATTTTATTGGCAGTATCGATCCTGGCCTGCGATAACTGGGCTGGGGTGCTCCTACCCCAACTGAGATTTACAGTTGCTTGCCGCTATGGTCCTGCAGAGCTGTGGCATAGGTCACTTGTTGCCTGCTAAACCATATTATTCATTGTTTGCTTTCCTAGATTCCAATTTCTATAGGTTTTGAGTACTACTTTAAAAGCATTAATGTCAGTTTTCATACATGTTTGCTACTAAAATTGAAAATAGCTTTTTGTGTTCCCTTGAATAAGGAATGAGGACACCATGAACCCTTAACAGTGAGGTGACGATATTCTCCTCCATAAATGCAGTTTTTCATATTAATGCAGGCACCCTTTAAAATGATGCTATATTTCTAAAGCAAATGCAGATAACCTCAAGCAACCTCAGTCTTCCACTGAAATTCAGTTGCAGAGCGCTTTTATAATGGTAATATATAGGAAAGCTGTCACCTTGTCATCTCAAGAGCCGTGCTCCATCATTTTATAAACCATTCTGACACTGGCTGACAAGAAATGCCAATTTTTTTAATTATTATTTTTATATTTTTAGAATAGATCGGCTATCTGGTCTCTTGGACCAATACACTTAAAATTTTGTATCCAGCCTGAGTTTCTACAAAGAATAATTTGATGGATTCGCCTTAAGAAAAAAAAAAAGCTGAATTTATGACGGTGCCGTCTTGCCTCCACATACTGACATTTCCACTTCGCTCCCGCTAAGCTCATTCTTGGCCTGGGTCAGTGAAAGACTCCAAGGGTCACCATATCTTGTTCATACTTCTGGAAACAGCTTTAGAGCATCTTACTTTGGAAGAGCCACCAGAGCCATGGCATTTACTACTTCAGTCAATTTTCTGGCTCTTGCAGGCAAAGGCTACTGGCCCTGACACCTGCTGTTATTAGATTATGGTTTTATCTACCTAAAACTTGTCCAACCCTAGTGTCTGGCTGAAGTTTCTCCTCCAGGTGAACACTAGTCTTAATTTTCTCAGAAATTCTTAACCAAAATATTGTTCCAATGCCAGGATACAGAAACCAGATTTTTTTTACGTCCTGTCTTTTATGTAAGAATCATTACTTTTTTACAAATTTTCTTCTGTTTTGGAAAGGTTTTTAAGGGAGCCAAAGGTGACACATAAGCAACTTGCTCCAATATCAAGTAACTCATGCTGATTTCAAAGAAATGCCATTCACTTAGTGGAACCCGCTTCGTCTCTGGACAAGTCTGGCCCAAACCATGGCGCTGAGGTGACATTTGTGGAATGAAGCTGGTACACATGCAACTGCCAAGTCCCTAGGTCAAATGAGTCCTGGGGATTTTGATCTGCGTAACTCAGAAGAGGATTGAACCCATGTGATACCAGCGCCTGCTTTAGAAACTTTCACGAGATGCGCAGTGGATTTGCTTTATCCCTCCAAAACAGCAACAGGAAGCAATCTCAAAGAAATATAGTAAAGCATTAGTGTACTGTTTCTAAGTGATGACTCCATTAGAGACTTACAGTAATGCATTATTATCCTAAGCCTAGTGCTTATTTGGAAATCAGGGGAGAAGTGCTAATATGCCACAGATTTGACACAAAAATGATCTCTCAGGAAAAAGAAATAGCTGCTATTGCAATAATACTGTAGTGTCCAGTTGTCTCTGTGCTAATGGAAATTGGGGAAAATTCACTAAAGAGGGAGAAAATTAACTAAAGAGCTATTTGCAGGCAAAGACCAATTGAAATCTGATGAGACTTGGTCTCTAAATGACTCCATGGGGAGTGGGCATCCCCTGTCTCGAGGGGCAGCTGCGGCCACTGGAAGCCACCCCCATGCCGAGGAGGACAGAAAGAGGGGGGGACACCTGCTGCTTCCTGGTGGGGCACCTCCACGTCCAGCTCCTGCATGCCTTTGGAGAGTAAGTCACAACTGAAGTGACCCCTTGCCTCCATCCAATGAAAACCCTATGGGCCTGGTCAAACCCACAAGTACATTTTATGTTCCATTATTATTCCCAATTTAAAACTAAAGCTCTCTTTGAGCAGACAAAGAACAATTCACTCACAAGGCTGGCTTTTTTTGTTGCTGCACCTACGAAATTCACTCAGTCCTACAAGCACGTTGCAGCGCTGTTTAAGCGTAGCTTGGCTTCAGCTCCGTTCAGTCCCAAAAGCTCCACTTCTAAGGTCTCAGTCAGCCCTGTGGGTAACCATGTCTCACACTTTTATCTGAAATTGGTGACAGACCCTGAAGCTGCCTCAGTTTCTCATTCTGAAAGTCCTCAAACATAACTGAAGAGGAATAATGACTTTTCCTGTCCCAGTGCCAACTTGAACTAAAATATTTCTTTTCTTGGCAACGTTTTTTGCCACCTTCCTGGGCTGCACATGCTGTGAATAGTCTAATTCACATTTACACCCAGCCACAGCAAGGCAGCTCTCTCGAGCCTTTACCAGTATCTAATGACCTGACAACCAGAGCATGATTTCTTTTTTAACTACACCTTTCTGATATGAATGTCACAAATCAATGACTAACCTTTGGGAAAAAAAATAATGCAATATTCCCTTGCCTTATGATAATTTGGCAGACTGACATGAGTTTGAGCAAAATAAAACCAACATCCATATAGATTAAATTATGCAAAATTATCTATCACATCAGCTAGCAATTTCTATTAGATTACATAGGGTTTTTTTCTTTTGGAAGGCTCCCTTCTCTAATTTTCCACACCAGCTGTGGGCAGGCTCAGCGCCCCCATCCTCCCGTGGCCATCACAGAGGATGCGGGAGCAGCAGGCCCCCAGCACCAGCCGCCTGAGTGTGGCTTGCTCTGACCCTGCAGGCAGTGCAGCTGCCAGCACAGACAATCACTTCACAGCTACTTATGAATAAAAAAGGACAAGTTTTTGAGCCACAGCTTGGAAGTCTTCAGTGTTGGTAGCTGCATTTGGCAACATAGATGTGTATTTTTTTTTCTTCAAAGACTAGGAGCTTATCCTGGGGGCTGAGAACACGAAACCAGACAGTGCATCCCACCCCCCTGTTCTCTTTAGTCCATGCCAAGGCTGATCTCAGCAGCAAGCGACTGCCTACCCTGCCCACCACAGAGCCAGCTCACTGGCTCACTGTACTGCTGGAAGCCACAGCAAACCAAAGGGTTTGGGGATACTGAGCCACAGCTCACAGCACAACTACAGAAGTGTGTATTTTAACTGATGCTGATGGGAACGTGACTGTCCACCTCAGAGCTTGTACAGGAGGGGAGAAACCACTGCTTCAAACCACGCGTGCGTATTGACTCTAGCAATGACGGTTCCCAGACAGGGTCCCTGCTCTGAGCTGCTTGTACCAGCTCACCCTCAGCCTCTCCCAGCAGAAAAGTTTGCTTTCAGGGGGGAAAATATCTGAAATTATAAAGCCTCATAAGCTTTTCTGTCAGAGGGAAAAAGTATTATGAAACTGAACGACTGCACAAGTCTCCTGTACATCTACGGAGAGCAAAAGCCGGGATGTAAATCCTTGATTATCTAAGGCTTGGCAGGAGGCAGAAATTATCTCATGCTTAAAGATCAAAGGTGTATGGTCAGATCCTCAGCTACTTTAACAGATGTAGTTGTAACTAAATCCATCTATTTGTACCAGCCAAAGAGCTGCCCACTGTCCATGTTTACAAATAAAGATTTTTTTTCACAGTGAATGCTCAGTATTTTTCACAGTGCTGCATTTCCCCTTGTGCAGTTTTAAATGGCTTATTGCAATGATTCATTTTATTAAGCCATTTTTATTTTAACCTTTTGCCCTTTTCATTTCATGCAATGGATTTGTCACAGTCTCTAAGTGGTGTATTCAAATATAATTGTGCAGATGCTCTGCAACATCATCAATTTGTTCATTTAGCAAAGGGCAGTGCTTGAAGGATATGCAAGCACAAGACTAGTATCAACTTCCAAAAGCCTCATGCTGATATTGGTTAATATTTCTTCTTCTAGCTTGTTAAAGGGACTGAACAAAGGAAACAACGCCAAGCAGCAAAGCGCTGACACGTCACTATTGATCAAGCCAGTCAAAATGGCACGAGACGCTGAAGAGGGGAAAATATTCTTAGTCCCAGACGCAAGCAGTCTGGGACAGAAACGTAAAAATAGAAAGTTACCCAGGCCACTGCAGCAGTCAGCAGGCAGAGAAATACTGAAGACTTCCAAAGTACTTCCCACACTTCATACACTGCAGAACATCAAAAGGAGCTACTTTTTTACTCTCTTTCCTCATATCAACAGACTGTTGTACCCCTCAAGCTCTCAGTCAGCAGCCTGCATGCAGGGGTCAGGAAGGTATGAACATCTCCCCCTACCCTCCCCCTGTCAAACACTGGTGCCCACTTTAAATGGAGTAACTGAGGTCAGACTGGAAATGTTAACAAATGTTAGGGAGGTTATATTTACAAATAGGATACAAGAAATCACCTGGAAAGGGGGAGAGAACAAACCAGAAACAGGCATTATGCCTCGGTATAAGCCAGTGATTAGCCACCTGCAAAAACATGTAGCTGCCCCTGCCCTTGACCCTGCCCCATCTGGTTTCAAAAAGAGCATTATTGAACTGGGGCAGCTTCAAAGAAAGGCGATTCAAAGAGGGGAAGCAAGTATGATCAGAGCTTCCAAGCAAGGGACAAGTAAGCAGGCCAGACTCTTCAGCCTCAAAAAGAGACACCTGGGAAGATCCAAGAGTGCTCCATACAACCTTGTGGGCCTGGGGAAGGTTAAGGGGGTGCCATGCAGTGCTGCTTCCCAGGCAAGACCTAGGAGGTGCCAGTGCGGCAGCCTCAAAAACAAGGAAGGTACTTTCTACATAAAGTGGAGTTTAGTTATAGGATTCTTTGACACAGGATATTGTGGATATATTAAAAAAAAATACAGTGAAAAAACCCCCATCAGCTAAGTTCTAGGACAAAAATCCTCTAAGGGGCTATTAAAGGTCAGGTACGACTTCTAGCTTGGTATGTCTTTGAGCATCAGGCAGCTGGCAGTCGCACATCCCTAGATACTCTTTCACATCTACTCTTGGCCACAGCTGGAGACATGTTCCTCACTTGGCTGTGCTTTGTGCCCTGTGCTGATACTGGCACTTGCCTCTCAAATCCACCAGACTCATCTCCACAGCACTGTCAGAGAAGGCGGACTGGCACAAGTACAGCTCCAGCACAGTAATTACTTTGTTCCATCTGTAAAGATGTTCTCTAAACAAGAAATTCAGAGCTTGGTCATCTTCCTCTCTGAAGTGACTATAGGCATTTGTCAGTAACAAGGCAATCCATGAGCACAGGAGAAAAGATTTGGGACCCACATTCCCCCCTGCCTCAGGCTGCCTTTAGAAGCAGTTTTACATACAGGGTCTCTTACAGCTACGTGATTGTGCCCACCTCGTGGGGCCTCATGTTGCTCAGATTTAGCAGAAGGCCTCACTTGCTCACAATGAAGCTCTGAAATGGTGGCACTAGTTCCCCTAAAACCTCATATTTTTTCTTCTCTTTTTGGAAAAAAACCCAAATGTACCTTGTATACCCCCTGATAGGCAACACAGAAGCTGGAGAATGAATAAGCCAAAGAAGCACACTGAACTCTAGACATTTTATAAAAGATGAAGGTGAATACTAAATAATCCAGTTGAATGGATGAGTCCCGTTTGCCTCTATCAAAACCTGGACCAGATTACTCTGTGCTGATGGTCCCCAGCAGGCACTGTAGACAAGGACCATCCATCTTACCGTTTCCTGTTTCTCGTCAGATTTGTACCTGCCCAAGCCCTGTTGGACCCTGCGCACAATCATCAGATCACGTGGACACCCTCAAGTAATTCGGGGCCAGAGGTATTAAAAGATCACACATCATTTAGCAAAAACATTACTTCTACCCTGACCATTTCTCATTCTTTCTTCATCATTTTAAGTGGTGACAGTCATTTGGAAAAAAACCTCTTCAGTGACTGGTTTGATTTTCTGCAATCTCAGCGCTGACAGCAGGTCTTGCCCAAGCTGCAAAGATCACAGCACAGGTATAAAGAGCTCGGTTATTACAGTACCAAAGGCCCAAATGCAGGTGGAGAAGTGAGATTCAGACTGGAGCCAGCTCATTCCTGGAATGCTGTGACTCCTGAGCCGTGAGTGCATGTTACTCTTCACCCTCATCACCATGCTTCTCATCATCTCCCGAATTAGACACCTGCCAAAGTCCATCCCACGTCTAGGGAAGAGAATAAATAATTGAAGACTTGCCACGTCTGCTTGCATTGTCACTTCCTTTTACCCTTGCACTTGGCAGCTCCCTTGTTTGTGTTTTTGCCTTTGCCAACTCTTCTTTCTGCTGGCATAACACTACATTTTAGCAGAATGGGAAAATTAATAGAAAAGCACTCAGACTGAAAATTGCGCTGGAATGATGTTACGTACACCTAATTGATTTGTTAATGAATGCCTCCTGAAACAAACCCGGGTTTGTTCCAACCCCTTAATCTGTGATTCTCAATTTTAAGAAAAGAAAAAAATTACAGACATCAGTTTAATTAAGCACAGAAGGGGGATGATGGGCACCTCAGAAAGAGACAGTGACTCCTGGATAAGCAGCTAATCAAAGGAGAGCCTCACCTAAGTGCTGCCAGGAAGAACTGAACAAGCCGTCACAAATCCAAGAGGTTTAGATCCCAGGCACAGCAGTATTTTGGGATCCTGCAGTACTTGAGAGCTCAGAACACAACAGCTTGGTTTCGTTCTGCACCAACCACGCTCAGAAAAGGTATTTTGTGACTCTGAGGCAGGTAGGGCCTGATAGCCTTGATCTGTCAGCCGGTATCACGAAGACCTAATGTATTTTACTTCATGGTTGCAACCAGCAAGGTGGAAATGGTTTGTTGGTGCAGCTCAACAGACCGTGTTCCTCATGCACAGAGAAGGTTGTTGATTTATTGCCTGGTTTTGGCATCATTCCTGAAATGTGCTTGACATCAGGATATCTCATGCTATGGCTAACGCACTTTTAATCCCCACTTCATTTAACTTCAGTCCGCTGTTTAAACATGACTGCTGCTGCCACAACTATATTTTTTTCTCTAGTCTTATCATGGACAGCATATAAAATTCAGCTCTATATAAAGAGCTAGAAAGGGACTATTAGCAGCTTAAATCTTATTTATGCACTACTATGAAGGCATAAGTAGGACTTCTGTGATGCTTAATCCCTGTGCTAGCCCTCTGGATAGAAGCAAACTGTACTCAGAAGAACAGATTTTAGGACAAAGGAAAGTCTTAAGCTTACAGCTTTTATGACAAATACTGCCAGTGACTTCTATTGCTTCAGCATTGGAAGCTCCCGCTTCCTTCCAAATGACAGAAGATGAAGAAAGAGAATGAAACTAAGGTCCTTACCCTACACCTTTTTATCTGGACAAAGTTAGATGCTGCTGTAGGTTTATGACAAGCCACCAGAGAACTGCAGTGATGTTCTCAGAGGAAGGCAGCACCATGTTCTGGGCTCCTTGCACTGGTTTCTTTGCTACAGGAAACCGATGCAGACTGAGATAAAAGCATTTTGTAGTGCGCGTCCTTTCTCTGAGCGTGCTTCGCTATTGCATTATTGTATGTTGCTTTGTTACTGTGTTCATTTTCATTAAGCATATTTCCCTTGATTTGTTTAGAATACACCTCCTTGAAGGATTTATACTAATGAAATCACAGTAAATGAGATCCATGTCCTGCTGCATTTCTTGGTGCATGTTGTTGCAAGAACAGCAATGCTAAGCCAGGAAACCTCATAGAGAGGAAATAGGTTTTGCCTACTTGCAAGTGACTGGAGCCGTTCGGTATATGATTAAAAGAAAAACAAAAGAAGCCATAAAAGGTTTTTGTAAAGTAGGGTTTGTCATTTGCATGTTTTCAGAGTGAACTGATGTGGTTTGCACAGTTCTTCAATGAGATAAGCAGACAATTCTCGGTCTTCGTGCATGTCTGTAAACATAGAGCAAAGCTACTCTCCCACCTTTAAACAGACTGTCAGCACTCTTAACAGGAAATTTAGTGTATTACACATCCCTGCTTTAATGACCTGACTTGGATTTGTGGCTAGATTTGAATTTATATGCAATAGCACCAAAAGACTCCAACCAAGATCCTAGACCATTCATGCTTGGTGCTGTTGAGGCACATAAGGGTAGACAACCTAGAGACAGAGGAGAACCAGAGGGTCCATGTGCAAAAACAAAAAGGTGAAAAGAGGAGGAGTAAGTAAAGACTAGAAGAGTTGTGACAAGTTGCCGAGCAGGCTGGAAACAGGTGGAGAAATTGGCGTGCTTTGGCCTCTTCTGCCAACCTACTCCTTGACACCATGCCAATGGTCCAGTTGAGCAAGACCTACTTAGACCAGCTTTAAGCCTTTGTGCTATTACCAGAATTTTTTGTTTCCTGAGACATTGCCTAAAACAAAGTTAACTCATAATCAAGCACTTCCCTCTCCAAAATGCTTTGAATACTGGGAATAACTGAAAAATCTGCATCTCAAGAAAGCTTTTTCTGCTAGCTTGCAATTATAAAATGAATGGGTTTTCTGTATCAGCAAAGAAGCGCAAATGATGCTCTACCTTGGTCAACTCCTGTGAAAAACTGGTGAAACTCATCTGCGTTCTTTTTGGTATAGTTTTCTGAAAAGATACAAATACGCTTACAACAAAGACGACCTGACAATGTAGTAGATTGTAGGAAAGCTTAATGAAAAAGGTACTGCCTGTGCTTCCTACCTTTACTCATGCTGACATGAGATATATTTGGTGATACAGTTCAATGTGGCTTTGAGAAGAGATAAGAGGCATTATTAACAGTGGTGAAGATAATAACATAAAGGAAACCAAAGCTCTTGTCTAACAGTTTGCCACAAGGTTCTGAATATTTAGTATTTATTTTAAATATGAATGCATCGGTTCGGTTCAAGTTTACCCCAGAGAAGAATTGCTTTAATCTTGTAATTTTAAATGTAGATGTCTACTTAGAGCCACTATAACAGTAAAACAGTTGTAAAAAATACAAATAAAAATCACAGGTAAGAGACTTTTGCAGTCTAGAACTTGTGTTTATGTGAAGAAAACCTCAGCAATATTGTTCCTATCATATTCGTCCTACTGTAAGCCCTTCACAGTCCTCCCTATGTGCATATAGTGCAACTGGTAGATGAAACTGGGTTTTCCTGCATGTATAAATGTAGCAGATGCTGTTAGGAGGAACTGGTCTTTGCTTGATTAGAGGACAGAGAAAGATCTTCTTCCTTCTGCAGTGGTGTTGAAACAAAAATTAATATAAAGAAAGAAAAAGAGAGAGTGTTACCAAGCAGTGTGCACAGGTGGGGAGGACTGGACCCCCCAGAGCTCTGCTGTGATGCAGCCCCCCTGCTAGCACTGCAGCACCAGCTCTGCTGAGGGGAGGGAATGAGGAGTAAATGCAGTAAAATTGTATTTGAGTTACTAAAGCCAGCAGTCTGTGTTCTGAACACACACAGGGAGCAGACCTACTGAGAAAGAGGGGCAATTCCCCCTCCTTCACTTTTCAGAGCACAGCTGCACTGTCAAGGGAAGAAAAAATATATGAAAAAGAACCCAGCTTTCATTGTTCTTTCCACTACAACATCTGTTCAGCTGCTGAAGGTCTGAGATGGGTGATGAGTTAATCAACTTGTTCATGAAGTCCAATTTGCCACATATGCTGGATGAGCAAGCATCATTTCTATTGCTTGGTTGTACTGGAAAGAGAGGCAGGGTGAAGTCAGGCAGAGATCATGGTGTGGTGCTCTGTAACTCACCACCTGAGCCAGTGTGAGGAACCTCAAAAACCCCTCCAGAGGTACTTGAAGAATAACATTCATAGGGTTTGAGCCAAATACACACACCAGGGGCAACCTCTGGTGGGCAATTCACAGCACTTTCTGCACCTCCATGCTGGGATGATGCTGCGTAACAAGGCAAGGTAGGGATTGCTGACATGAGGCTGTTGTGTACGACACAGAGAGGTAGAGAGTTGACAAGATTTATTCCCCTGCATTTTTCTAGATCTGGCTGACCCACTTTTCTTCCTGAAAAAAACCTGGCATTATCATTTGAACAAACCTAGCCAGCAAATGTCTACTGCAAGTGCTGGCGAGGAGGTGACAAAATGCCCATTTTAGTACTGCAGAGAATTAGAAATAAAACCTAAAATCCATAAAAACCACACACTAACAGAACAGAAAGATACTGGAGGTGAGTTCTTACTGGTCATTTCGCAGAGTTTAATTCCAGAGTTGCACAGAAGCATCTTTATAAAACAATGAAGTATATTATTCATTTACTCATCAGCTTTTTTTCCCCTTCTGACATATGCTCCCTCTTGGGCTTGTCCAGTAAAGTAAACTCATATTCCCCAGTGAAAAAAAGGCCTTCCTTACTCAGCAACTCAAAAGCACACTTGGGCAGGCTGTATGCTAAGAAAGGCTGCTGATCCAAAATGAAATGCATGTCCCAGAGCTGTACAAGATGAAGGCATGAAAGGACATACGCCAGGTCCCACCCTACTTCACGACTACAGGGTCTGCCATCAACTCGCTCTGATCCTGTAACGCCGACTGCCTTGCTCCCACGAATGCACCTTGTTGGTTCTAGTGGAGGTAAGAGGGAAAGGGGCAGCTGGGTGTGTCCTGGAGGGGCTGCTAGATAAGCACTAGAGAGAGAATATCTCTGAGGTTTTGTTTCTATATTTTCGTTTGAACTGGTAATAAATTCAGTCCCTAGGGGTGGTGTAAATCTGTGGGATGTACAATGCTCAGATCAGGGCTCTTGCTTTATATGTAAAAGGAACTTGAAAGACAAATTGTCCAAGGATCTCAGCTTCAACCTCAGACTGATTTTCATACATTTCATAGGTTATTACAGGCATGTACAGAATTCGCAGGATTATTTGGTCTGCTCTTACCGCAACTGTGAATTTTCCAGAATTGCAAGCGACCAGCTGAGTACATGGCTGGCTCTGTGCTTCTCTTCAGGCTCCGAAAGACTGTCTGGGAAAAAAACTACTAGCTTTTATTTTATGTTTTTATTTTCACCAGTGGGGGGAAAACCCACCAGAACTTGCCAATGAGGAAAGTGAGGTGGTTTTTTTATCTTTTTAAAAGGAAGGAAAGAAAAAAAGTGTTCCCAGCTTACCCCATCAGAACAGAAATTTGGAAATGAAGAAGAGGGAGGGCTATCAGGAATTTTCTGGATTTATTGAAACCACACTTCGCTCCTCCACCTGGCTCTGACCATACCCAAGCAGACTCTCGCCTTGCTGCCTGGGGCCAGGGAAGGTGGCAGGAGCAGCCGGGGGAACTCAGCACGCTGCATTTGCTCTCCCCATGCCAATACACTGGGCTTGCAAGGAAACAAGTAAATATGGAATTTAATCCAAAGTTGTATAAGGGATTGAAAAGGGCAGACAGAGGTTTGGGCTGCTCTTAGGCAACGCTGGCACTCTGACTGCTCCACAGATACTCTGAGGTGTGTGTTTAATCCTCTGCAGGTTAGTAATTCTATTGACTGAGAACATTTATCCTCACAGTCAAGCATCCACTTTGGTGGGCTGCAGAATTTAAAAGGTGCAATGAATAACATGCAAAAAAAAAACCCAAACTCAACTCTAAAGATCTAGAGAGGAAAAAAAATTGTATCTGACAAAGGAAAAGTAGGTCTAAAGAGAGGTCAATGGGAATTTTACCACTGAATTTCTAAGCTGTGAAACACTGTGAAAACATAAGTAAGGGAAATACCTCCATTTCCCCCTATTTCAGAAAACAAAGCCATTATTTTAGCCTGAACCACAAGGTTCAGAACAACTGTTTCCTCTCCTAGTCCAGCCTGTTATCACTGTGAGCAGCCTGCACAACTCCCTGTGTTCTGCATTAACCAAAAGCAGCGTTATATTGATACATTTCTTAATAGTGGGCAATTGTGTCTATTAAAAATGTTATTAAACAGAATGCTTGCAGCATTTTCCGGAAGGATATAGATTATTTGTGATTAAACCAGCCTTTATTCGAACTTTACTGTAGCTGTGAACTAATCCACCCAAACAAAAAAAACCCTCCCTGCAACAACCTTGACGCACAAAGAGAAGCTTGAACAGAGCCACAGGAGTACTGAATTCAAGGACTTACTGTGGCCAAGATTAGCATGTTCTTTGCATAAATGCAAAAATGCTACAAAACTGGTGAGGCTAAACTACAGACTGAAGCCTAGCTCTGTTTATAAAAAGATGGTATTAATTTCTTCTAGTCCACTGAAAATAAATTCAACTTAGACTGCATTGTAAATTAGTGTTTAATTATGTACAGTGTATACAGAAAAGCCTTTTAGAAAGAGAATGCAAAAAAAAACCTTCACACTTTTTAATTATAGCTATTATCCTTCCCACTGCCAGCTCCTTTTTTTTTCTTTTCTTTTCAGTTTATCTGATGTTTGTGCAGAACTCTCTACTAAATCTGCCATTAAAGAAAGTGCTAATGGTGGTAATTAAACCTAAATATTGTTGACAGTTATTAGAAATCACTGTTTAGATTATTGGCAATTCCTGTACTGAGATATCATTATTGGTGAGCTCGTAAGACAGCAACATTCAAGAACATAGTCTGGTGCAACATGAAGAAAATACCAGCACCTGAAACAACTTTATGACTCATAAGTGAGTAACAGGCTGGAAATCTTACCCTTTTTCATTTATTATTCACTTTTGTGATGATTCTTCTTTCCCTGGAACGGCATGCTGAAGGTGAGCATTAAAACAACCCCCAGCAAGGGAGCATGGTTGCTCTGTGACCTGCGCTAGCCAACCGGACAGAGGCAGTGGCCGAGGGAGAAGGCAAGGATGGCAGCACAACCTCCCCAATTTGGGCCAGTCTCTGCTGGCGGTGCTCTTGGTACCCAGCAACAGCATCACAGGCTGCATCAAATGCAGGTTTAATTAGTGGACCAAATTGGGTACAATTTTAGGACATAAGCTGAGGTGAGTGGGTGAATATAAGTGGTGTTAGGTAAATGTCACTGATCAGGCATGTGAATTTCCAGGAGCCACAGGAAACACTCCAGGCAGACCTAAGGGAGATGCATACACTCATCCCTACGCTGTCTCCCACATCATTCCCAGTTGCAGCCAGGGCTTCTCATTTTCTCTTCATTCACGGTCCCTTCATCCCCACCAGGAGACCTGAAATGCAGCCAGTTACTTTCAGCTTTACTATGCAGAAATGGCATGCCTATGACATATTTTCATAGATGTCAGTGATTGAAACATAAAAATAAAATTAAAGTCTGTCACAGTTTGCACAGTGGGATGGTTGTGATTAATATCCAAACAACATGTTGTTGGTTCTCACTAGATCAAAGTAGGATAAATCCATAAATTTGAAAAAATAAATTCACTGTCAAAACACAAACCCCCAAATCCAGCAACTACTCATTTTCAAGGATGACACTGCTGAATAATAAATGATTTATAGGCATCCAGTGGAAATGCTTCAGAGTTATTGTAATTATGGGTGTGAATATTACAGTACTGAGACAGGGAGTACCAGTTAGCACCAGTTCGAAGCTGCCAGCTTCGCGAACAGATCCTGGTTTTGTCCACAGGTACTCAAGTCATGTCACTGCCGAGGCTCTTCCTTCAGCCATGTGCTGCTGAGCAGCTCAGCCTTTCAGGGTGAGCTCATTAGCAAGCTCATATCAATTTGCAAGCAATTATTTTGTGGGTATAGACACAAAGGATGTGGGGAGGGGACTGGCATTGAATTTAAGTCTCTGGAGGCTTAGACCTCAGGAAGATGCACATGGTTGCAGCAGATGAAGTTACTGCCCCTGCCCATCACAGTGGAAGGTTACCATCTTCACAGCCTCTCCAGGGTAGCAGGGAAAAAAGCCCCAAAATACAAACCCCAAACCATTCTGCCCTCATTTCAGCCAATGTCTATGAAGTGCAGTGGCTCAGCTGGAGCAGGGATGGGCACAGGTTTTATCCGAACTACTGGCTTTTGCACCACTGTGGCTGCAAGGTGGTTAATAGTCCTCTGCTGGAAAGTAAAACTTTTAAGACATTGCACTGTGATCCACAAAAGCTCAGCTGACTATGACCCATAAAATATTAACATCCTGCAGAACTCAGCCATACATTCCTCTTTCCTACTTAGTGTTGCTGGGAGAGTAGGAGTAAATAGAAGAATACTTGGTGGCAGCATCAGGCATAAAGTAAGCCAGGTTAAAAGAGAACAAAGTTATTTTTCAGCAGTAAGAGTTCCTGTTTCATAACATGGTTAAGCACTTGTGTTGGCACCAGGCAGGGAGCAGCATCAGGTATCTGTCACCAAGATGCTCATTTGAGACCTCGTTAGCAACAACAGAGCATGTTTAATGAACAGGGGCTCATTATTAAAGACACTAAACCAGTGCCACGTAGCACTTTATCCTTTGACTCAGTCAACCTAAGGAGCGGTCACTATGTGGTGGAAGGGAGCTTTGGAAGACCTGTGAGGACATTCACTTGTCAGCAAGTGCAGGAGTGGTACATGAGCAACTCATGGACAGGGAGAGGGCAGAGGACAAGAAAGGAGGTTTGGGGAGTAAACCATTTGCAGCAATGAGGGAAAGAACTAAGATAAAGCAGAGGGAAAATAAAAGCAAAGAAAAGTGGGTGGTCCAAAGGGGATGGAAGCATTCTTCTGTTTCTGTGTGCTCTGGCTTATCCTGAAGATGCTTATTGCATCTTCTCCACTGTTTTGTTGCTAGAATGACATTTTCTTCCCTGCTTGGCAGCCTAGCAAGAATGTGGCATGTTTTAGAGACCTTTGTCATCATCTTTGTTTTGAGATTTGCCTCATCAGCAAATTTACATTTTTTTGTATTTGTTCAGAGTGCTGTGACTGACTTATTTTTAAAGGAACCAAATTTTGCCTAGGGGAGCACCAGAGTTTTATCAGTCCCTGCACAGAAAATCTTTCCCTTCTCAGAGAGGGCTCCAGCTCTTAGCTCAGCAAGGCGCCATCTTCCTCTTTTGTCTTCTTTTTATATTTAGAAAGGTTTTTAAAAGTCAGTCACCATCACCACATATGGCCCCTATTTGAGCAACAATAGCAAAGGACAGCAAAGGATGAACAAGAAAAGGCAGATGAGGAAAGGTGAAGAAGGAGTAAGATTAGAGGCTACTTTTGAGGAATCTGAGCACATGAATCAAACATCCTAGGACCAGCTGCAAAATACAGTGCCTGAGACGATGGCACTGTATTTAAGGAGGTGATTAAAATTATGCTGCTCCACCAAAAGGCAGGTCGCATCTCGCTGCACTATACTGCAGTCACAGAGTTTAGGCACATTTTAATGCAACTTTGTGTACCCAGTGCACATCAAATGCCTGTCACAACAACGTTACTTTGTAAGAAAATGAGTGTTTTAATGTGCTGTGCTTCTGAAGACTTAAATTCAGCCGCAGCTCAGAGTAAATATGTCCTGCTCCCACTTCCAGCTGGTATTTTTCCCTTCAACCACACATGCAAATAAGGCTACACAACATATTTCCTTTAAAGTAGAATTTTGAAGGGAGGAAAGGTGATCCACAGGCATAGGCAAAAGGAGGAGTTTGAAAAACACAAAAGCTATTAAGTACATCTGAAGGATAGGACAGGAAAGAAGGTGGCAGGAAAATGGAAATTCTTCAGGAATTGCATGTTCCTCTAAATGGTTTTGTATGTCTAATTAATCTTCAACTGCACTAATTGGTGCCTACCAACTCGGTGCCCCCCCCGCATGAAAACAGGTAGTAAAACACACCTTCTTAGGAGATTGCTCTGGGATTTACAACTTGCTTGGGGCCAGACTTACCCATCTCACCCCAGGGCACGACCGACAGGGCTGAAGTGGCTCTTTGTAATGGCTGGAACAAAGAGCAAATGCTTTTTCACAGGGCAAATACTTTTTTTTTTCAGTAAGTGTCTGTCCTCAGGATCTCTTTCCCCCCCCCCCCCCCCCCTTTAACTTAACTCAGCTCTTCCCTAGCCATTTATCTCTGTGTGTATTATTTATTGACCTTTCCTTCACATCCCCCGGGACTTGCTTCTTCAAAGATTATGCAAGCTTCTAGTAATCACGGATGATTACCAGACTATAGGAAACAACACAGTCACGTTGTGGTTTCTTACCTTGCAATATAGTCCCTAATGTTACGCTAAAATGTGTACCATCTGGGGACTTGGGTCATGTGTTACCACCATCTCTAGCACTCTCCCTCTTTTGATTGCTTTAAGGCCTAATTATGGACACAAAGGCTCCATGAGGGCTCTTGCCTTCTGGTTGTCTGTCTATGAAGTCACCAACTGCAATAGCTCTAGATGCAGCATGACAGCTGGAAAAAGGACAGGAGGGCTGCTAGTGCAGAATTATCAAAGCAACCCTACTCCTGCTGGTGCCCTATGTATTGTAGCTACAGTCCTGCACAGGCATGAATTTGGGAATTCCTCCATAGGCTTTATGTTACCAGGGCCCGATGAATCCTTAGTTTGAGTCACGCACAAGTACACAACCATTAATTCAGCAAAACCACTCGCACTACTCCCCCCTCTCAAATCCCTACCTTAACTTATTTGATAACATCCTATAATAATTCCATTTATTAGCCTACAGCAGAAATCTTTGCTGTTGCAACTCTTTGGATAACCAAAGTGGGAGCAAGCCAATAGGTGTGTGTCCCGTCCCCTCCCCCCCCCCCTTTTTAAATGAAATTACCTTTTTAAGCAAAAACTATTCAACTCTCTCCCCCCTCCCAAAATTACTTGAAAAGCATTACACTGCAAAACTAAAGACTTAGGAACTGGGCCATGTTCAGAGTATTCATTGGCTGTAGATGTTTAATTTGATCCCCTCCTCTGCAAATATTGCAATACGTATTCAATGCACAGGATGAAGCTGCTCCAGGGAGGATTCAGATCTGTGTAACTGAGGAAGTCATTCTCTACTGTCTCATTTTGTGCAAAGACTGTAAAGATGATTACAGGTATGCCCTATCTCCCTTTCGCCAGAAACTCATCCATTAACAGAGACAACGCAGACTGATGCTTTTGTACAAAACCCAGTCAGAAGCCCCACCACCTCACTCGGTCACAGAAGAGCACCATCCACTTACCTTTAAGCTTTGCTTTTAGGAACAAGAGCACATGCACACAGCACTGTGTCATATACTACTGACAAACCTGAATGGACATGCCTGTTTTGGTTGATTAAATCAATCCAATCTCACGCTGTCACTTAACATGACTTCAAGGAGAACTTTTGTCACCCAACTCCAAGAATCTGATGCTTCTCGACACTTGTTAACAGAGGAATTTGGAGCTTGATTATCAAAAGGGATTTCTTCACATGAATTGATGAGCCCGTGGTCCATACCCTCTCTCTGGGTACTCAAGTTCTGCAAATAGGTCTAGCTCTTCCCAGGTGAACTGGATGTGTGCAGGACCAGACATTATTTTAGCAATGGGTGTCTCTGGCACAGCCTAAGGAATAGGCTTCAGATTTTCTCTCTTCTGTAATACACAATTTTAGTACCCAAACTAGTACATTATTGCTCCCTCTCCCCAGCTATTGATACACCACCCCTGAAGTCCTACCTAGCTCTAAGAATTGTACAACACACGCATTGAGTTTATTTCCCTTTCATGTTGTTTTCAGTACAAAGGTTTTCCTATTTTAATTCTGTGCTGTGTTACTTCCAACGTAGCATGCCTAGTCTAGACACAGGAACACGGAGTCTCTTTAAATTGTTGGGATTTCCATTCGTTTCCTTATCAAGCTGAACATGACTCATCATTGATCAGCGCACACTGCATGCACACACTGCTCTGAAACCAGCTTTCTTTGGGGCGGGACAGTGTAGACAGCGTAAGGGGGGGCAAAAATACTGGGAAGAAGGAAGGCTTTCCTGAAATCTGTCAACATTGCAGGCCAGATCCTAGGTTCATTTATATGCATCAGGGAAGTTAATATAATTTATTCCAGGTGAAGATTTGTTGTTTGAATGTTGAACCACTTTGATAAGGCATGTCTAAGTAGCAGTCTTTTACACTGTTGATGCCAGCAGCTATTCTAAGAAGGCTAAGTTTATTTTGCTGCATTTGAGTAAGTCATCCACATAAGCTGGTTATAGCTCCCCAAACCTCTATTTCGGAGCCTCCAAACAGAATTCTTCCCCTAGTCTAATGTCCTGTGATCATAGATCACACAGTATCTGCAAGGACAGCCAGCAACTGCTTTCTGAAAAGCCTGTTCTATCACTATTTCACTTCACAGCAAAATGCAATCACTGAACTCCATCAAGCTTCCCTGGGCCTGCAGAGTGCCCAGCCAAGTGAAAACCCAGACAAAAGCACAAGCCCAGTGAAAAACCTTGCCATGCCCCATATGGACTGAAGAACAGAAAAAGAGAAATGGTAGGTATGTAAAAAGGGAAGGTGCTTGTTTACAGGATATGCAGTCATTTATATTTAGCAGCTGAATGTTCCATGCTGCTGGCGAAAGACAACGACGGAAGTAAAGCGGCTGTCAGATAAGTTAACCACCAACTTTAATCTACAGTTTCAGTATTGCTGGGCAGGTGTTTCTGGGAAACTATGCTAGGATGCAAAATAGGCAAGAAAACCCCTAATCATTTGTTACCTCATCCCAAAGAACAAGAAACAAGTATTGCTGCCTTTTGTATGAGTAAGATCTACTAAAAGGTAATATTTTGCTCTTCATGTCTTGGAGCTCACTTTGTGCCTTGATAAATGTCTGTTAAACTGATGACTTGATTGTCTTTTCTTGAACAAACCAAAAAAATGAAGAAAGATACTCTATTAATTTCAAAGCTGGATCAAAAACAATATAACATAGTTCTTTCAGAATAAAATAACACTTTTAGCTTTATCGTTTGACATAAGTTCTTTTCCATTAACAGCCGAAATACTGGAAATCCAGTGTCCTCTACAAGAAGCAAGGGATCTCCTTTCCTAAACCATTCAGAAAAAATCCTGACATTTGTATCGCCCTCCTCCAAGCTACTCAGTTACATATGATTGAGCTATTCGTGTAATTGATTTACTGGAAGGACGACTGGAGCAACAAAACTTCAGAGACATAAGAAACCTTTCGTTACATTTCATGTGGCTTTTGGAGACAAATATGCCAGATACACCTCTGGGTTCATGAAAAATGCGTTTGTATAGAAGGTTGGTCTGAACTGACATGTTATTTTCAAAAACTATGCAAATTCAACAAAAAAACCATGCAATGATCAGAGAAAGTGTTGGGTTTCTGTACTATATCCATCTGTTCTTTAGGAACACAACAGCTAAAACACAATAAAATTTCCCCTCTTCTGCCTATGCAATTATTTGTGGGAGTAAGTACACATCTAATAGATCTGTAAGATGTTACTGAGAAAAATGGTGGTACAAAAAGTAAAGTTTAAAACTAAGAAGTAAGCTCTTTATAGCCAAATGTCTGTAAAGTTTATTTGAATTGTTTGTTATCCTAGTTGCAACACTGCATAGGTTTTTACACATGCGTTGCCTTGTTCTATAGACAGCAATGGAGATATTCCACTAAGCTAAGCATATGCATCTGTCTTTGCAGGATCTTTTGCTTTCTAACACTAAAGACTGATAACCATCTCCCTCATCCCACCAACCAATATAATGAGTTTCTCAGTTGCAACTCTTCATTCAACAGGTCATTTAAATAAAATATTCTAGTTTCATCAAAAGAAAATAAGAATGAGGCTGACTACAGCTTCATAAAACCAGCACCCTGACTCTGACAGTAATCAAACCAATGTGCCTAGGGAAGAGCATTGCATGAGAGGAAACATTTACTGATGCTTTCCCCAGAGCACTCCTGCCCCATCAATTTGCCAGCCAGGGATCAAATGAGGTTTAGAATTTGAGTGCACAGCTATAAAACTAAATGGGGAGAATGCAGATTTTTGGAAGCTCAGGGACCCCTGCTTGGCTTAGCTGACTGCAATTTTGGCATGCTTGTTTATCATCATGTGAACTAGACTGCCATCATCTCAGGCCTTGTTTTGTGTTCATAAGTTTAAAAAGAAAGAAAAAGAAAGAAAAAAGCAGCTCATTTCCTTGACATGGCAGGATACCTGAATTAACCAGGATTCAAGGAATTCTGAAGTGATTATTCCCTGTATTCTTAAAAGATGTACATTCAGATGCTTTGAAAGACTCATCTCATGTTCTCAACCTTCATATCACTGAATTCATTTACGTCAACGACACACGTGTCCCAAGAACAGAATAATCCAAAGCCTGAATAACACCTCAAAAAGGATGAGAGTTAGCTCACTCCAGTACAATGTGACTCCAGCTGTGGGCAACAGAGACTGTTCCTTCAGCTTCACCAGGAGCTAAATCAGGCTTTCAAAGAAGATAATACTGTCTACTGGAGAAGCACCACTAATTTGGACAACAGTCATATTGCTGACCATGACTGAGGGAATGAGATCCCAATCTGTATCACCATTAAGCTGTTTCATTTTAGGCTCTGGGCTGAGCATTTTCATGCTGTATTGAACAAGAGCAGAGCTCTGGGATCTGCAATGGACTTGTATTAGTTTTCCAGACAAGGTTTAAGTTGCTGGCTTTAATCTATAAAAGCTCTTGATGATTTGGGGCTTAGTCATAAAGCAGGCTAGCATTCCCCAGGCAGGTTCCTTGCCATGTCCCCTGAAAGTGGAAAGACGCACTGGAAACAAAGTTGCTGCATGAGAACTGTGACACAAATACCCACAGGTGCCATTGTGTGTTATCACTGCAGGTACACTACAAATATTTTTTAGAATTTTTTTTTTCTTAAAAAGAAGGTGAACTGAGGAATATAAAATGGTTAGATGTGTATTTTGACATACTTATTTATAAAAAAAAGAACAAAATGGAGGAAAACTGTAAAAAACGTGTGGCTAAAGTTTTTTTTTCTTGGTTAATAAAAATGGAAAATCAAAGATGTATTAAGATGCATTAATTCTGTTTTGGTTTACCATTCTCCCTTCCCATTTCTCTCCTGGTAACAAAGAAAAAGAACCAAGCAAGCGGAGTAATAAAGGAAAAACTTTAAAACAAACAAACAAACCCCAAACCCACCAACCCCAAACCAGTAATACTACAAAATGAGTAAATTTTCAAGGCAAGCATTCTACATCATTACATCTTCAGGGAAGCTTGGGGAAGGAAATAACACACACTGAAAAAAATTCCTTTTCATGAACTATATGATAAAAATTACTCTGCAAGAAACCTTCATGCTAACTGAAAGCATGGAGTGGGGGGATAGGGAGGAGAGGGAAGATGCAAGTCTCATGAAATTTCACCGGTAGCTAATTAAATACAAGGCTTCTAATTTTTAGCATCATGGACTTCAGGTATATGATTTGTTACACCAATGGAAAAAAAAAACAAACCAAAACGAAAACCCAAACAAGGAAAAAACCAAATCGTTTTCTCTAGGTGAGGAAAATACTCACTGATGCAGATCACTAATTTTCAACAATCCTAACAAACTCTGGCTGTATGGAGTGGCTTGCTCTTTCTACTAATATCAGAAAATGTAGAAGGCTGAAGAGGAAACAAAAGTTAAACCAAACCATTTAAAAATACAGTACTGTGACAGATTTTATTTCATTTTTATCAGTACTACATGCTCACTACCACTAGGAACAGACATGCCTTTGTTTGTTTGTTTGTTCTGGTTTGTTTGGGTTTTTTTAAATCTATATTAAATGTTGACCTAAAGCTTGCTGTGCCTTGGAGAGCTGGCTCAGGAGTTAACTGCATGAATTTTTATTTAAATAGATAAGCACTTAAATTTGAAAATAAGACAAATACAGGTGAACAGGAAAATTAAATTACAAATTCAGTTCATACAAATGTCTCTTACTCTATGCACTAAATCCTGTTAGCTGAGATCTTTTAAAAATTCTTAAAATACTTATGAAACATTATTTACAAATTATATAAATAAATCCTAGGTCACTTTTAAATTAACCAATACAACAAAAAAGTCACCTTTTTGTACTGTGTGTACTAAAAATGTTCTTGTTTATTGATCATAACCCAGTTTGCAGTATAAAACGTTTGTTCACTTACATCAAAATGGGTTCAAATAGAAGGAAGGAAGGTATTGGTTTCAAAAGAAAACAAAACAATATTATAAATGCTTAAAATCAATGAGGCTTCTTAATGTTCTTTTCTGCACAGTTTGCAGTCATTTTTAGAAGTCCCTTCTACAGTATTTGTCTTGTGAACAGGTCATCTCAAAATAGCAGAGACAGAGTTTTAGCAAAGGGAAAATATTCAGTACATTGCTCACAAGTCACAAAGACCTTTTACCAGGAGGGAAAGGACAGAGAACGGAATGTCAGTGGCCAGCACAAGCCTTTACAACATTTAACTTAAAAGGCAGCATTTATAGAACTAATCACAGACTATACACATCCTGCACTGAACAGCAATCAAAAGGACTGGAAAATATACATTTAGGAAAACAAGAGACCAATGGTTTTCCATTACCTTTGTTAAAATTAACGCTTTTCTCCTTGTCTTTTGTTTTAAAACCAGCATCGACACCACCAACAACTACAACTACCTTTTCCTTTAACATAATATATGCCAGGTAACTACTGTACGTGAGAAATGTACAATAAAAGGAGAGAAACCACTGAATTTCCTATGCAGACACATGAAAATATAAAGCCATACAGATTCCAAAGTGCCATGAATACCAAATTCAAGTGATGGTTTATAGCGTGTAGGAAAGAAACTAAATGGAACTTGCTCTATGGGTTGCCAAGCCCTTCAGCTATATCTTCAGTTTCCCCTTTGGCTGCTTTGCTGAGAATTTCCATCCATTTCATCTGCAGTTCTTCATCTTCTGCACTGAAATATAGAGTTTGCTGGGACTGGCAAAGCTTAAAAACATGCTTCACTTCAAACTTCTCACCAGAACCTGGTAAACTGACTTCGTATCCAGGCAGAGGAATAGGACGTGGGCTCCGTCCATCCTAAAGAAGAAAGAACAAATGTAAAAATTCAGCAACAAATGATATTTGAAATGGGAGGAGCGGGGATATACTGCATGGGGAAGAAAGACTTCCTCGCAATGGGATTAAAGAAATGCCTGTTTCAAACAGTTTAAAACTCGCTTTCAAGTAGTAAGATGTGGCTGGAGATGCATTACCCTACATTGGAGACATGGTCACCAGGCACACGCTCAGGCTAGGCAGCTACACCACAACTCTCACCGCACCAGAGTGTCTCGGTGTGTGCTGCCAGCTGACAACCCCTCTGTGCTAGAGCCGTGGCCTGCCATCCCTGCCCACAGAGCAAACATGCACACACACGCTTAAATAAGCACATGAACACAGTTCCAGAGCACATGTGCATTCGGCTCCTTGGTCACTACTGTACTTAGGAAACAGAGGTGATATCAACTGCTTAACTTAAAACAATAAAAGGCAATGACTTATTGGTGCTCTATTCTTATTTAATAGATTCCCTTTCACAATAAGAATACAGATCCAGCAGTGGCATGGTTGGGGATTTTCATGTAATTTCACATAACTTACGCATGTTGTCTTTTACAAAAAAACCTTTGCATTAGGTACAGGCAATCAGATCCAGCTGAGAATAGTTCGGTGTAGTCCTTTTTGAACCTCATGGGACATTTGTAAGATTGGTTTAAAGGAGACAAATAGGCAGAGCTGGACACTGAGAGAGACAAAGACAACTACCAGGGAAGAGACTTTGAAATAAAAGAGAATTTCAGATTTTAAATCAATTAGTGAATCTTCTCAGGTGGTCTTGGGTTATTTATGATGCCTTTCAGAGTTGTCAAGGAAGTTGAAGCTCAAATTCTTGAACATCCTTCCAAGGCCAGATTAACTCACTGATCTAAGGAGCGATATAGCTCTCTAACAAACAGTCACATCCTGAGCATCAACCAACTCCTCTATTAAGCTCTCAGGAAAGGTGTACTTTGGCAAGGCAGGGTGTGCCATGACCAAGCAACTTGTTTCAACTGATGCCATCAAAGTGTTTTCAAAGATGGGTCCCCAAGCTGAAGTCTAAGCCACACAGGCATCAAGCATCTGTAAGAAGCCATGGCCTCTTGCAGTAGCTACTTGTGTAGCAGCTACTCAAGTTCAATGCCTCATACCAAAGTTAACAAGGCATCCCACAAAGAGGTGGCAAAGTCATTCTTTTGTCACCCCATAATGAATGCAGATGACTTAGTAAATCTGGAAGGGGACCACAGCTCTGAGAACAATGGCAAAAAAATCTACTTTTCTAACACTTAGACTAAAGTAATTCAAGTTTCAGAACTGCTCACATTTATGTTTCAGAACTGCTCACATACATTAACTAAAGGGGCAAAAAATACAGTCAAAAATGTGTCTACACATTTTATTAAACCAATACAAGCTTCCTGATTTATTAATCTACTACTTGTTATTGTTATGCAAAAATGCCAGAGTCCATCTGCTTGAAGACAAAGCACTATTCAAGGAGATTTATAGCAACTTTGGGTCAAACACTAAAGAATTCAGTTCCTATTTGCATGCAAGTCATTGTGTTAAAAGCAGCATACAGTTTCTAGATCCTGACACCACAGCTGCATCCGTATAAACAGGGAGGTCTTGCACATGCAGAAGTTTGAACTGGCATGTACAGAGTAGCTCTAGACCTGCATACGTGGCAGCGCTAAAGCAAGCAAATATGGGACTGATGAACACAAAATGCGCAGGAGCACATGCAAGCTCAACCATGCCTGCTTCACTGATCTTGTTTTAGAAAAATAGACACTAAGACTCGCCACATGTAAAATCGGAGGTTGCCCATGACAATGAAAAATGATATCGTTTGTAGCCAAGAAGTTCAGTGTAAGAGCAAATTGATGTTTGAATTGTACGTGTTACACCTACCCAACATGTGCAGACACAGGCAAATTAAGCAGACTGCCTTTGGTCTTGCTTCCTCCCTTTTCTTAATATGATGCCTTTGTCACTTTCTCTGTACCTGCCTGATCCAAAAGGAAGGGATTTAAATTATCTCTGAAAAGCTGCACTACTGACAGGTGAAGCACTCAGCCTCCAGTCATACCACACACCCAAACCAGATCTCTCTGTGGGACCAAGAGCACCTCTGGATTTCCTCTGGCACTGAACCCTTCCCCTCCTACTTGGAGTCCAACAAATCCAGGGGTTGTTCTGCACCCACGAGGAATTCAGGACCTACACTGAGCATGTAAAGATTTACAGGCCTTACAGAGAGAGAAATACTCAATTTTTAAGAACCTACTGGATTTGGCTGGTTGAATTGTTGGGGTTTTTTTTAAATATTTATGTATGCAACATACTAGGGTTGCATGATATCAGTATTTCATCAAACCAAACTACCCAGTGCTGAAAAGACCTTTGCTTTAGGGTTGATTTCAATCATTTTCCTGAGATAGTGAGTGATACACAAAAATCTACCGGACATGTAATACTATCAGTAATTACAACCATTGTGCACTCATCCTGACTCCAAGCAGCATAATACTAATGTGTTATTTATCTAGGTTATTACAGCAGCATTTATTTATTGCTCTATTACAGCCATTACAACAGCCAGAGTTCAAGATTTGGGAATGGATAGCTCAATTCCACCACACAGGCAGTTCTATTTCGTTCACCCCTCCCGCACTGCACATCTCTTTGCAGCATATAAGCTCTCTTACACAAATATACAGAACAACCATTACCCACTGATGGACCAGTATCATTTTTGCCTACTACTTTTGAGTAGGCTTAGAAAATCCCTGGTTTTCCACCCAAACTCCACTCTCTACCCACTTATGATCTAATCCCAACCTTGCACAAATACTTGAGAGACTCCCTTGATGCAATGGTGTGCCAAGATGCAAAGCTCTGCAGGACCATGAAAAAGGACAGGCAGAGTTTCGTGCAGGGCCAATTAAAGCCTCACTTAAACGGGGTCAACAGACAAGCCACAAAAATACTTCTATAAAATCCCAAGCTCAACTTCAAACTCAGCTACTCCCTTATTTTCTAGGAGTAAATCACATTTACATGATGAATAAAAGATTTTTCTTCAGAATTTATAAAGCAAAATTTTCTCTTGGATCAAACCTGATAATTATTATATACACTAGCTCCCACTATAGTAGATTTACCTTCCATATTTCTCCAAAATTCATTACTTCTCTAGCTAGCTGGGACTCCTTAATTCTGCATTTCTCAATCAGGTGTAAGTTAATGTCAGAGCTCTGGAGGTAGTTGCGCATTTTACAAGGCCAACGGGGGCAGAAGCTCCAGGTTGAGCCATTGGAAAGACAGACTAATTTCTATAAAACCACTGATCTTTAAGCTTGAGGTGGTCTTTGCTTATAGGCAAACTCTTCTAATTCCACTCAAATAAACATGACAAACAGCTGCACAAATTCTGTCTCAGTTTGAGGACAGATAAAATTGGTATGATTTCCATACCTAAATAAGCTGTGAATTTTATCCTCATGCATAAAGCCTTATGCAAGACTTAAACCGTGACCACTCGGGGGATTAATTCATTCTCCCGGAACAAGGATCTAAAGCAAAAGAGCAGTTTTCTTGCTCTCACTTGAAACCTGTGAGTTGTATTTCCATTTGCACTGGCATCCCTTCTTCGGTGCAAGGCCCAGGGGTGCAGAGGATGAAAGCTGTCAGGGCTTTTACTGTATCAGAAGCTCCAGATTCAGCTTGGTTTACTCCTTCTTCCCAAGAGGCAGCTATTCTGTCTGTTCTTTTTAAAAATAATCCCCCAACTTTGAAACTCCTACAGTCATGCTTCACTTGGTCTGTGTTTCAAGACCTTTAACACCATTGTGGGCAATATTATTCCCAAAAGGCACCCCTTTTTTTAGGCACTGAAATGCTTCTTTGCAGGCCTAAAGAGGTTTGTGAGATGCATCACGGTGGTTGTACAAAACAAAACAACGCCTGGGAAAATAACATTCAAGCACGTGAGTGGTTCCCGACTGATTCCAGACACTCAGCCACCAGGAAAGCAGCTCTGGAAGAGATTTTTCTCAGAAGTCTAGTGTATACCACGTAAATCAGAACTAACAGCAACGTTGGGTTAATATCAAGGAATGGGATTAGCTTCCTAATTTTTTCCTTCAGTTGGATGCAAATTGAAGAAAGTATATGAGTGGGAATGGTAGGCCCTTGAAGAAGGGACTCATTTTTGTTGTTTATAGTCTCAGCCTGCAATTGGTGATTCCTGATAGTAAATGCTGGCTTAGTTACTGAATGTAAGATGGATCAATCTTGTCCCTTATGTTTTCTTGCTGCTTTATTGGGAGATTTATCTCACATCTGGAACAGTTGAGGATACAAACCACTAAATTTAACTGTCATGAAATCGACAATCAGTGTCAAAGGCACTCTTTTCCCCTAAAAGATAGGATCTTACTAATAATATCAACAGAGGCTCAAGATCAAATTTGGCAGGACACGGAGCAAAGAATGTAGCATCTGAAACACAGAAGCTCTCCCAGCTTCAAACCCTGGCCTTGCACAACTGTCAGGAGGTGGCCTGGAGAATTGAGCACTATTCTGCTGTGCACTAAATACAGCTGGTTTATGTCGCATGGGTTATAACTTGTGCTGTCCTGAGATGACTGGTGGGGCACTAGGAGAAATTATCTTTCTAGGTCATACCATGTAAGAGGCATTGCTTCCTCTCAACTCCTTGTTCCAATCATCTCTTAGATGACATATGTTGCTCCTGGGTGAGGAAGGCCAAAGAATTTAGACTTCTCTCCCTCTATTCTCAATATCCTTCCCCACGCTTGCCTGTGTGAGACACTCTGGTTTGGTTTGTATTGGATACAAGGCTGGCACTGGTCCTTTGCTGAGGCACAGCTTTCATATCAGTTGAAATGTTTCACAGCGAAGCCATTCTCTCTGCTTTGCTTTTCAAAGCTTTTTTCATTTCCGCAGACTCTGACTCCAGAGAGATGTAAAGATTGGTTTTGTTGCATTCGTTTTAGCGCTTTGTCTGAGGCAGTTTGCTTTTTCAACTTGTAATTTCAGTCATGCATCTCCTGTTGACTAGAAGCGAAGCCAGGCAGCTCGCTGCCCGCGGCATGAATTGGAAGGTTACTCAGTGTGGGGTTTGAATCCCAGATGAAGCCAAGTGGGCTGTGTCTGGAGCTCCAAATTCAAGCTTTCAGCCTATTGAGCACCATGCTTAAAATATTACACACACTTACTTAAAACCAGAGGTGTTCTTGCTGACAAGCAGCAAAACGAACACACTTCTAAGGACAACGTGTACTTCTTCTTGAATAGTTGCTATGGGATAAGCTTTACTTTGAATAGCTTTATAAATCATGGGTAATATTTAGTTTCCAGACTGTTCCCAGCCACAGCCATACAAACTGATGCTAATAAAAAGCAAACCCTTCATATCACCAGAATTACAGCAGGGTAATGGTAGGCTGAATTTGGACCCATTTCTTCTTCCATCCCATCCAGGAGAAAAAACAAAGCTGCATACAAATGTGTCAAACGCCAAATAAAAAATTGGATACGAGGGATCTCATTGCAGCATTGTTATTATCTTCAGCCCTAAGGAAGCATGACTGATATTTCTATTTTGTGTATTCTATCTTGGATATAGATATTTCTATCACTTGACTTTCATCACACACAAATGCTAGCTAGCTTCAACAGCACACTTTAAAAAAAAATGCTTACCCCAGTAATTATTTCAAGTAAAGATAAAATCACATGATGCTATGACAAGGAGCTTTACCAAACACAGTCCATCTTTCAGGCTGAAGAACATCTATATTTCCATAAATTCCTCCACCTCTCAACCAAAATCAGGTTTAAAAAAAAAAGAAAAGCTTGAACCAGCAACTGCAATATTCAGACTGCTAGGCAGCTCTATACGTTTTACAGGAAAGTGGTTTCCCTAATGACAGGGTAATAAAACCTTCGAATACACCTGTCTGAAACCTCCAAAAAACCCCAAACATATTCAAATTATCCTTGTTTTGTCCTTTTCTGTTAAAAAATGGAAAATAAAAGCTATGAGCTTAAACATTTGCTCACAACCATATCAGCAGTAACTACAGATAACAAGGAAATCTGAAATCTCTGAGGCTTTGCGCTATATTCAGAATACCAAGTTCATTTTTATTGTTGAAACCAAGCCAAATCCTTTGACCTATTTCTCAGCTTGACATAGTTAAACTTATGCCTTTTTTTTTTTTTTCCCCCTGTGTGTTAACCTTCATGAATGCCATTTTACCTGGCTACTTCCTTGCAGATACAGAACAAGAGGTTCAGTCTTGGGGATGGTCACCCACATTTTGTACCAAGTCTTCCCTTTTTCAAGGAACTGGAGGTAGCTGCTGAAGAGGCTGTTTTCAGCTGCTAAGATGCTTTGCTTCTGGATGAAGAGGGGGAAAAAAAAAAAAGAAAAAAAGAGCTGTTTCCATTGATGCTTATGTGGGCAAAATACTTAGAATTAAGTACAAAATATACTTAATTTAAGTTGTCCAGAGTCAAATAATACTGCAGGGCAAACACTGGATAGCCCATAACTGAACAAAAGTTTAATCATTATTATATACCATCAAGAAATAGGACAATTCCATGTAATAGAGGCAGATGCTGAACTACTGTTCCCAGCGGACAAGTTGTTAAATTCCACCTCCACCAAATAAATTGACAGTGGTAATTCAGATGATGCAGCTAGTTTCTTGCTTAGCAAAGTAGGCTGGGAGATGATTTCAAATTAACGCAAACAGTGTACTAACAGACACTCTTGTGCATGGGTGCAGAGACGTGAGCCAAATCAGAGAGCACTATGGCAAAAAAAGATTGAAAGAAATTTTTGTCTTCTGATAGAAAGCAAAGAAAAAGAAAATTCCTGTTCACATTAGACTTTGCACAGAAGTCTCCTGGGGATTTCTAGCATCTGCTAATAACATTTGTAAAGTGGCAATCTCCTCAGCTGCTATTAAGCTTGTTAAGAAAGTTTAATGTAAATAGGAGGGAAAGAAGATGACCGGCTCTGATCTTTCTTTTTTTACACACCTACTTTCTTGCATTTTACCTGATCCTTTGAAGATTTAGCAGAAGGCTAGAAGCCTGAGCATATGAGAGAAAAATTACTCTTTTCCTTGGGTTTTTACAGCTTTCTGCTGTAGTCTACTTTCTGAAGTAAAGCCATAGGCCACATTCATTGGTTTGCTTTTTGGCTTTCAGATTAACAGAGCTCTCAGCTGGGTAGGTGTAGGTTTTCACTTCAGTGGCAAACAACTCTGTTGAAATAGTGCTAGAAAGTTTATCATGAGATACCACGGACTATACTGATGCATATTAAGTACTCATCATCTGTAGGCATAGCTGTAGTGTATATCTGAAGTTTTTAATGGTATCAAGCTCTGGATCCAGAATCTTCTCTGCGCTCTGCAGACGTGGTAGTTCAGGGAAGGGCAAAGTGCATTTGTAGCTTTACTCCACTTTGTATTTCTGACATTCTGGACGTGTTTGGGTACAAAGTTGACAAAGCACCTGAGCAGCCGAGTTCACTCTGGGACACCGTGCTGGTGTCATTTTACCTGTGTAGGTACATTTAGTAGCCTGGAAAGAAATATGACATGCTGGGAAGCAGAGCAGGGCAGGGCCTAAGACGACTATTTGAGGAAGCATTTATTACAGGAGCTCTGGATATGCACTGGCAGGTTTACATTTCTTGCTTATAGTCTAGTTCTTTTCCATGTAGTTTGGTTCTGATGAGTATAACAAGGCTGGAAGGCAGTCTGACGGCTCTGAGGGGTGGCTTCCAGAAAGATGTTTTTCAAGGTAAGATGTTTTTCATTATAGGCTGCAACCATTCCCCAATTTTCCATGCAGTGCTCAAAGCAGGATGGTGTAGGTCAGCTTATCAGGGGGAAGAAGGATTTACAATGAATTTAAGTTCTCAGTGTGTCAGTGGCTCTTTCAAGAACCTGATGTCCCTGTGGGTCCACTTTTAATTGAGATGAATGTCGTCTTTTACACATGCAGTGACTTCTGGCTGTATTTCACAGGTAAAATAAAAACCTTTTCTTCAAGGTGGCCCATGAAAACCGTGGCACATAATGGTACTCACACCTCTGCCTGTAGTCTAAAAAAAGCATCAGTAAGAGAAGGTTCAGTTGTTGTGGGTGAGGATAAAACCAATCAGTTTGCCAATACGTTCCTTGTGCTTGTAAAAAATAAGGGTAGGATGTTCCACTATCATGGTATAAAGCTTGGTGACATCTGTGGCAATCGTGAAGCAGTAGTTTACACTGTATAATTTGTGGAAGTCATGTCTTGGAGAAAAGAGTCTGCATTATAGCAGGTTTGAGAAAGTTTCAGTGAATCCTAATAGTCTTTCAGAAGGATGCCAAGCTTTTGCACAGTCAACTAAGAAAAAATTCATTTCAATGATTTTTTGACAGGATGTGAAACAGGGAGTGCAAAAGTATCTTCTATATGGAGTTAAAAGTGAAAAAACAAATCTTATTTTGCCAAGTTTTGCCAATAGTTATTGTGCACAACTCAAGATTGGAAATGCACCATAATAAAAAGAAGCCAGAAGTTTTTCCTCTTTTTTCATTACTTTGAAAGCTGAAGCTTAGCTGCAAAACCTGTGTACATCCCTGTATGATCAGCATCCTATGATGAACGTTCACCATATACAAACTGCATTCAGGCTGCATGCACATTCAATACAAGTTGTAGGCCAGAGAGTCAAATATCATGATGGGGCAAAAAAGATAACCAAACAGTTTTATTTGTTTAAAATAAATACATTTTAAAAAAAAAAAAAAAAAAAAGAGAGAGACTCACAAGGGCAGCTAGCACACCAAAAGTTTTTTAGCTAAATACTGTACTGTACCTCTGCAGCTAGTCTTTTCTTCTGTTCTCCAACTGCTTCCACTCCAGGGCTTGCTGGTAACTGCAGAAAACACTCTTTACACACTCGATTGTGACGGTTATTATCTGCAAGTGGTTTAAACTCAGAGCATTTTGCACAGATCACCTGTATCAGAAAGACGGTGCTTTATTAGCCATCCTTAAAACATAACCCTTCTCCAAAGAAAGGGACTTGCAGAACAGTTGTTATTAAAACAAAATCTGGAAAACTAATGTAAGCGTAAGATAGAGCGACCAATATAATATTTACTTTATTTACCTCCATTAATAATTAACACTTCTGTGATCCCATGCTGTGCACCAATATACCTAATTAAAGAAAACATGCCTTTTGGGAAATACTTTATGATTATCATCATACAAGTTTGCTTTTCTTTTCTTATAAGCCTTTATGAGTCAAAAAGGGCTTAGACTGACATAGCAATTAATGTTTTTTAATGCCAATCATAAAATGGTCTAGGAAGGACTGATTTTCAGAGTAAAGATGGCTGATGCTTCCTCATCAATTAGGCAGTTCAGCCAGATGGAACTAAGGAATCAAAAAAATCACTGACCATTTAAGAACACAGTCCAATATATCATCCATTAAAAACTATTTGTCTGATGCCAAATTAACAACTTTTGATTCCCTTCCTCAGCTGCCAAGAGCACACAATGACACATCAGTCCCATGAAACCAGTGTTTGTGAAGAGTGATGGATCTGCAGCTCTAGAACCTGTTTTCACGCTTAAAATCTGACTCTACCACTTGCTGTTGCACAGCTGCTCCAGGGAAAGAAACTGTCCCCCAGGATGCAATGCAGGGGCAGTCAGCCGGATCTGACATCCATTCTGAATTTACTGTACAATAATACACCACAAATGCCCTTCAGGTACAAGTATATGTTGTTATATGCTTCACTGCAAGATGTTAATTACTATATGAAGGTAACTGCCTTAATTCAGCAAGTGTTAAGTGAAGCACCATTCTGCCAAGTTGTATAAACAAAAGCAAGCTAGCATTTTCAGAAACATGACAGTTTTTCCTTGAGATGAATTAACTTCTTTAATTTGAATGCTAGTGCCACATCACAAAAGATCATATAACCAACAACTGTTTAACAATAAATTATTAATCATGCAATTCTTGTTATCTCTCTTGTCCATGGGGGAAAGCTATTATTTCATTTCTTTAATAATAATGAGCTTTGCCATGGAACATTTTAAACATCCAGAAATGTATTTCATTATTTTAGTAATTATTAATAAAAATAAACCCAGAAAGTTGAAAATCCCTATTCCGGTGTAAAAGTGTCTTTTCCACACTAATTTTATTTCAATTGCTGAGACTGAGGTTTCTTCAAACATCTTAACTATACATTTAGGTCTCTCTTCAGCTGAAAATTCATCTCCACTTCAAATGAATAATGGTATTTAAATAACATTATTCTGTACTAGTTACATTAGGAACACTGAACTGTGAAACTCAAGTCACAGAAGGCAGGTTTCAAATCTTATTACGGAAATCAATCTCATCTTGTCCATGGTTGTGATTTTCATAAAAAACCCCCGAGAATTAAGCTGTCAGTGAATGGCACTGGGGAAGGGTGGCTAAGTGCCTTCAGTAACCTGGCCTTGAATCTCCAGAACTGATTTTTTTGTACTTTTCAAGCAGGAGGAAACCACTTCAGTGCAAGCAATTCTTGACAACTCTGCTTTAGGGAAAGAAGAACCCATCCATCTTTAATATCGTATGTTCAGCCGTTCATCCTAGAAAGAGCTGCTGTGTGAAGTAAAGCTGTCAGAAGGCCATTCCGTTTCTGCAAACAAAATACAGGGGACAACCCCTTCCTCAGATACATGCACATCCCCAGAGAAGGCACCTCTTTTTATCCACTGAGGCGCTGTACTGCCTTTAAAACAGCCCAGACTAGGCCCCTTGCACCACAGTTATGCTCTTTTTTTCCCTGATTCCCAGGGGGTAAAGCAAGTGGAAAGATCTGCTCTGTCAATGACCTGCCATGAACCAGAATATCTTTTAGTTCCTTCACTGAAAAAATAAAAAATTCTCTTCAACAGTCTCTGAAGAAGAAACTAAAAAGCTCAGAGCATTCTGATACTTACAGCCCCACACTGCTTACAGTGGTGCCGCCTTTTAGTGATGGAGTTAAAGCTTTCGCTGCAGCTCTTGCAAGCCTGTTTCTCCTTGTCTCGCTTGGATTTGGAAGATTTCCTACAGGAATCACTCTGAAATGAAAAGTACAATTATGTGATTTTTTTTTTTTTTTAAAAAAAAAAAGATCGCGAAACAATTCATAGACATGTCCTACTGACAAAGATCCTCTTTGGGTTTCACACCAAGAAAAGAATTCATGTCAACTCTGCTAATGGCCTACGGCTGGATGGCTGGCTCAGCCACCAGCTGTTTCTGGTGTGGCATTACATGATCTCAGATTGCTCGAGCAAATTCTTCAAGTCCCTCTCTGCCCACTTGTGCCCTTACAGCCACTGAGCGACCTCATCTCACTGTCTGTTGGTAAGGAGGAAGAGGAACTGGCAATGTGGGCTTGTCAAGAAGAGGTTTCCTTCTGGCACTCACTTCTTCCTCCCTGCTGCAACATGACTTGGTTAAGGTAAATGTTGCTGACCTTGTGAATGCTCTTCTGTTCATGGGGCGGAGATGAGAATGTTTTGGGAAAAATGGCTTGACTGAAGAAGTGAACAGTGCTGGCAGTGGATTTTTGCACCACCCAACTTCAAATGCTTAATTTAGGAGTTTCCTTAGGCTCCCTCCCAGCCCATGATGAAACATAAAGCTCCTCAGGAAGACAGGGACACCTACACCAGGGACCTGCAATCAACTGCTCTTGGCAGAAGACACTTTCTATCAGCTACCTAGATAGCCAAGCAAGTTTAGCCTCTTAAGCTAGGCACCTAAGCTGGTACATAAAGTCATTTGTATAATTAAACCCAACTGTACAATTTTCTGATAAACTGAAGAGCATTAACATGACAACGTGCAGCTCATAAAAATACAGCTTCACACAGAACTTCAAGCAGACCTCCTGATTTGTTTTCTTTTTTAAAGAAATAAATACTATTCCTCCTTCCCAGTCAGGATGGCTACGTGCAAGGGAACAGCAGCTCCCTGGGGGTAAGCCTGGGGCACCCCCAGCCCAAAGGAGGTGGCTGCATCATGTTCCTCCAGCATAGCTCTTCCATGAGAAGAGGTTTGATAACTCTCTTAATTTTCATTTGCTTGACACAATCGTTTAACAAACTACTGGGAGAAACAAACATTTCCTCTAAATCGGAAGAGCAGAGGTATTTTACATTTTTTCTGAAAATCACCCAGGTGAAGATCAGGCCCATTGCAGGTTACACAGATTCTGGACTCCTTGACAACTCCCCCTTCCCTTTAAACCGAGAGCATACTAAGTCACAACTTAAGTCCACTTGAGAGAGAACAATTGGCTCAAGAAATTTCCCCTTCTTCAAAGCCTTTATTTAACACAAGGATGTGGGCATGTGGGGCTGGGAGGAAAGGCAGCAGCAATCAGAATTAGCAGAATCAGGCTGTCCACAGATCACCAGGCAGGTGTCACCAGCACTAGGGAAATTCTGCCATTTGCCCTAAGGTCTCACCTTAGTGGTTATGACTAACCTGCAGAAGTCACTAATACAGGTTTTCAGGCCAATTAAAAAAAAAAAAAATCAAATCTTATAACCTGACACCACTGTCCCATCTTTCAGCCTCCTTGAGTCTCTGCCCTGCCATTTCCTGGTTACAGAGGAAAGCACATTGTCTTTCAGCAGAGCTATTGAAATCACCCTGCCTTGTAATGGCATTACACAACAAAACCACAACTAATTACTTCTAATTGGATTGGATCTGTTCATTTTTATTATCTTTCCTATAGCTGCATTAACAATGTTTCAAACTTGTACACAAGTATACAGGATGTTTTGCAATTCAGCTTGGTGAAGCACAGTCATATGGGTTTGTTCATTCAGGAAAATCACTATACCCCCATATATGTACATATTAATTGCTCAGCATAACAGAATGCCTGCAAATCCAAGTCCTCGCCCACACATAAGCGGAGTGCAGTATTTCACTTTTCTTGTGAAGAACCAGATGTAACCAGTACGACACTGAATTACAACAACTGAACAATGCCTCGGATGAATCATTGCAAAAACGTTCCCTTCAGACTCTATTAGACCCCTCCAAGTAAGGCGTATAATTAAAGTGATTCAGAAAGCTTTTACTGATCATCAGCAATCTATGGAGTAACTTTTTTATATGTATCATATATATTGGCTTAAGTCAGATGTTTCTCACTCTGATTTTGATGCTAATGCTATTTAATTTTTTAGAAGACTGATTTTCCTTCCACTAGCTAGGGATGGATTCCCCTTAAGTTGTTAGATCAGAACATTTCCTCACTGGTCAACCTTATTTTTTTGCTCTTCTTAATAGTTAAAATTTGCCTATAGCATCACAAGCCTTTTGATTCTTATGTTAACAACAATTTCACTAGCGTTACTGGAACAGCAAGAGCACAAATGAAGGCACCATTTAGCCTTGGGAGCTGTGACTGGAAGATAATCTTGACGAATGCTAAACAAAACCAGTTTTCGGCTTTCAATCAATACCTACATGTGCCTGCATAGAAAAAATGTTGAAGTTCCTCTAACATGAATTGAATGGACTGCTTCATGTGGAAATTGGTTAATTTGATTTGTACTTCTATAGGAATATCCATCATCACCCACATGCATGTTTCTATAATACAGATAAGACTCAAGTTGAATACTTCCTCTAATGGATCTTGCATTTGACTTCTTCCTCAAGGTGAAAAAGTCTGGACAGTGTTCACTTTCAGAAATACATGACCCATATATTTGTCAAAGGAAAGAAAGCAGAAAAGGTATTATATCGGGCAAGATTTGTTATGACAGTTATGCATGAGCTTTTATTTTAGCCAATTATATTTTAGACCGTTATATTTTAACTTGCACTGTAGCACACAACAAGCATTTCATAGTAACTTCACTAATCAAAAAAGGCCCTGTATGAAGAGGTCTGTAAGTGTTTGATGAATACCAGCAACGTTTCATAATATTTCTCAACATTATGAGAATACAGTGAGAACACAAGAGTTCAAAACATTGCTATTGCAGCTGTAGAAAAGATAATAAAAATGAATGCATTTTCTTTACAACTTGGCAAATTCCAATGAGCAATTATAGAAAAAAGACTCAATATTATGTTATTTAACTGCTGACACTGGGAAGGAATTAAGAAGCCCTTTGCTTTCCACCCCTGTGAAAACTTTGCTGCACGGGCAGTCCCCCTATCCCACCCAGAGATGGCTCAGGAAGTTGACCTTGCCATGTACTCTTAACTAGAAACCATCTGAACAGAGACATTTTTGTAGAGAACAAGGACATGCATTGTAATCCACAAACCTAGTTCCTCAAAGATAAATTTAACAGTCACTTTGCAACTGTGTCCTACATTACACAAGCTACATTATTTACTGTTGATGTACGTTCAGTGCATCAGATGCATCAGAAATAGCGTAGCCAGCAGGACCAGAGCAGTGATCGTCCCCCTGTACTCGGCACTGGCGAGGCCGCACCTCGAGTACTGTGTTCAGTTTTGGGCCCCTCACTACAAGAGGGACCTTGAGGTGCTGGAGCGTGTCCAGAGAAGAGCAATGAAGCTGGTGAAGGGTCTAGAGAACAAGTCTTATGAGGAGCAGCTGAGGGAGCTGGGGCTGTTTAGTCTGGAGAAGAGGAGGCTGAGGGGAGACCTTATTGCTCTCTACAGCTACCTGAAAGGAGGTTGTAGCAAGGTGGGCGTCGGTCTCTTCTCCCAAAGAACAAGTGATAGGACGAGAGGAAATGGCCTTGAGTTGCACCATGGGAGGTTTAGATTGGACATTAGGAAAAAATTCTTCACCAAAAGGGTTGTCAAGCATTGGAACAGGCTGCCCGGGGAAGTGGTTGAGTCCCCATCCCTGGAGGTATTTCAAAGACGTGTAGCTGTGGGGACATGGTTTAGTGGTGGACTTGGCAGTGCTAGGTTAATGGTTGGACTCAGTGATCTTAAAGGTCTTTTCCCAACCTAAATGAATCTATGCTAGGAGGGAAGCTAATACAAAGCTGCCCCAGCTTCAGCTGGAATATATTGATACTAATGCACTTGAATAATTGTCATATTTCTCATCTTTCTTGGTGTACCCAGCTCTGTTTTGAAGCTGGTGAGTCTGACAGAAAAAAACCACTTGCATAAAATCTGTTCAGAGCCAGGATCTAAAATAACTTCTTTCAGACTGGGCTGTTGTGACCACTAATTTACTTTTACTCTACACCTGCATTAAACTCTCTAAATCTTGACAGTTTCCTCCAACTTTAAAATTTTGGTCGAAAAAGAGCGTATACCCCAGTGAGAGGTACAGCTCATGCCTAGAGCTAAGTGACTGCAATGTGAAGGCCTGTAGCTTAGGAAAGCAGACATCACATCATTAGCGAACCACTGGAGCCTCCATTTGCTTCTGAAAAGCAGGGAAGAAACAACGAAGAGCTGGTAGGAACAGCAAGAAAACCAATGCGCTCAGGAGACTGTTGTTCTGTTATTTATTACTTGCTATATATTTCATTGTGTCTGGGCCAGTAGGTAGAAATTAAGCCTCAATGCTGTACATGCAATACATACACAGTCTGTGTATATATTGGAGACTGTTACACGGACAGACACATGAGCAACAAAGGGGTTTCAAATCTTTTTCTTCTCATTATGCTTATACAGCTGCATATTTTCCATTTACAAATTACATATTTGGAGACACTTGCAGTGGAGCAGAACATCAGCAGGTGCTTCTGGAAATGCTGAATCTATGTGAGAAATTAATTTAAATTATATAGTATATTTTGTACTTTGTAATGCAGAAAAATTGTTTAGTTTGTTTCTCTATATGGCAATGCCACACATGCAAGATTACATGCAAGACAATCTTCCACTGCTTGTACTTTCCTCGTCCACGCAGAAGGTTGAGCATAAACTGTGCCAGCAGTGCAGTGCAGCAAACAGTGACCACAATGCTGTACAGCAAGCAGATTATACTTCCTGCAGCAGGTTTTCATTGTCCAGTTATGCTAACATGCAACACTGAACAAAACCCCAGCAGACACTTCAGGAGACTCAGCAGAACCACAGGAAGGAGATATTAGTTTGCTGACCACCACTACCACCAAGTGGTTTGCATGTGGAAGCTGTTAAGCACAGAATGTACTTGCTCATGCACTGAGATGTTTCTAAAGGGATATCATCATTAAAAATTAATATTTTCTAAAGCTGCAACTAACATCTGAATTCACTGCTCATGCTGATGTTATCCATTTGCTACTATACAGCAGAATGAGATCCCAGAATCAATAATACACAATTTTGGATATTTTCAGCTTTGTGTTTTTAATTAACTCCATTTTCATTTCTATCTCAATTTTTCTTTAAATACACAACTTAAGGAAAATTACTTAATGTGTCAAGATATACCATGCAAAACACTGACACAACTAGTTATAATCAACTAAAAAGACCTATTTTTTTTTATTTAATTACAACTAAAATTTACATTTTCCTAAGAAACTTAAGACCAACAGAAATTTTTTTTGTGTTTGTTTTTAAATACTATATAAAGCATAATTTTCATTAAGTAGCTAGCTCACTATAGCACCTGTAACTCAAGGAACAGGGGCACTAATTGCAAAAATGACTACAGATAAATAAAAAATTGCTTAGGGAAAATATGAAGTGTGAAAAAACAATAAACAGCAAGGAATACACTAATTACAAACACTTATTTTTAATAAGCTCTTGTTTGTATAGGTCAGGTTGCTGGATTGTTTAACAGCTTTTCATTGATACTCTGTAAAATCTACCAGTAGGTTACGAGCTTGGCCAGAGGTCTGGAAGAGCCTGCTAAGTGGCTCCTTTGTTATTAAAAAGGTCATGCTAATACATAATATCCTATAGGATGTCTTAGCAGATAGGGGTTTTTTTTGGTTGTTGTTGTTTCTTCTTGTTGGGACTTTTTTCAGTAAACTCAGCTGACTCTAAGGCATTTCCTGAAAATCTGTTATTCTCAGAAGACATTTTAGAAGGGAGAGGTAAGAATGCTAAAAAATAGACCTTATTAAGGACTCAGAACCTCTGATTTGACTCAACAGCAGTCACAGACGCTGTACAGAGCAAAATGAAAAATATCTTTAAAAGTATATTTTGCTTTTGCAGCAGCCCATCACTTACAGGCCAGGGATGCATGAAAGTACTATCATCTCCAGCTCTGTATTGGCAAAAACATGAAAAGCACATTATTGAAGAAGCGTTAATCAAAATTTGGTTCTGGAGATAAAATCCTGAGTTACACAATATGACAGTATTGACCAGACAGGTTTCTTTATCTCTCTTTGCCCTCCTTCCCCCAAGCATTCAGTGTAGCTCCCTATCAGAATTTAAAATCAAACAAAAAAACCCCCACAAAAACCCCCCAACACTACAAATGTAACAATCAACTTCCCTCCAGCTAGGTTCCCCATAACTAGGTTCACACACATGTAACGGCATGGATCTGGAACAGGAGGATTTAAATTCACTGATGGTGCAAACTCTGTAAGTAGCTGTGGGTGTAACTTAGCCAAGAAGTTAAGGACAGCGCAGCTGCAGCAACAGACAGCAGAATATAAACTGATATACTGAAGTATCTCTCTTTTTTTTTTTTCCCCTGCTACAAAAGAAACATACACCACCACCCCCTTCCCCCGCAGCTTGCTCTACCGAAAGTATTAGCTTCAAATTACTTACCCCTCCAAATGCACCACCACCATCTGCTCCTGGCATTGATTCCACCGAGCTGGTGCTTGCTATCTGAGAGAAACAGAATGACACAGAACAATTTCAACATGGACACTCTTCCTAAAATATATTAAACACCGAAAAAGAAAACATGGCATCATTTGCTTTTACCCCCTCAACTATTTGCTTGTCAATACACTTTAACTGCACACATACTCAGCCACCCTCAGATACTGGGTTGGCTATGAGGTGGGTGATTTTACAGACGGCACTGCATTGCCAAGCCTGCTTTCTGGTGCAGCATGTGCCTATCCCCCATAAGCACTGCAGAAAGCAACCGGGCAGCTTTTGAATTACACCGTTCCATTTGAGCCCTGCAAGCCAAATGAGCAAGTGCTTTGTGTAGTCAGTGGATTCTGAGGAGGAATAATACTTACTCCATTCAAATAGTACTCACATAAGTTTTCCTTACTTGCAATACATCTCTTAATCTCTTAATAAATGCAAACTGGCATCTATATGTATTCAATACATACATATTTTCAATACATCTATATTCAATACATATATTCAATACATTCATCTATATGTATTCAATACATAGGTATTCAATACATATAGAGGGTAAATAACAAGCTTATGTACACCAAAATCATAGGCTACATCCTAAAAGGAAAACCATCTCATCTGTTATTAATTTACAGGGAGTTTTCTAGTTTACAGGGGGTTCTCAAAATATTAGACTCTCTATCATAAATTCTCCTGTTATTCCCGTAGATAATTCTTCCTTTTCCAATTAGACAACATCTCATATTTCGAGGTCATCCAAACCTCCAGTGCATTTTTGCACTCTAGCTTCATTCCATTTGAAAGTAAAAAGGTTTAATCTCTGTTATTAGAAACAACGTGAACTGTAGCTTTGCATAAGCGGGCAAATTGAAGAGTTATTCATTCTGATACCTAGTTGTATCTATTTATATACTAATACAATCAATCAACTCTTGAGAACAAGCAAACGAGCAAATGCATCCCCTGGGGCTAGGGCTGTGCCACCCTCGGAGCGCTTCCTCAGGGAATGCAACTTAATTAAAGGGAAGCATCATGTACTCAACTCTAGGCAATTATTTCTGCTTCTGCAAAGACCCAGCAACCCTAGGGTCTTCACATCATCTATTCCCCAGTCCTGTGGAAAGGGGTTTCTTTCCACTGGAATCCTAATCAACCCAGGTATTTAGATCCCTCTGCCTAGTAAAAGGACATCTGTGTGCTGTGACGTGGGACTTGGGAAAGGAAATGAAAAATGTGGAGAGAAAATGGGGTCTGAAGGAGAGATCGAGAAAACCCCAGCAAGTTTAGGGAAAAGAATAAGTTTCTCTAGTTGCAGGTTCAGATCCCCATGCCTTTTTAATATTTATTTGGAATAATGTGCTAAAGTCAAATATCCTCTACTCTTAACCTGGAAAAGATTTCAAAAGGGCTTCTCCCCCTTATTTTACCATTACTACTCAAAGCGTGTGAGATTCGGCATGGAGGAAGACAGTTATTCACGTGTTTGTCAGAACTACCCCAGAGCTAGGGGGAGGAACAGAAACGGGGGTGGGAAATAATGATGATTTAACAGGATCTAAAAATCATGATTTAACTAACAGAAGCACTCCCAACTCTAAATCTTAGGGATGCCACTTCCGCAGAGCTCAGGTCTCTGTGGCACTTCTTGCCAGACTTCTAATAATGCACACACCGGGTCCTTCCCCCACACCACGAGCCTCCAACTCTTCTGAGATCATGCAGTGATACAAGAGGTCCTGTTCCTTGGGAACATTTTTAGATGGCTTTAAAAAAAACCTTCACATAGCCTTGAAATGCTGCAGATGAAAATGGAAAACAGGGAAACGAGTGTCCTCTTTCTGAAGGAACTCAGCTCTGAAGCTTTCTGAAAAGACTTCTTTAAAAGACCACTGCTACAGTCACCCTGCAGGGGACTGACTGGCATCTCCTGACAGGTGGGAGTTTATTAATTGCTGTAGATTATTGCACAGGCATAATCTTAAGAATCAGGTCAAATGTCAGATCTCTGCACCTCCAAGAAACTGCAAGTCTTCCGTAGGCAAATTACAGGCTGAAGATCAACCCTTAGTGCTTGTATGAGCTTATGTAAGTCAGCAGGGAAAACAAAAGCATTGGTCATGCAACTGAAATCAATCATAAGCACTGTAACATATCAACTGTATGGCCAAGGATGGGAGAAAAGCAATTTGGCTATTTTTCTTCAGGCTTATTAGAACCAGAGTCCAACTTCTAGTAGCTGTTACAGATCCAGCCTGGAATCCATGAGTGCCTATCTATTTCTTGACTCATGAGAGTAAAAATGGAAGATTATTGTCATTTTTTCCCCTAAAGCATGCTGCCCAATATTCCATAAAAGATGATGGGGGATGCTGTTTACAGCAGCATATTGCTGCTAATGACGTTCTTGGTATTTGTCCAGTTTTCCTTACAGAACTACCTTCAGCTCTTTTTAACTGACAGCAATTTCTGCCACATTTAGCTGTGAAATCAGTTTTCAAAGCTGATTATGTAGATAAGCCGATCTACTAAAAATGCAGGTTAGCATTCTGGCATAAAAGAAATTAAGGTGCATACTGCATTAATATCACAGCCAGGAGATAAACCAGACTTCTGCTCTGCTTGACTTTTATGAACCAGTAGAGTATAAACATGTGGCTACACCATTAACACAGAAGCAAAATGAAATGGAATTTACAAAGCAAGATAATAACAACGAAGTTGAACAGACGGTGTGTCTTAATTGGATAGAAAGAAGTGTGCTTATTAGCAAAAGATTTTTTTTCCATCAGAGCATCCTGGTTCTGAAGGCAGCCATGACTTAACTTAAAAATATAGGCATGAATTGATTATTTTCCAATTTTTCCTGAGTATTTTTAGCTGATGAATAGTTCACGATCAGCAAGCTATGCCATATTCTGAAGATGGCTCACTGCTGGCTGCTATCAGCAACAGGATCTTAAGACTCTGCAGAGGTTTGTGAAGATATCTGCTGTTAACCTAATTAATGCTGGGATGAAAGGAATATCTAACATCTCTCCTGAGCCCCCTGGGAAATCAGTCAGATAAAAACCCAGCATTATTGAGTGACTGAATCAGATGTGGGAAAGGGGAGGTTTAAAAAATGGTTAGGTACCAACAACCAAAAAAAAAAAAGTTTAGGAGGGCAGGGGAGGGTGAAGATAAAAAGATCCCCAAGTTTAATCTGAACCTTCCCTCCCTGTGCTTCAAGATCTACCATGTTTGACCACCATCATCACCGACACACAGGCAGCTCTGCATGAAATTCCTAAAACTTTCCCTCTCCCAGGCCCTCTCCTCTTTAGCTTGTAGCAAATGACTCAGGTTAAGGTTATCACCATAATTTTTAAGTCAAATGAAGAGATATTGTTATCATCCTCATGTGAATACTTCCAAAACAAAATTCCTAGCAGACACAGCATAGAGTAATACATTTATTATCTATAAGACAGTATTTTTAAGTTCCTTTTAAAATGCATCAACTTCCTTCAACTCTTTAAAGCTTGTTAAAAAATAAGAAAAATGAAATAATCCCAAAACGCATCTGTGAGGAGATGGGGAAAGGTAATGAACAAAATCTCCCAGGCACACAAACATAATTCCAGACAGCCAACCACTCATAACATTGAAGAATTACACCTGTTATGCTAAATGAGCCACTAGTCTAGAAAACATGACTGATAGGTCTCTTGCACTGAATTACCTTGGGTAATTTATTCCATACCTGCATGGTTGAGTAACTATGACTGATATGCATTTAAGAGCCAGAGAAATGGAGCTGACTGTACTGTAATGTAATATCAAAACCAAGAACAAGACTACAGTATTTTAAAGTTATTTGTGTAAGTCTAGTTTAACTGTTGGTAAATCTGTTATAGCAAAGAAGGAGAATTAAGCACTCATACTTACTGAGGAATCAGGAAGATGCTCCTCCTCTTGAGAAAAAGAGCTATTGAAAGCTCTAAATGTCTCGCTATTCTGTTTGTGCTTTTCAATTGTTGCTTGAATGACCTGAGACAAAAATTCCAGCAAAGATGAGAAGCATCACAAAAGGAGCCTTGGAAAAATTCTCTCATAGGAAGATGGTTAGGATTATCATTTTAGTGAAAAAACCCTTACCCTTGCATAAATGAAATGGAAACTTAAAAACTTTAATAACTACGAGTGGTGTTGTTAACTCACTACTGTTTAAGTTAAAAACTAAGCCTGCTATCAGACAGTGTCTCTACAAGTCAGAATGCAAGAATATACAAGGCTAATTTGACACCTCAGTCTCTTCACTCGCTGGGCTTGAGGACTGCAGGAAATGGGAACCCATTCGAAGCCCCCGTGCACTGCCTGGAGACAGTGGGTCAGCAGTGGGACCCTGACTGTGGCTCCGCATTTCTCCCTAAGCAGCTTTGCCAGACTGGACTACCCAGCTTCCTTGCACAGCCACATTCATTCAGAACGCCAAAAAGACAATTTTAAAAACAGAAGGTGCTGACTGCATGGTGATTTCCACCCATATCATAATGGGTTTGTATTAACCTGAATCCATTCCCTCTTCTCCTCTTCTGTCCTGTTAAAACAAAATAAAAATACAAAAAAACTTCATAATTCTACTTCCACTATTTTCAGTAAATTCAATTCACGTCTTCACAGCTTTATATCCATCAAGATTTTAGCTTTGCTATCCACTATTTTATAAACATTATTAATAATTATTGACCTCAATTATTACCAAACAAATGCCAAAAATGTTTGAATTATTAATACAGTGGAACCTACAAGCACTATAAACACTGTAAGCATTCAATAAAGCAAATCAACATAGCACTTTAACCCACTCTGACTTAGGACCGACATATTCTCTTGCATATGTAAGTTACGCATCTCTAATGCTCATCTCCTGGCTTAAAGCTATGTCATACTAGCACAGCCATATCCCCTAGATCATAAATTTCTACATAAATATTCACAAACCTCGAAAGACAGAACAAGCACCATACCTGGCTTGTAGTTCCAGCGATCTCTTTTTTCCTGTTATTGAAAATGTATGAGCCACATTTTGCTTGGCAATTTCTTGGACCTGTAAAAAGAACATGTCAGCTTCAAATCTTGACTTACAAATATATTCATTCTTTGAAATACTTCGTTGAAAGTATCACTCAGAATACAGTACAGAGGTAGAAAGACCAAAGGATTGTTTCCATAATTACTCATCTTGCTACAAAACTTCTGAATCTGTATCACCAACCAGTCCTCTACAGCAGCAGGGGAAAAAGGTGGCTCCTGTGCCAGCTACGTGACAAGGTAAGGCTTTCAATCAAAGCATGTACAGAGGCACCATTTTCTTACCCACTTTTGGATGATTACCTCATAACAATTCCAAAAAAAAGAGATCCAAAGCTGGATTTTGGAATTTTATTTTATTTCTACATACATATATTGTTATATTTTTCGATTCAGAGGGGATTCTGATGCTATCGAGTGGGGAAGCATTAAACTGGAGGAAAAGAAGAGATGCAAACCTGCAGTCCTGCAATGTCCATCTTCTCTCGAACACTGAACTTCTGGCCTATCAGTCTCAGTTTTGGCACACAGTATAGCACCATGCTGTTAAACTGTAACAAGGGAAGATTTAAGTTAAGGGACTACACGCTGGACAGAGCCGGCATTTTGACAGTTTAGGACTCTGGTGCGTTTTATTCTAAGATGAAGTTCCCAAGAAGAGATTTAAGGAGCAAGCTAGGCTCACATATCATTACTTGAAAGAAGCGGACAGACGAGAGCTATTCTCTGTGTCAGTGAGATCTGGGCATCTTATGCAGCAAGGTGGTACAGCTGGAACGCACCTCCTCAGGCGCTTCGCAAAAACGCGGCCTCTGAAGAGAGAGATGGGAAAGACCCCTTTGGGCCTGACAAGCCATCGGCAAGGCGCAAGCATGGAAGAAGGAAGGAAACCCTCAAGGAAAAAGCATCAAGAGAAAACTGCTGCTCAAAGGAAGGAGTAGCTGGGCTCAGTTGACGAATGCTTTTTGTATTTGAGATTAGGAAGATGGCAATGTACCATTTCACAGCGCAACTCTGAAAATAAGAGAGCAACAAAAAAACTCACCAGGAATAAATACCTATCCTGTGCTGTGCCGTTCTTTGCTGAAAGTTTCTGAATATGTCCTTCTTTAATGAGCTCATTGGCTGGGTTAACAATATCCTCTTCACCACCGAGTCGCTCATAGACTTCCAAAAGCTTGTGCATCTTTTCCTGCAAGCACAAAACCCCCAGCAATTTACATAAAAAAAATTGTTCCACTTGGTCTATTACCCACAGTATTATTTCTGTGGTAAGTGTAAATAAGTAGGCAGTTTTTCACTTCTGCTACAGTTTTGCATTTTCAAAAATTAATGAATACCTGTTCCATACTCTTCGGTACTCTTCCCTGCTTTGTATTAGTCTCTCATGAGTCATACTTGGATTGTACCATTTTAATGACATTTTGAGATCAATCTATTTGGTATTTTTACATATTCTTACTCAACAATAAATGTGTATCTTTGGAAGCATTGACATTGGGTCCAGTAAAATCAATGGCCAAGTTGGAGACTAGTACACTACCAAATTGTTTCCAAGTTTGAATTTATTAACTCAGCTTCCACCCCACATCTCAGACTAAAATTTCTGCTACAGTATGATCGTTTCTCAGATTCTGAGATGTTTCACCTCTTGTATTGTTGCTGATACAATGGCAGGTAGGTCTCCATCAGGAAGCATAGTCATATTCTGCATTTCTAAGCTAAGTCTAAAACCTCAGCTGTATGGGGAATGCTGCAGTCCTATGCAGGGGCCTCCACGGCAAAAAGTATCTCTGAAAGAGGCCAGGACAAAATGCTTAAAATATAGTTTTAATGTCATTCAGGCATCCTTATGTCTTGGTCAGAATTCTTTATGAAGGGATTACTTTTTCCTTTTCAGCAAAGCACTGTTTCTACTTTATATTAAGTCATCCAAATATTAAAGTTCCTCTACACAGTATTCAAATGGCTAAAGGTAACTAGTTCCCCCACTTGCAGCTGCTGTATTGAGCACTGCAGCAGCTTTAACAAGTCAAAATAAGAAAGGTGTGTAAATCTCGCTACTGAGTTATAGCATTTGGAAAGGTTTGGCTTTCAACCACAAGCTGGACTGATGTGCTCCAAATGGCACTGTTGGCAAATGGTCAGAAAGTGAGGGGAGATATCTATGCAATTACACCCAAATATATGCCCAAACACATCTCTAAATCGTACCTCTACCTATCTATAGATTAAGCTGGAATTTCAGGTCTTTACACACTTTGTTTACCCCCATTTGACGTGAGATTTTTTTACCACAAATATACATCACACCAGTTCCTGTCCTAATCAATTCTTCTGACCAACGATTAAACAAATGAACAACCAAAAAAAAAACCCACAAAAAAACCCCAAACAAAACCAAACTGTTAAAATAAACACACTGCAAAACAAAATGGAAGGCAGGAGGCTGTGGACTAAAAACAAATAAGCAAATCACCTAAGCCCCAAAAGACAGTAGATTTTTTCCACAAAATGGGAAGATGAGCAAGGGATCCCACTAATTTAAAAACAAACAAACAAACAAAAAATAGTGAACTTATCAAGCTTTTTTTTTTTAAAGGAGAAACTAGAACACTAAGAGCAGATCCAAAACCTGAGGGACATCTGCACTTCTAGGAAAAGTCAGCTTTGGAAGCGTGATTTATTTCTTCTACTACACCACAACAGGAGGAAGCAGCCAACAATTAATTCAAACCTCCACTAACTTTTGGAGATATTGCTACAGCCCTTGCTTTTATTTTGGTTTGGCTCTGACCTCATGCAGCCGTTTGCACCATCCTGCGGGGCTCCGCAGAGGCATGTGTGCAGGATGGCGCTGCTCTCGCACTGCATTGCTCCCCACCAACCCTCACTGACTGCCCCAGCACACCCGCGGCACCTCCTGCTGGGACGTGTGAGTTGGGAAACCATGAGGTCAAACCTGAAATTCTTACTCAGATATTTTTCCTTTGAGTCTCTGCTCTGGCAATACCTATTAATTACAGAAGAATTCAATGCAATAAGAAGCCCTGATTAGAAGCTTCAAGGTTCTTATCAGCAATAAACAGGAGGTGCAAAATTATTATAGCAGCCTTTTCTAACAGGTTTTTGTGTACTAACAGAAAAAGCATCGAACACAGAAAGCAACTAGCTGGTGGCTTCATATTCCTGCTGTCTCTGGAGATACTGTACACAATCCCAAGCAAAACAGTTGTTCAAGGCCCCAGACCAGAAAAAATTCCGCTGAAATATATCCTTATAAAGAGAACACACTAAACTCAAATAGAAATAGATGGTTTCAAAACCGGTTTTCACTGAGACATACTGAAAATACACAGATATCAGCTGGTTACTTCCCTGTAGCAGCCACAGGAAATGTGGTCTCATGGTGTCCCTGCCGGCTGGGAGAGGGAAGTAAGGGTCTGATACGGAAGAGGACGTAAACCTTGTACCCACAAATGGTCAGTGAGTGTTAAGCCGGATACGCAGCATTTCAGATCTATTAGATACAAAAGCTCCTGAGGCACTCGGGTGCACAAAAAGGATAACATCTCTAACTATAAAGTTCATTTACTTTAATGGTAATGCACTAGCTGTTCTGTATGTAAAGCACGTGCTAACGTTCAAAATCTCCATGGTCTCAGACTGCCCAGCTTTAGAAGCATAGCTTACAAAAGCTACTGACACACGCTAAGTGCACACTCTGTGCATTCGAGATGAGCCAAAATCAAACCAAAACAACCTCCAGTCTGGTGAAGACCTGTAGGACTAAAAAAATAGTGTGAAAACCTGCAAGGACACCTTAGGTATGGACCTAACTGCAATACTTTAAACATTTTTCAATGAAAAGAAAACAATGAGTTTTATGAAGACCTCCTTTTTCAACCCATTGGGCCCTTAAGAACAATAAAAGTGAAATTTAGGCCCAACAACCCATGGTAACTGTGGAAGGATGGCTAAGTGAGAAGGGACATGATCTTTTCAGTATGAGCAATCCTGCTTTTAGTGTATGAAGAAGCACAGAGGATACTATAAACTGACCTTGAACAGCAACGGACTACTTGGCAAACAACATAAGAGACAACAACTAAGTCCGGAATGTGCTAACGAACCTCTTTGCGTGAACAGCAACCCTGTACCAATCATATAACTGTCTTAAGCGCGTGAACACATGTAATGAACCAATCATGTAGATATTGCTACTGCGTGCTCTGCTGATTGTCTATATAAGCCTTGTAATTGTCTGAAATAAAGGAGAACGATCATACTCGCATCGAGGTTACATCGTTACTCCGGGTCCGAACTCTCCCACTCCGACAGTAACCACAACAGGATCATTTATGATAAAGAGAACTCCGATATCCAATGATGTTTAAAGCCTGACTCACTGTATTTGAAAATTCTCCCCAGCCTACTTTACTAAGCCTATTGCAATGGGGGGCCATTGGTTCAACCAAGTGTTTCAGTCAGATTACAATTCCATTATCCAGTTTCTACTCACCATCTTTCGGATGGCTGCATTCGAATGGTTCGCTGCTGTAGATATAAGCTCAAGTGACTCTGCAATAAAGGAAGCAACAGTTATGCATTCTCCAGATTATATCTATTAATAGCACCTTGGGTTTTTTTTTCCCACCTCCCTGAGTAGTGTTTTTCCTGCAAAATTACCGTTGCAAAAGCAAGGACTGTATTTTTAACTTCCATAAAGTAAAAGGAACATGTATAAGCAGTTATATACACAATCACTTCTGCATGTTCAGCTGGTCCATATGCATCAAAATGTTTAATCTTTCTCTCCTAAAAGCCCAGGCGACCCAAAGCACATAATAACAAAAAAAAAACCCACCTAGGAATCAACCTACTAAAAGATAACTTAAGTCTCACTTAAGTCTTCACAAGCGTGTTAAGAGTGTTTTCCTAAAACAGGGCTTGTATGCTTATGGTAACATGAATCCTGTTTTGGTTAAGATGACAAACTTCTAGAAAGCAACAGAAGTCCATTTCTCCTGTTTCTTTGTGTTAACAGAGTTTAACTTGCTTTCCTAGGCAGGCATATACATTTAAGACCATTCTTATTTTCTTCCTCTGGCTATTGCAAGGATGTCCTCCTGTATTTGTCCTTGGCCATAAAATGGATTAAATAAAAATGCCAGGTGTTCTACCATTACAAACTTCAATATTTTGTCATTGTTTATTTGCCAAAGCTCCCTTCATTCCTAGAGCAGACATATCAAGCCCTTTTCTTCTCTGTTCTAGGAACACTCAAAATCCCTTTGTGCTATGTTTGGCAATAATTCAATTAATTCAAATCTCCATTTCTACCGTAGCCCTAGCTGAAAGTATCTGAACATGTGAAGAAAACACTCTCCAAGATTGTATTATGCTCATTAGACAGAGAGGAGTTTACATGTACTTTCAGCATCTTTCCTGTCTGGAGACTCTTCTGGAAGTTTCTTTAAATAGTCCTTTAGGAGAAGCTCATAACGAGGAATCCTTTGCACTGGTTCAAGCATGTGATGCTGTAATGTCAGGTTTCCACACACCTCCTGTTTCTGTAATGGAGAGAAAACAAGCACAGAAAGGTTTGGTTTTGTTCCCGCCTTTGGTGTTAAACAGCAATGAAAAATGACCATTTGCATAGTTAGAGGAGTGTGAAACAACTTCTCAAGCTATCATAGAATCATAGATTCATTTAGGTTGGAAAAGACCTTTAAGATCATTGAGTCCAACCATTAACCTAGCACTGCCAAGTCCACCACTAAACCATGTCCTCAAGCACCACATCTACCTGTCTTTTAAATACCTCCAGGGGTGGGGACTCAACGACTTCCCTGGGCAGCCTGTTCCAGTGCCTGACTACTCTCTCAGTGAAGAAATTTTTCCTAATATCCAACCTAAACCTCCCCTGGCACAACTTGAGCCCATTTCCTCTCATCCTATCACTTGTTACTTGGGAAAAGAGGCTGACCCCCACCTCGCTACAACCTCCTTTCAGGTAGCTGTAGAGAGCAATAAGGTCTCCCCTCAGCCTCCTCTTCTCCAGACTAAACAGCCCCAGCTCCCTCAGCTGCTCCTCATAAGACTTGTGCTCTAGACCCTTCACCAGCTTCGTTGCCCTTCTTGGATACACTCCAGCATCTCAAGGTCCTTCTTGTAGTGAGGGGCCCAAAACTCAACACAGTATTCGAGGTGCAGCCTGACCAATGCCAAGTACAGGGGGACGATCACTTCCCTAGTCCTGCTGGCTACACTATTTCTGATACAAGCCAGGATGCTATTGGCCTTCTTGGCCACCTGGGCACACTGCTGGCTCATATTCAGGCAGCTGTCGACCAACACCCCCAGGTCCTTTTCTGCCGGGCAGTTTTCCAGCCACTCTTCCCCAAGCCTGTAGCATTGCATGGGGTTGTTGTGACCCAAGTGCAGGACCTGGCGCTGAGCCTTGTTGAACCTCATACAGTTGGCCTCAGCCCATCAATCCAGCCTGTCCAGGTCTCTCTGTAGAGACTTTCTACTGTGAAGCAGATATCAGAGCTGACAGGTTTCACATGAACCTTTGTCCTATGTCTGGCATTTTCTGCAGATATGCAACAATCTTCTTTTAGATTTTGTGTGTTTCTTCACGGGTTCAGAAAAGCTCTTCCCATCCATGGCCCTATGCAGCATTTTTCCCCGCCAAAGACTATGTAAAATCAGAAACCCCATGGGGATATATTGCTTGCTAGAGCTTAATGTACAAGCAGCAGATACGCTGCTCACACACCACCTCTGAAGAAGGAGCTGCCTCAAATTCTCTTTTCTTTTTACTTGACCAAGAAGGGGGGTAGGTTTGAGACCGATTACACTAAATATTACCCAATAAGGCACCGCTCTGCTCTGCTTGCAATGGTACTGACTGTGTACTTATTTTCATGGGATCCCTATGAATTGAAGGGATATTTCTATTCAAAAGAGGGGAGGAGAAATGAGAAACACAGTAAGAGTAAGTAACTTGTTTTAAAGCACACAGGAAGTTTCTGTTAGCGATGTAATCTGACTCCCGAATCCCACATCAGCATGTTAACCACATATATACACACACACACTCTCTTCTCCTTTTACGTCAGCTCACTAATGCCATGTCTTGGTCTGTTCTAGTGTAAGCAACCCCTCAACAACCACATTAACTTCAGTATGCTTTTCTCAGAGAAAGGTGCTTGTTTCAGGTATTTGCAAATTTGCACACTATATTACAGCCCACAACACACTGCTGACTCGCCCGATTCTCAAAGCAAAGCCTGGAGATAATGAGATGAATGTCTGATAGAAAAATATTAGCTATCCTTCCAGAAATTCAAAGACATAAATTAGCTTTTAAAAATATCCTGTCACAGTGTAGCAGGGTGAACAATATATCTGTTTATAGGAGACGAAGAGAATTTATTATCTCTCAGAGTTCTACAGCACCACGTTTCCCAGAAAATACAACTGGGATGGAAAGAATCAGAGATTCTGGGAAGAACTAAAAAGGGCACAGAACTGCACTAATACATATTAGTGCTCAGTTTATACTCCCAAATTCACTTACTATAACCTTCTCCATTGTCTTTTTATTCCTGCAATAGGATGAACCTTAACACTGAACAGCAATAGGGAAGCAGAGGAGGAAGTCACTTCAACGCCCACGTCAGTTGTATTCACATGCCAAGTGTATCCTCTCTAAAAAGTCAGCAGTGACAAAATAAACTGTTCCAAATAGGAAAAGTTTAATGCTATGCAATTTTTAAAAGTTTGTAGAGTTTACACTGCAATTCAAATGACTTTACTAGAGGAAGCATAAATGTTTATTCTGTGTTTAATTCATGTGACAATCCAAAACACAGAAATATATATTAAAAAATACTTATGTGATGGCATAAGGAGAAAGCTGACAAAAGAGTAGTCCTAATAAACTCATCAGCTACCAAGTTTTGGCCCCAGTAGGTGGACGTGAACAGAATAGAAAGTGTGTTTATCTTCAAGGTCAGCTAAAGTAAACTTGATAAGTCACAGTCATTCACTTTTAAGTACCATTTGATTTTTGTTTTCCGTTTTCCTTAGTTTAGCATAATTAATAATTGTTAATGCCTTAAGCTGTATAACTATTCCATTACCGGCTTAGATGGACAGTGTGTTACTGCAGGATCAAAACAGACTTCAGCTGGTATTTTGAAAAGTAACTGGCTTTTGATAGCACAGAGATAGCTCAGATGAGTGGACTAAGTATTCTGGGTCAAATCATTGCCTCCTGCAGCTACAGTCATTGACAGAAGCAAAAGGTGCTGTGACGTTGCCGCTAAAATAACCTACAGTGAAATATTGTCATCAGTAGGCTTCAGAATTGCATCTCCTATATGTGTTGCCTACATTCATACTGCCTGCCAAAGTTTTGCTCAAGCAACAGCAGAAATACTCATGGTCTCGGACAGCTGCAGACCAGTTTTGCAGACTGACAGCTAACACAAATTGTTTGTGTTGGTAGCTTGGTGGTGAGAAGAGACAGATGAATTTTAGGGTGGGCAGATGCCTGTGCTGTAGGGAAAACAGTCACAAACTGATGTACACTTCAGAAGGCCACGTCAGCAGCTTGGCACAAACTGAAGACAGCAAAACGCCTGTGCGCCTTTTTTTTTTTTTTTTTTTTTTTACAGTGCTTGCTGCACAGAACCTCAGCGAGAACAGGCTGGGTTCAGACAGAAAAAGGTTAAGAAAAGGCCACGTGGAGTGAAAGACTGGTAGGAGAGGACCTTCCCCAGTTCCTGCTTCTCCAAGCTTCTGAGTCACCAGCCAGCAGCCCTGACCCTCCGCACAGGGCCTCTCCTCTCTCAGCTTGCTGGGGGATTACTGGATTCCCGACAGCTGGCCCAGCCACAATCCTCCCATTTAGGGCAGGCAGCTGTGCTCCCTCCTCAGCTTAACCCGCTCCCTGCCAGCCCTCCTCTCCTAAAGGACGGTATCTGCTTTCCCAGCACCAGCGCAGGGACGCTTGCAAGTGTGCTGGAGCCTGCTGCATCCCTTCAGCTGGCCCAGGGCCTGAGGAGGAGAGAGAGGTTTTACAGATACGCCAGCATAAGCAGACCTCTTCCCCCCTCCCCACACAGCTTTTTGTATAATTAAGAGAAAACACATGAAAATCCATGCTAAGCATCCTCCTGCAGTGCTGTGATCCCTGAGAGCTGCATGCCATTTGTGAGCCTCAGAAAAATCAGACCAACAGCAGATGCTGTCAGTGACATGCCCAAACTCAAACACCCTCACCTCAGAATGAAAACTTATTTATTAAAAAGCATTTAAAATTAGTCACGAGGAAGAGAAATCAAAAAGAGTTTATAAATGGACATGTTCACAGCCAGAACTGCCAGGCCAATGGTGAAGTTTCATTCTGTGACTTCTGATAGTCCTTTTAAAGACATGATTGGAGAAAAAACTACCTATGTGAAAAATCTGTGTCACACAGCAAAAAAGAAAGGACTGCCACTAAAATTGTATATTTTTAGTATTAGAGCAGTATTATCTTGTAGCTAAACACTGTGTGTCATGCACTGGAAAAAAAATAAACTCACACAAATAAATGAGGATCTCCAAGTCATATTATGCCAATTAACAACATACCTGTATGTTCTGAACAACATCTTTAAATGGAGAGGACCTCTGCATGCATGTGTTCACCATGTCCATTGCCCTGTCGAAGTTCTTTACGTATTCTCCATACATCTTCAGAAAAGGAGCAAGTTTCTGTAGGATATCTCCTAGCCGTGGGTTGACGTTCCTATGGGAAAGAGACAGGTAAGTACTGAAATCTCTGGAAATCCATACTATCTTCAGAGAGAAAACACAACTGTTAAGACTTTCACAGTTGTCTCCCACATGCACAAGCACTTACACACATATGCAATCAAGATACTTCAGGCTAAGTTTAGTTTAAAGTAATCTATATGGTACCCTAGATGAAACCTTAAACATTAATCTAGATGTACAAAGGATGATATTTCTGCCCCCACCATCACTCTCTTAAGGGAAGATCAGATTCAAACTGACTATGCATTGTTAAAAACACGTCTATATATCTCTGCTGTCCAGCACAAAATCTTGTGGGAAACTTTTACTTTTTAAAAATCATCTTTTCTACCACAGCCAAACATCTGAAGAGGTTTTAATGCAAAGAGATCGCTCAGTTCAGCTGGGTAGTCCCAGGGGACCAGACACACGTTCGCTTAGAGACCCCCCCGAGGCTGGGAGCAGTGGTAGCCACACATCTTAGTCTCCTCCAAACTTACAGCCAGGCAGAGAGCCAGCCATTTTTCCCCGCTTTTCTCTCCCACTGAACTCGTGACTTGCAGTCTGACTGCACTAGACCCCCTTTAGCCATTTAACAAGCTTCTGTCCTCTTCTGATGTCCAGGCTCTCCAGTTTTCCTCCCCTTTTATTACAGCTGTCCCTGTAAATGCAAGTCAGGTGCAAAGGTGCTGAGACATTTATTCCTTCTGGTCATTGATGAACTATGTGAAGACTGGACTCTGCCAAGACAGATGTGAACTCTGGTCTTGTCTTCATCATTTAGGGTACTTGGAAAGGCGCAGTGTCAGCACTAACTGCACCTTTCACTACAGGACACCCTTTGTAGCCAGTATATCATCTCAATCAAGTTTCCTTTATTTGCCTTACAATTAACCTTTCTACCTAGCACTGCATTTCTGCATCATCTACAACTTATTACAGTTGCTAAATTTTAACTCGTCTTCAACCATTATTATTCATTGGAAAAAAAACCCAATCCAAACCAACCCACAACTATTTTCTTAAAGAAAGTACATATACACTGTAACCAATAATACTTATTATCTCCTAGAAGAGAAGGCCAACAAATTCTGGGGTAAAAACTTGTGCAATGCTGTGGTGCTCAACAACAGAAGTGGTTGCATAACAGACAAAAGCAGATTTATAAATATGAAGTCATCTATCTTATCTGTCCAGATTTTCTATTGGTTTGCTGTTATAATGCTAATTTTAACATTAAATTAAATTTTATATAACCATAACAAAATTCATTAAAGAAAATACAAAATGGATGTTTCTCATGAAGTCTCCAACATGGCATGCGAAGTCTAAATGGTGACATGATGATGCATTTTCCTTCTTCGAGCAGTAACTGCGGTTTTTTAATATGTCACAGTGGGGCCAAAATACTTCATCTATGGGGCCAAAATAAGCAATTTTCTTCCTTCCTAGTACTGCAGTTTCATAGTACTGCAATAATAGGAGAGTGGAAATACAGTAAGGAAAACAGTTGTGGCAATACTTTGGACTGAAAAAATTCTCACAATGTACTCTAGAAATCTTGAGTGCTCAGGTCTATTCCTGCATTCAGAAATGCTTAAGAGACTCCATAGTAATGTATTAAATAACAAGTGAACTACTGCATTAAACCATTAAAAACTTTGGAATTAGACTAGGTCTTATGGTTGGTATAGTTTCTTGAAAACATTTAAAAAATAATTTTATTTTAAAATAATTTAAAAATAATTGTAATGCCAGTTACCCACCATTCTTGTGTAATTCTCGTTTTGAGCTCAGGAAGGAGAAATTGTCCATGGAAACAGTAGATAGAAGAAATATTTGAAAATATGCCCGTTATCACTTCAGATGAAATACCTGCTTCTGACAACTTAGTGCAAAAAACCTGCATGAGACAACAAGACAGTACCAACATATATTTATAAAAACACAATTCTAGACACACTGGCTTTAGATTGCAATATTACAAAGCTGACTGCCTTAGAACAGAGCCACAATTTTTGACTTCTGGTAGTCAGTCCTTGGGGTCTTTTGGGAGGTTCACAAAATGTAAGCCCACTGTCAGTTAGGGTTAGATTTATGACTATGGGCCATAGACATAAATTAGAAAAATCTGAGGGCTAAGTCGAAAAAGACTGAAACTACTGAGAAGATCAGACATCTTGTATTTGGGAGTGCAAGTTGCAAAGAACAACCAGTCCCTGAAGAGCGCTTACTCCTATTTACATGAAGCAAAATAAACTACGTGATTACTTTGTTTCTCTGTGGGAAAAATTACACTGTACTGAACAAAAGGGAAAGGTGCTCCCCAGATTTCTAAGGTCTTGAAACAGGCTCTGCTCATCCAAAGCAAACATTGGAAAGTCTTCCATATAGGTCCTAGAGTCGGAGTGTAGAGGGCTCTGCAAGTTACAGCTTCTAACAAGATTTCTAGCAAGGTGACAATTTTCTCCCACCCCCTTTTAAAAGGCACTTGGTTAGCAATGTGACTCATCCTCATTTTTACTTCTTTCCTGCACATTCATGTTTTTTTTTTCCTTTAAGATAATTATAGAAATGCCTGAACTGCGTAGACTACCTCAATGTTTATAGGGAAGAAAGTTCAGACACATCTCACCAGTTTTACTTTATCCCCACATGTAAACATGATGGACAACAATTACAAAACACAGTGGGTAAAAAAAAATTATTCACTGTGAGCATGGGGCTGACCCAGGTGGCCTGATTTTAGTAAAATTCAAACCTCTTGCACATTACAGAGCAATCACAGATTTCATAATTTCTCAGTGCCTTCAGTGTCCCCGTGATTTCCTCTCCACGTATGCTCAGGGAGGAACCGAATGCTGACGGTGTTTGTATCTTGGGCTGCTGCCTTTCCATTCCTCTTTCCGACATCCTAATCCTCGGGTTCCAGCTCAGGGAACCCACTTGCCAAAAGCTCACCTCTGGGATCCATGGCATGCAGCCTGGCAAGCAAACTCCATCTCCCACCTATAAACAGCGTTTTCACACCACTGGGCTATAGGTTAGGGGATGAAAACGAGACAACATTGCTGCTCACAGAAAACAAAGCAGAGTTTATTCAAAATTGAATTACCTGGTCCAACAGATGGAGTCTTTTAACATACGCTTCTTCTGTATGGAGGAGTTCATTTGCAATGTTGAATAGCTTTTGGGGCTCTGTACACTGAAAAAAAAAGTTAAAAATAACATAATCCATCTGCACGTACAAACCTAAGTTTCATCAACTGTTCTCTTTTCCATTTTCTCAGTGGGCCAAATGCCCTGCCAGTAAAGAAGCTTGAAGTGAAAGAGGTTAATACATTTCAGAATCTGCTCCACATCCCTCATCAAAGGATAACCAAATGAAAACTAGGGTCCAGAACTGAGGGCTGACTGGTTTGTGTTCGGGAATACAAACATCCAAAAGGGGCAGCAAGGATGATCAAATGTAGGGAAATTTTACTGGGCTGGATCTGGGGGGGGGGCGGGAAGAGAACTGAGAGGAAGGTGAGAGAGATGTATACCTAATGGAACAGAGAGCATCAACTGGGTGCAATTATTCACTATTTCTTCCATGGGAAAACTAAAGAAAATCAAATAAAATTACCGAGGCACTGCTTCAAGACCAAGAGCCACTTCCTTGAACAACATGTCACTGCAGATGGTAAACCTGCATGCAGGTTCACAAAAGAATAGGACAAATCCATGGAGTAAAAGTCCAGCTGAATTCTATTAAACACACAGGGCTGTTTCCAGCTCAGGAAGCACCTGGGCCCCTCACCAGCAACAGGGCTTTCTATCCCAAATGCCTGTCTCTGTGTGCTCTCTAGCATTTGTGGCAGGCATTTCTAGACATAACCCTGCTGGCCACCATCAGATTGTTAGAAAATGTCGATTAAATGCTCTCTTTAAGCTTCTTCAACATCATCTTGTTTTGTTTCTAAACAAAGTTGATGAGAAAAATTTAAATAAACACCCCCTCACCATTTAGGCAAACTGCAATACAAAAGAAAGACCTCAAAGACTTTTCAAAGCTAGCCATGAATTCAAACAAACCAGACCCATAGTTATCCCACATGAAATGAGGTACCACTTAGCATGAAGTACCCACAGTTCTGTGATACAAGTATTAATTGAAGGAAGGCGAACAGCTTTTCTGGATTTGAAACAGCATCAGCCTTCCTTTAAAGCAATCCCTCTCTTTTTAGGCACAAACATGGAGATGGGCAACCATGTCATGAATAAAGCTTTGACACGTACTCTGCCTACCCACTACTCAAATTATTTCAAGCAAACTCAAATAACTCTTTTAAGCTATTCTAACATGCTACACAACATCCTGCTCCATTCATTCATGTGATATATATTAATATTTAGGGGGAAAGAAAAAAAAAAAATCACAGCACAACAAAGCTTTGAACTTGTTACAAGCAAATACAACATATTACAGCTTATAATGAAATGCATTGCTGGCCATTCAAACTCCAATAACTACAAGGATCTCTCACTGAGAAAGAATTTATTTGCCAGTTTTGCTGGGCGCAGAAGAGCGCCTGAATGAAAGACACTGACATAATCAGGCTGGCATGCCAGCCGCCAAGAGCATCCTTTGATTTGTTTGAATTCAGAATTTGAAAAATAATTATTTCCAACCAAATACATTTGTTCTCAGGAGTAAATCTTTACACAGTGCAGGCACTTTTTAACCCCCTGGCCTTCACCATCTGCAACTCAGTTTATATCTCCAAAAAACTTGCTGACATCTGCTTAAATACCAAACAAAGGCTGAACAGACTCTCATCAGTTTTAAAGAGCGACTCTATCTTCAGTTGCTGTCTCTGCAAGTGGCAGAGATAGGCATGTTTTTCAGACTAATTTGCAACATATTTGCCTTTCAACAGACATAACATTTTAAATGAAATAGTAGAATAATTAAATGTGAGGCAGTCCCATTCTTCTAACCTTATTTTGTGCTATGGCAGGACAGCTTTAACAAAGCCTGAGCCATAATTCAGTTCACTATAAACGAGATATTTCATGGTCTATGTTTCTAAAGGAAAAGTAAAACAAATTTGCAAACTCAAATGTGGATTATATTCCTTAGGTAACAGTCTTATTTAAGTCTTCAAGTCACACCAGTGAAGCATATTTAACCTTACTAATGAAGCCCTGGAAAAACAACGTGTCATTTACGAGGCACATAAATGTAAAATATTTGTAGTCTTCCACCCTATGCAGGTTTCAGGCTGTGATTCTTGTAAATATGTATCACTCCTGCTTTGCCCAGTGCGCTTGCTGACTGACTGCTCAGCATGGCCATGGCACATTATGACTGTCCTCCACAGCCATACATTACAACTGTACATCTACTGCAGAGTCTTGTTAAAACAGTTTAGCTGGCGAGGTGACAAGAACGATGAGAAAAGGGAAGTGGTAGGTGTTGACTTCACGACACAGGAAACTTACTCCAGTGCTCGAAGCAGCAGTTGCACGATGCTCTTTCACTTCTTTGTGGAAGGTTCAAAAATTCATTTCCAGCTGTAACTGTCCATAAAACAATTTAAAGAAAAAGGAAATGCTGGCCTGAAAACAAACAGAACCAGCTTCTCATAAAGGTCAGATTGACACCTGTGGTGGGAATACATCTGCACCTCAAATACCCCAATCCTGGACACAAACTGGGGAATGGCACACACTGAGCTGATTTGTGCAATTAAGTGGCCACAAGCACATCACTGCTTCCTGCGAACCCACTCACCAACCCAGCTGGGTGCCTGCCAAGCATGCCTGGGCCACGGATTCATGGATGCAAAGACTGACCTGCCTATCATGAAAAGCAAATTTGAAATGAAAATTTAAAGTAAAAACCAAAGGCTTGATATGAGAAAACGTGGGCAATACCCTGAAGCAACCATTTTTCATACAACTGGTTGTGTGCAACCACATTCAGTTAGCATCTCTATCACAAGAGGCATTCAGCAAATCTTGCAAGAAAGCTGCTGGGATATGGCTTAGGTTAAAATAATTTACGGTTATGTTTTAAAACCCCACCAGTCAACCCTACAAAGAACGCTGAAAGTCACAGAAAGATTATAGACAACCTCCTACTCAAAAATGCCAAAAACAATATGGAAAAGTTATCCTATGCTCGGTCTTCTTTGTTGTATTGAGATCTCATCCTCCTTAGGGTATTTGGGGAAAAAAAAAAAAAAAAAAAAAAAAAGACGATGGTAACATACCTCATTTTTCTTAACCAGCATTATGACTAAAACATTGACCTCTGCAAATTTTTTTCAGAATAAACCTGGAGATAATCTTACCCAAAGGTCTGACTTGCAGGACTGCAGGCCAAATTTTCCAACACAAACTGTACAATGAAATCAGAAGTGAAATTCCAGCTATGTACAGAATGAAGTCTGTGTCAGTGACTGTACAAGGCCCATGTGGGACTTCATTATTACTATTTTACCCAGCAGGAAGCAGGACAGATGGAGAAAGGCATTTTTTGGTGATTACTAGTGAGCACATACTACTTAGTGAAAAATATCTAAATAAAAAGATACGAAGAAGTGTTAGCCATCTCAGCAGCATTACTCCGCTGCTCCCAGGCACTCGACAGAAGCCTTGGGTATATGACTACAGAGCATGACAGCCCCTCGGTCTCATTTTTATATAATTTCATTTTTTTGTAGCCATCAAGGCTAACATGCCTCAGTTCTTGGAGCTCCTGACATTTTCTGAGACATTATCAAAACTAATAAGCTCCCCTTGTTCATTTTCGTTTTGATAAAAGATAACTGGAAATCCAAGTAAGTCACTCCTGAGATTTTAAAACATATTCCAATAATTGTGTGCTAATAGTGAGACCTGTTAAGACTGTGCTGCAGACTCCCAAAGGAAGCCACATCACATTGCAGAGCTAAACCCAGACTAAATAAAACAATACGAGTCATACATGAGGCAATGTTACTTCACTAGCCATGGGATGTGTGAAAGCTCGGGTGGTGGATGGAGAGATATCTGAAGTAGAAAATTAGAGAAGAAAAAAGCAAATCTGATTTTTTTCCTACTTAATGTTTATTCATGAGCTTCACTTAACTTGATATCCTATGAGTTACTGAGCCATCATTAAATCATTCTGCAGCTGTACTTTTTATGCATCCTCCTCCAACTACAACAAAGCTTTCTGGAAACTTGCATACTTAATAAGAGTGCTGGTTACCTCCATTGTGCAGCTGCAAAGCCTGGTACTACGGGTAGGAAGGGGGAAGCAGGAAAAAGATGCTGGCTCCCAAGACAAAGCTTTCTGGAGGAGTTGGGGTCTCCCCAGCTGTCATGCCAGCAGCTGCTGCCAACTGAACTCTCCTCTCTTCCTTCCAGTGGGGCAGGTACTTTGTTTTCTAGAAAATTACCCGTTTTGTCAAGGGTGGTATGAACTTCCAGCCTAAGAATAATCTACTGAACAAGACAACTTCGAATCGTGCTGGCTCTCCTCGCTGAAAGCCATGGCCCTTTACCCTAACTCTTGGTCATAGTGCCCCAAATCTGCAACAGAATCAAAGGGGAGAGTGGGAGGATGATGTGGACACCTAACACACGAATTGGTTTCACACACGTCTCGTCCCCAGAAGAGGGCACAATCCTTATGCTACAGAAGAGGCAGCAAATCTCTAAGTCTTCCCTCTCCACGTGGCTGCAAAAACAAGCTAACTTAGTGTAGCTTGGTCAGTGTCAAAAATGTCTTTTTGAAGGTGAATTCAACTCCAAATCCAATAGAGAACCTGAAGTGCATCACATAAATGCACTTTAGGAAGAATAGCAGCACAAGAAAACAAAAAAATCTTCCTCTAGAGATCTCTCTCTTTTATAAATTCACCAAGCATGTACAAAGAAGTACGACTTCTTAACTCTGTGTTTTATCAGCAATTATTTCATACTATATGGATACTTAACCTAAGGAACAAGACTTCAAAAACAGCCATCAAAACTCTGACGTCTTATGAAACATTGGTATTTGTCAGCAAATCATATGGTAAAGTCTTCTGCTTGGGTTTACCACAGTTGGTTTGATACTACATTCCTAGTCCAAACAGTAAATTTAATTACCAGATGAAATATTTTTTAATTTAATGCATTATTTTCTTGCTGTCATGTTGCAACTAATAAACAATCTTTTAACTAATATTTCAGTTGCATACATACACATACATATATATTATGCATATAAAATCATTAAAGTATTTCACAGTGTGTATGTATGTATAAACACACATGAGAGAAAACCAACAGCAGCAGGTGAGAAGCCTTGCACCATGATGGTGATGCTTCCCATTTGAGATGTAAACAAGCTTTCACCCACAGACTATTGAAGAGATATCAGATGTCAATGGATGGATTAAATGTTGTGTTAATAGATGCTAATAGATAGATGTTAATTGGAGTCTCCATCACTAACATGTTTCCTGCTGACTGCCCCATTAAATTCTTGCATACAAGATAAAAGACAGAGGTCTCCTTTGGCACTACAGACCCCTGCTGGATCCTCTGATTCACATTGCCATGGATTTACTCCTGTGCGAGCCCAAGGCAATCTGCACTGCAGCCTTCCAAGCCCAGGCAGTCATGTCCAATATGTGCAGTGCCGAGGCAAGGGTGTCCTCCCTGGCTCTCAACGAGGTGGGACAGGCTGATGGGTTCCTCCTCCTGAATCCACACCAGCTGCCAGGTGAGACTACAGACTGGCAGAAAGGCAAACAAGAACACATTCTCCCCATCTACAGAAAGTAGTTGGGTTTGGCCAAACAGATCTAGTTCATGCAGCCCTCGCTGCTTCCTAGTCTGCTGGGTCCTTTCCACTTCCCTCTGACTAACCTTGATCTAGCACCTGGCGGGTTTAACATTCACCAAATTTGCAGAAGCAGCAGCACAGCAATGAAGTACTGGAGAGTCCCAGGCTACAAAGGCAGCATCTGAACAGCATGAATGGAGGTAAGTCCAGTTGCACCCAGCTGAGCTTGAGATAAAGCAGCAGGAAGAACGGCAGCATAAAGCAATGCACTCGCGAGAGAAAGTCTGGGGCTTTTTCATACCTTCCTGTTGGTATGTTTGCCTCATCAGGCTGTCTTCTATTCTTGGAAAAAAAAGGGGACACCACAGAGCATTAGTTGTACTCTGAAACTGTACTTGTCAGCTCTGAGAGACAGAACTTCTTGCACATCACATACCCACATGCAATTTTCATCACTCCTCAATAGTCACTGGCCAATTTGACCCAGAAGCTACTGAATGAGTTTTAACCACCACATTTCCCAAGGGACAAGCTCTTGACATACACAGATCACAACGTATTTGTTGATTTCAACAGAACCACCCAATTTGCACAAACTGTGGTGTGAATGCTACAGTTCACTAGCTACAGTTCAGTAGTTGCTAGTGCTCATCATATTCTTTAAAAAAACAAAAATCCACTATATTAACTTTACTGTCATGATGGCTGAGGGGAAAAAAAGAAAAAAAACCCCAAACACCCCCAAACACAAACAAAAAATCCTACCAAACAAAAAGTGGAATATTTTGCACACATTTTGCTCAAAGCATCTTCTGTTTTCTTTTTCTGGAAAAATCTAACCCATTCTATCATCACTATTTCTAAAAATAACTGTCTTGATAAACAGATAATCAAAGGAATCTGTCATTAATCTTATACAGCTGCAGCAAATACAGAACAGCCTGGACTACATTACTCTGGATTCAAAGAAAATCTCTTCTAGCTACAGTTTCCTGAAGAGTAATTTGATATAACTACCTTCAAAACAACTTCTTTGCACTCGAAAGTGGTCACACCAATACAAGCACAGGCTTTGTGTTTAAAAAAAAAAAAAAAAAAAAAAAAATTACTGTTAGAAGAGATTTCCATCAAGCGTGTTCTTCTAGGATGGAAGGCCCTGACCCTGAAAGATGCACTATTCAATTAGCCCCCTGCCTATCGTGGAGCCCCACTGAAAACAACATGATCTAACAACCAGAAGCTGAACCTAGACAAGTCCAAATGAGAAACACAAGGTGAGAGTCTTTACCTACAAAAACACTTGAATTTTAACAACTTACCTCTGGCTATGATGAATTCTTTTATATGAAACCTTTTAAATCAAGACTGGGAACCTTTCTAAAAGATACTATCTAGGTCAGGAACAAGTTACAACCTGCATCAAGCAGGAAATTCTAATAACTGTCATGATCCTTTGACGTAAAACCAACCAAACAAAAAACCCAAACAACATATGAATGTGATGCAAGGGATCTCTGACCAGAGGCAGGAACTGGTTTCAGAGCACTTAATAGTAATGAACAAACTACCTTACCTTGTTTACATCCAAATACTCTAACTTTGGCATGTCTGCTGTTTCTTGTTCCTCGCTGCTTCCTTCATCAATGTCACTGTCTTCATCCTGCGTGGAGTCTCTCTTCTGCTCCACAGAGGAAGGTTTGGTGCCCTTTTTGTCAGGTTCCATCTCCCCTGGGTTCCCAGCCACGCTGGGTTTCTTTTGCTCTGCACCTTCTTCGCTAGGGAAAGTTTCCCCTGCCACACTACAAGAAGGACTGTCGATGCCACTGTCTCTATTGGGAATTTTACCATTACCGTTCAGTTCTGCAGTTGAGTCTTTATTGCCAAGCTCTCCACAGGGCTCTTTGCTCACATTCACAGCAGTACAGTCTTCATGGCTTTTGTTATTGCCTATGCTTAGCTCTTTAATTTTCATTATGTCTGTGTTAGATAGATCCGCGCTGCACGGGACGTCTGGCTCATTTTCATCCAGTTCACTTTTTTCATTTGTGGAAGAGCCGCTGGAAGCTACCATGTCACAGTCACACAAGCTCGGTTGTTTGGATGAGTCCAAGCCAGGTTCCATCTTAAGAGCTAAATTTAGCTGGTTTCTTTGAAGAATATGTACAGGTTGCCTGCAGGTGGAGAGAAAGCACCACAGTCATTCATATTAACACTCAGAGGTTTCAAAAGTGCCCCAAAAGAGAGAGGGCCTGATTATCATTTGATTGAAGTTGTATTTCTTGCACGCCCCTGACAACCCTAGGAGGCAAGTGTGTGCCTGTATTATTCTGTAGTATTCACCCAACAATTTCCAATAAAAGCACTCCACCCCTAGCCATAAGTTTTACTAAAATGGCACCACTAGAATCCCTGACCTTTAATACTCCCCAGGTTGCCTTGAAGAACAGTCTGATTTGAAGGTTTGGGGAGGGAGGAATCATCTTTTAAAAGAAGCATTTGGTTGTGGGTTTAAACAGGAACTCACGTTCTTCAACAGAACAAAGCCTTTGGGGCAAGGTATTTTCTGCCAGAGAGAGGATGTTTTTGAAACACAAGACGGCATTACTTTTTCTTTTTGAAAGACACCTAACAAGATTCACCCAGGTGATAATACACTCCAAGACACTGTATAGTGTCTCTGTTTCCATCTCCCTCTTTATGAAAAAAATCACTTAGCTCCATCAGGCAGATTTGGTCTTCAGAGAGAGTTTTCATATGTTTGTAAAACGAGCTGGTTTTACAGCAAAATACATATATTTTAGCCTATTTAATGTCTCTTATATATATAAGTTTCAGAGGAAATGCTGTTCTACATGATGTTGTTTCACTGTACATTGTGATTTAACACCCCCCTGCCTCCAAGAAGCAAGCTAACAGTATGTCTGACTTCTATTGAATCTTAGACAGAAAATTCAATTATTTTATATCATAATAATCAAGTTCCTATAATGCAAAAACCAATCCCAACATCAAGTCAACTTACTGAAAGCAGACTCTGGGCTACTTGTTTCTGGTAGAGCACTTATCAAATTCAGCAGGTCTTAAGCTCCTTAAGAACAACTGTATGTTACAAACTAAAAGTTGTTGAAATAAATGCTTTTATTAAAAAAACAAAAAAAAATTGTGTAGTCAGTCAAGTTTTGCACTACCAGTAGAAAACATCCCAAGAGGAGTTTCTACGTGACAACTACAATTAGTGTTTTCTGTTGTTATATTTTAAGTTAAAAAGGCAGAACATGAGATTAGAGCAGATCTCGCAAAGCCATATTTACCTAATACTTTCAAATTTCTCAATGAGCGTGTTGACTCCTGCTGATATTGGTATTTCTTCCTCTCCAGGCGCTAAGCTCCTCGACGACTTGGGATCAGCTGGCAAAGGCCGAGAAGGTGCAGGAGGAATTCTTTCCTGCCCAGGTTTGAGATGGACAGGCTTAGGAGGTACTAATAAAAGAGAGGGGAAAATACAGGAGGATAAATCTCCATCTTCTTTATCCTAAACTGGGAACAAAATCCAAGCGCTCAATGCAGAATGAGGAGTACACATTCTTTCACCAGCCTTTATAAATTGCGCAGGCACAGTCCCGAAGTATTCCAAAGCAGACTGCTGTACGCCAAAGAAAAATGATGGGCTTCTATTTGTATTTCTACAGCTGTATCAGACGTGTCAACGAACCAAGCGGCTTGCAGAACTTTACCGCTTCCTTGTTACCAAACAGGATGCACAGCTCACACTTCGTTTTTGCAAATGTGCTCACCATCTCAATCACACTAACGAGTTTCCCCTCCCATGACTTTTCAAAACTCAGGCACTCTGTTGAATCTCTTACACTGGGGAAAAAAAGAAAAAAAACCCAAACAAAAAACCAACCCAAAACAAACCACCAAAAAACAATCCCACCATGGATTTCAGTGCCTTGTGTTTGCTTGGTCAAAAACAGGCAGAACATAATAGCTTTTCTTCCTTTCATTCTCCCTCCCCCATCTCTTCTGTGGTGTAGTCTTCATAAATTTCCTTCCTCTTTTGGTTCTACAGTAAGTTATATACGATATAAATAAAGCACATGTTGTAAGAACGCATACGTTTTGCTTAAGGATTCACTAGGAGGCAAAGGTACAAAGTTTAACATAGTATTTTTAAAAACTGTAACGTAATTTAAATGTAATGTAGTTTTTAAAAAATTATTCAGACCTTATATTGATTGTAGAGTAAATGGTTTCAGAAATACGCAAGCAGTAACCCATGGCAACAGGTTCACGCGCTGTTACAGTTTCATACAGTGAAAGCAACCTCACATAGGTGGACCTGACACTAGAAGGTAGGAAAACCGACTGCGCAATTACTCCCAAAGCGCACGCTACTTGGAGCGGCGCTGCCAAGTGTGCCCTCTGGTCCAGACTATCGAAAGACTTAACACATTAAACGAGGAAACTCTAAATATGTGTTTTATTTAATAACATTTTCAAGAACAATTTATTTCAAGCATTTCCAATTTTTCAATGGTTGATATGCACATCAGCATAATGTGATTAACATTGTAACAGAGCTTTAATTAGCAACTGTTCTGAATGTAATTTCAGAGTTACTTTCTTTAGGAGGCTAAACAGAGGCATATGCACCCAAAAAGCCAATCCCTGTTGTTACTACCCTGCAGAAGGCTCTGCATCTGTTTTACGGTCCGCATCAGCCCAGATGTCCGCCCTGCTCCAGCTATGGACAGTCGTTGTCGGAGGTCAGTGACAAAGGACTGTTAAAGAGTTTTTGAGCTCTGAGTATATGTCAGATTTTAAACTACCCACCTTACTGAGTTTATTTCAGCACCAAAGAATAAAATCAAATCTTCTAAAGAATTGCACTTTAATGGGACATTTCCTATAAAAGGACTGATTTGCCCAGTCTCCAAAAACATCTGGAATTCCTGTCTTAAAATACAGGTGTCATAGTTCAATTTTGGAAACACTACCACAAAACCTATCTTACACAGGAATAACAGGTAAGCAGGAAAAGAAAATCATCTGGCATATAAATGGAATGGTCGTGCTCTATGTTTTGTTCACCAGGCTTTCACTTGTACACCGCATGATCAGTGGGTGCCCAGCCACATTTCTCCTTGTAAAAACAAAACACCCCCCCAAAAAAGTATCCACACAGCCATCTGGCTCATCTAGCCAGAAAAGGCAAGCTCTAGGCTCTTTACAGAAGGTGCATAATGCAGCAGGCAGACAGGCAAGAACCTACCACACGTCCCCTGTCAGGCCCTTAATAGTTTCAGACTGGTCCACAACACTCAGAAGCTGAAGTTCACTGCCAAACCATTTACACTAACAGCAATGGGTGTCACTGCTGTCCACGTAAACATTTTATGTCTTTCCTGTTAGTGGACTCCACCTGAATCACCTAAGACAACACACTCTGCACTGGACAAAAAGGAAGGAGGAACACACTTCTGTTAGTTCTGAATTTTATTTACTGAAATAATAAGAGACATCAGCACGAAGGCAAAGCTGCTGACCTTATCAAGCACTACTTATGAAGCAAAATTTAAACCACACAAGAGCATAGAATCATAGAATGTTTCGGGTTGGAAGGGACCTTTAAAGGTCATCTAGTCCACCCCCCTGTAATGAGCACGGCCATCTGCAACTAGATCAGGTTGCTCAGAGCCCCATCCAACTCCAGAGCTGACACAAACCCCCTACATTCAGAATTTACAAGGAAGCAGTGTTACATATCACAACACAGACTTTTAAACTCAAAACCATTTTGGAATTCTACAAAAGAGTGAATGAAAGATCTGCACACTAAGAACAAACAACGCTAGGTGAGCTCATCCGTATGTGCACCATCGTCATAAGTACTAAACGAACAGTCAGCCCTGGAAAAAAAAGTACGTGCTACTTTTAGGTAGGGATCCAGGACTCGAAGTGGGAGCCCAAGCAAAACCCCTGCTCACGCTCTGAAGCCACCTTCCACGAGTCCTGGCCCATGCAGGAACGAATGCTGCTATTTTCTCACTCCGGGTCCCAGCCACAAAGCAGCACAACCTTGGATGCAGCTTCCAGTGCCCGTCCTGCACACAGACAGGTACACTGGTGGAGAAAAGAAAGCAAGCCAGCTGCATGGAAGAGATATTAGTATTATGGAGCATGTTTCAGGTGGCACCTGAAGCCATGTGCTGGAATGGTATTTCCCCAGTCCTCCTCCTCCTGAAGGTTTTACATAGCAGCCCACGGCTATTTAGAGGCGGCAGAAACCAAGACACAAAATCTTTGTGGCAGAAGGAACGAGTGAAATAATGAGAAGAAGCAGGACAGAATTAGAAAAGGCAAAGGCAAGGTTAAGTATGTGGGAGAAGGTACAGCCCAGGCTTGGTCCTCGATCTGTAAAACAGCAGGGAATAAGGACCCTTCCCTCACTGCAAAATGACCATCTCAGCCTTTGCATTACTTCAGCCCCCTCCCCAGCCCGTGAGTTTCTCTCTCACAATTGCTTCCTCTACAGTAACAGGCAAACAGTCAAAACACATTTATTAGCGACTTGATGAAGGCATTCCCATCAATCATCCCAGTGGTGCTGGGTCTATCATGACTCACTGGGAAAGCTGGGAGGACCTAATAAAGAAAAACTCAAGTGGTGTGAGTCTCACTTGCAGATTTACTTACTTCAGTTAACGTCCCCTGACAAGAAGAGACCTAAAAATATACACATGATGAAGCAGATTATGAAAGGTTATCCCCCTGGGAAGTGAATACACTCAAAAAAAGAATAAACGACCCAACAGCACAGCCTTGGGTGGGGGTAGAGAGCTGCTCCCAGAGTCTCACGTGGTGATACCAGCACATCTCACCCAACAAATCAACAAGAGACAGGCCTTAATGGGGCATCCATGTAGCTCTAGGGAGAAAGCCCTGGGAAGAAGGGTTCTTGCATAAAAATACCAACAACAAACTGAGGAAAGATTTAGGTCTGCTGCAAGGAAATGCACCACACTGTCACAACTACTTTTTTTGGACACGGCCACCAAGAGGAAGTAAGGATGGTTTACAGGAAAAATGTCAACTTCAATACAGCCAATTTAATAAAAACAACAACTTTTTTTTTTAAAAAATTTTTACAATTTCCTTTTCCTGGAGAGGCATAAAATGTTTTCTTTTCTTTACTGGGTATACAACCTATACAGTAACAGCAGACCAATGAACTATACAAGGGAGAAAAGCCATTTCAAATTTACAAAGTCAATAAAAGTGAAGAGAAAAAAATTGTACCATCTTCCCTTCCTTGCAAAGTATCGTACATATTGTTCTCTGCTGTCATATGTAAGCTAATTGCAGACACTTTAAAAAAGCAGTTTTATTATAAAGAAGTAAAATAATAAAATCATTATTTAAAATTTATGACGAAGAAGTGTCTTTCAGGAAGATGACTGGCACATCCATGACCAAGACTTAAAACGCTGATTTGTAGCTTTGGCTAACCTAGCTCAGTCTGAGACATTAGGTGATCTGATTTTTGAGTATTGTGTACTACGCAACAGTCTCTCATGGCAATTTTCGTTGGGACTCCTGTTTCTTCTTGGACAACTTTTATAGTGACATTGAGAAGCCCAACAAACTGAGCTCCGTCAAAAAAAGTATCATCAAGAGTAACTAGTCAAGAAAGCATCTTACCTTTGGGTGTTTATTTCACCTCATCAACAAATTTCCATCCTATTTAGAGTATTAATTAGCCAGTAAGATACACTGACTTCTTTGGTTCTAAGCTTATGGCTGTAATGGGAGAGAGAGCTTGGATGTGTGTGAGCAGTGTAAAGAAGTAGTAGTAACTCTCTCAGTGATGGAAATAGATTATACTAATCTACTTGGGTACCTTTTAAGCATGATTTGAACCAAGCTAAGTACTCTCCTTCCAACTTTTCTGAAATATACAGATATATTTACATATAAAAAATCTATGGCCTCAGTAATTGGAAATCAGTGCAATCAGTACGACAGCAAAGGATCTACACCAGCTGAATTAATTCAATTTCTTACTGAACAGACACTTCTGCTATTCCTTTTTATTGTTAGTATTAACAACATTCATGGAACACCCACTAATTAAACCTGGACAGCCAAGACCTCAAGGTAAAGGCTCCATAAATACACAGACCTCATGAGATGTTTCAAGCATGAACTAGTATACTAATTTAACGTTTAAGGTCTACTTCCAGAATCAGAAAATACAATGCTTTCTTTGTAGCTGTTTAAGGCTAAATGCATGTTAGAAAATTGCTTTCGTATAGGCATTTGAATTGGGAGGGGGTGGTGGTGTAGAGGCTCAGTTTGTACAACACACCCTAATGGTGACCAGAATATCTTTTCTCTTTTTCTCACATGACAATGACTGTCATGGACATGCTTCTTAAAAAAATACTGGTTTATAAACTTAGTATCTTCTTCAGGCTAACCCTCCTTTGTTCCAAACACCTCTCAAACTATATGCTTTCTGCATCTGCAATTACCTTAAGGCAAGCACCCATTATATACAATATTTTAACCAATTCGGCAAAGCGGGGTGGGGGGGTGGTGGCAGTGGAGGCACTTGACAAATTGACGTTACAAAGAGAGACCACATGTCATTTCACTGATGGCAAAACACGAAAACAATTTATCCTCTTTCAAGAAATTTACTGCAGTCTTTTTTTAGCATTCAGAAGTTTTAGGGAAGAAAAGCCTGAGGAGACCAGAAGACCTGCCTGGAGACCAGCTGGAACATGCTTCTTCCTGGGTTTTCTTCTACCATACTTTGGGATTGCCACCTATTTGACTATGAGTCTGGCAGGTCTGTGGAATTACCACAGCCCACACGCTACCCTCGCATGTGACTGGTTTAGCTCCTATTTCTCATTTTTAAAATACATTCCTTCAATTTAGGCATTTCCTGTTGCAATGCATAGTTCTTACAATAAATGGAAAACAGACTAGGTTTAAACAATAAGCTATTCTTACGTAAATATATTTTTTAAAAAAATTAATAAAGAATGAAAACAATATTGCTAAATTAAACTTACACTTCACAGCTGCATGAGGCATAACAACAGTACAGGAAATACAAATTGACAAGTTAAGTATCTGTTATTCCTGAATCAATTTCTTCTTGAAGGCTTCCCTAAGAGGTTATCATCTAACAGAAAAAATGAAGATAATAAAACCTTCCTAGCTGTATCTCAACCTTAGAACATAAAAATAACTATTTTGCTGTGACCTAAAATTAAAACAATTTGTTTAACAATATTACACTTCACGTGCGATAGAAGCTTGTACAATTGCTAGAAACACAAAGCCACTTGCCTTGGGGTTTCTGCAGAGGATGCATTTTGGCCAGTGGAGTTTTGGTTTTCGGCTTCCTTCCAGTTTGATGAATACATTGTGCTGGGCTGATGTGCTGCAGTTCCCCACATGCTTCCAACGCCGGATTTGAGTCAATGTGACATTTGATTTGAAAAGGAGAACAAGGGCAACCTGGGGGGGTGGGAAAAGTCAGTATTTATTGTGTTCTATTAATCCTGAAGAAAATTTGTGCTACTTGTAGAAGCATATCACTCATCCAAGTTTCCAAAGAAAGGGAGAGGGATAGAAGATGGGTGAGCCATTCACTCGCAAGGTATTACAACCAATATATCCAGCCTTAATAATCATGTCAAACTAGCTGACTGATAAGACAGATGGAATTTCAGTAACCCTATCTTTAATGAATTACTTATTTCTTTACTATGGACATTCAAAATAAAAGAGTAAATATAAAAGATAAAAAAACATTTTGAAAGGATTTCTCCAAACAGAAATACAAACACCCCAGCATACAACCTGATGTTATTTGGTAAAGTACACCTAAGTTACAGTGAATTAGAAATGTGTCCCATGTGGGATGAATGGTAGAAGTGCCATTCCTTCAGGGGATTTAAGCATTCAAGCTGCATTTTACTGCTGATTATTATTCCTCCTTACATAAAATATTAACATTCCTTCAAAAGGATCCGGTCTAGAAGATGCCATTAAGATATGATCCAATGGGAAAACAAAGAAAGAAGTGATTAGTATGTTTGTTTGTCTTTTAACTTAACATTCTTGATTCATTTCTGTGGGTACTGGGAAGTAAACCCATATATCCACTTTCACATAGTGGATACTGCATTTTTTGATTTGGGGTTTTTTTGGACTTGTGGCAGGCCTACAGCTACATGAAATCCTCATGCCAGCTTTAATAGTGTGTCATAAGAATGCAAAAAAAAAAAAAAGAAGAGTTTAAAAAGGACTGCGGTTTAAAATTGCTGCATATGAAAACATAAATATATACGCTTCCGGCAGTTCTGAGAAGCAGAAAACATATCAAATGTAGAAATTTGAATGCTAAGCCATAAAAAAAATGGCAAAGAAAACATGACAAACATCCTTTCCATATTCCCATTTTAAAGTGGACTAGCTGAAATTACCAGCATCTTGCTGGAGCGAGAGGTGACGTGCATCATGTAGAAGGATTCACCTAAATGTAAAAAATCAATCTTCACCTTCCTGTGATGTGTTCAAGAATATGGCATTAGCTTCACAAACGCAACTTACTCTTGGACAGATTTATATTAAGATCAAAAAACTGAAATGACAGGCACCTCCATCCACATCAACTAAATTATCCTGGGTTTATACTAATGGTATTAAATCAGGATGTGACCTTTTGAATAAAGACTTTGAAATCTGAGCTGTACAGACTGCTTGGGGAGATTAGCTGAGAGCTGGCCTCAAAATGCAGAAACTCTCACAGTGATACAGATTATTATTTTTTTTTAATAAGTAAAATATTAAAGTCAATTTTGCTGACAAAAATAGATTCAGATGGCACAAATAAATTTACTGATCTCTGACACCTAATATACAACCCCTGAATTCCTCAGTATGGCTGCCAGTTGTTGCTGTTGAAGCTTCATTAGCATTTCTACCATAAAGTCTGCTTTTCAGCAGATTGGAGACCAGGTATTAAAACATCCTTCCAGCTGAAACCAGGAATTTTTAAGTACTAGGTTTTATTCAAATATAATTTAACTTATCAGGAAAATGCAGTGAAAGTAGAGTAGATTATTAGAGCAGATTAGTAGATTATTGCAAACACATCATCACAGAAAGAGCTTACACAGATGCCTCAGCTCTGGGTACCAAGAGTTCCCTGTGACAGCAACAGCAGACAGGGGGGCGAGCTTTTTAGGGAAAGGACTGAGACTTCTTCCTTATTAACAGTAGCTCAGCACAACAAGAAGTTAAAATAGTGCACAAGGGAAAAGCTCTAATTCAAGAAAATAAAAAGGGCAGCATACAGAAGATAGTGTTTTAGCAGATATTCACCAATGCCTGCAACTGGAAGGCAATCCAGCAATGTTGTATTTTCCTAAAAATTACTTTAATGATCCAATTGTTAGTGGACAAATCTCTGTGCCTACAACAGCCTTCCAGAAAACACCTCTAACCATGCCATGTCATTTGATCATATAGGCATGGCACCAGCCTCGTCTCTGGCAAGTGCTGAAGCCCCTGGGAGATGCTGGACGTGACCACAGTCCCCTGACATGGCTGAGGGAAGAGAACCACAGCTCCTCCTGTCCTCAGGTACCACACCCCTAGGGCATCCTCAGCTGGGCATCCTAAGCCAAGCCCAGCTACCCCTGTGCTGGCTTGGGATATGGTACTGGTTGCCCTAAGCATTTCCTGTTCCTCTTCAACCACTGCCAGAAAAAGGGACTGTCTTGTTGGTATCATTCTGTAAAGTTTCAAAAGGAACTAAAACCCAAGTCCTTTTTATTTCCTACTGCAATTCATCGTTGTGAAAGTAGGTCTGACAACCTTTCTTTCTTACTGATAAAAATAAGAGCTAGTGGTTGCTTGCTTTCAAGTGCATGGCACCACCAGACACCTCTTTTATGTCTAGACTAAAAGCTCTTACGACCTGTTTACGTTACTGAAAAGTAAAGTGCTTTGATCCTTATTTTATAAATCCACATACAAGTTTTTCTCTTCTGCTGCATAATCCTGTCAAACAATCAAGGCACATGATCCTCCACTAGTAATTACTCAACAAATGCGTCCATCTTGCCTGAAACAAGCTCTGAACTTGGTTTCGAATGCTCCAGGACTTGTGCTCAGACGCATTTGCAGAGTAAACACTTAGCAAAGCCTTATGCTACTTCCCATTAAAAAAGACCTGATATTTAAAAAAATAATAATAATAAAAAAATCCATCATTCTCTAAACATACAATATTTTACATCATCTTGTATATTGCATATATAGGTCACTGCTGAAAATATATCGCTGCTCACCTACTCCCTGCACTTAACCCACATGTTTATTGACAGTACATCCAAAGAGCAAGTGGGCACAAAGCAGAAAATAAAATTGATAAGTAGTTGGAAAGAAGAGGAACTTGGAAAGCCACAAGTGCCTTAAACACCAAATGTAGTGCTGGCCCTAAATCAAGAAAAATATGCATAGGTGAAACCACAGAAGTGGCTTTCATTCTTTTTTTAGTTTAAGCCAAGATGGTTCTCTCTATTCATCTCTGATGTGGCCCCTAAGGGCTGCTTTTTGCGCACAAGACAAAAATCCACTTTCCTTAAATATTTTTTTCAAGTGCTATAAAATGATCTGTGAAAAAAAGATTTACTGGATTATTTCACGTTGAATTCTCTGAAAGTAAAACCCACTGTCTGCCGAGCATGCTCCAGGGTGCTCCTGGGAATGGAAAACAAGAGGGACAACATAAGTAAGACCCAGGTGTAGCCCAGGTAGCCCCCCCGCAAGATGTCTGTGGTTCTGCCAGACGCTTCCAGAGGTGGGAGCAGGTGACAGGCCCTCCATTGCTTGCCCTCCTGCATCCACCAAACTCGCAGGACCCAACGCAGAAGCAGCCTCCTCTTTGCTCTCCGGGCCAGCTTTGGATTGTGCAAACGCTCCCTAGACCGGATTAGCCGTAACTGCCATGGAAGCACTTGGGAAGTGTAGTAGTATGTGCAAATTGACAAAAAAAATAGTTATTTGTGTCCAAACCTTATAAAAGGCTCCTACTATTAAAAACTGTTATTCCCAGAGAGCCTGGTTGACACTGACTTCACATCTGATCCCTGGCTACCTGTGACGGCTCCAGGCAGAAAGTTACAGCCCATCTGGATGTGGAGCCAGCGCCTCCCAAGCACACACAACAGGCAGAGCTCTAAAAACCCGAGCGTGCACTTCCAAGCATATAAAACTCTGCTGTAGAACTCAGCTTTGCTATGCCCTGTCCTTGAGTCTCTAACGTATTTAAGCGCAAGTATTTCATGGCTTATTCGTAATTCTACTCACATGAACAACGCTGCTTACAATTTCTCTGTTCAAAATGAATCCAAGCAGAAAGGGACAAAGATGATGCTTTCCAGAGATAATTTTTTGTATTACATAAATGAAATAATATGCATTTAAGGCTCCTCCTAAGGTAAAACTTAAAACAAAACTTCTGAAAATGCCTAAGATAATGTACAATTTATATTTTCACTAAAATGGAAAAATAACTTCAGTCTTTCTGACAGAATTCAATGCCACTGGGAAACTCTTTCATGGCACAAAGACATTTCTCAAGTATCTCCCCTTAGCCTCACTAAGCTGTCTGCACTCAGAAGTCTGTATTTTTGAAAAAGTTCTCTTAGGCGCTGTCGCAAACTCGAAGGCTATGATATATTTTTTTATTAGACTAAGACAAAACATAAGGATTTTGGGTGCTCCACTGAGCGTAGTAGTAAAGAGACCAGTTGAACCCAAGCAGCTGAACTTCAGGTCGCAGGGTTTTCTCCCAGTGTACAAGCCATGTTCAGATCTTGTACTTGGCACCTAGTCCCCAGGTAGCAGTGTTCAAAAATAATCCCAGTTTAAAATAAAAAAAACCTTGGAGGCCTGTGATAGACAGCAGCAAGAATCAGAAATGTTATGACAAGCAACTGGTTTGGCACATCCTACGTTTGCTGATCTGACAGAAGGATTTCTCACCCAGCCCTCTTTCAGAAGAAGAGATTTTTGTAGTATTCAGCTGAAACGAAGAAAGCCTAAACCTCATCAGGCTAGCCCACCTTCCGCACCCCTACACAAGGCATGGAGAGTGAGCAAGGAGTAAAAGGGATGATAAACACTGGACTAACAGAAAAAGGCTCTACAGACTAGACACCCTGGAAAGGCATTATAAGCAACACCTACTTTAGAAGCTTGCTTTCACCAAGAATTAATACCATTGGGGAATTTCTCCATCCATCCAGAACGATGAACATGACTTTAATAGCATAACTTGAATGTCTGCTCAAGGGAGGCTTGCCCAGGGGCAATTCTCAAGCTCTCTGCCATACCCAAACCTAGGACCCCCAGGAGAGGGGAGGCTCCAGGGCTCCTGGCTGCCCCACAGGTGGCACAGCCCCAGCTGCACAGCTCCCACTGCTCCTCTTCGGCAGGACCTTCCCTGTCATCTCGAGGGCAGAGAAAATAGTCTTAGCAACCAGTGGAGGGTCTTTCCTACTCCTGCCATCACTGCTATCTCCCACAAGTTAAACAAGCTCTGGGAGCTTCCAGTTTCCTAATTCTTTGCTGATTTAGGCTCTCTGCAACATCAGTGAAGTCAACAGTTCCAAAAGGCAAATCAGTGTAATGTGACCCATCAGGTCCAACTTGAAGCATGAGAAGACATTATAATTCTCTAATCTTTCTCCAAGCATACAAAAGTGAAACTATTCCAGATGGAAACTGGCTGTTGCATCCAGAAATGCATCTAGTAGTGGCATCTCCATTTCTAATGCTACCTTGTGATACGCATCAGGCACACCAAATGGATAAGCAACCATCACCAGTCTGATTAAAAACCTGTCTGCAGGAAAATACACAAAGATAAATGAACTAGAATCTATATAAGGGTAAAAGATACTTTTGCAGCTAACAGGAGTCTGGACAACTAAGCATGTGCCCTGAAGTGACCAAATTTAAAAATAACAACAGCAACAACCACAAAACCCTCAGCTGTTAACATGTAGAGCTATTTTTAAAGCTATTCCTTGCCTAGACATCTTAATAGACATCTTAACAGGAACTTAGCTCTTCCCAAAGTTTGGCTACAAACTGAGCATGTGCCATATACTTCTAACCTCCACTAACAGGTTTTCATTATGCCCAGTTCAAGCATCCCCGTATTTCCAACTGAAATATCCACTTGGCCCTTCCCTAACGCTGTCACTGACAGTGACGTTCTCTCTCTCTTCATCCCTTCCTCCTTAGTAAAAGCCTTTCAAAGAGGAGAGGCTGCTCTTAAGGCAGAAACCTACTGCTAGAAAGCAAAGGGCTTCATGAGCAGAGCTAATGTATGTATCTGAATAAAATAAAATCCTGCTAAGAGGAACTCTGACACAAATTAAAAGGTGCTGATTATGTCTTCCTTGTGTCATTGTGTCAGCAGGAATCTGGTGAGTGGTATACTACTCTGTCCTTCATACTCAGCCTGTGTTACAGACACAGCTGGGTAAGAACTTCTTTAAAGAAGCTACAGCACTCACTACACTGTCGGAAAACCCAGTGTCGACAGTCTTACCTGCAACGCACTGCAATGAAATTTATCTCATGGTGTCAGCTCTAGTAATGCCACAACGTTACGGTCATTACAAAGCACACAACACTGTCCTCAGAGTGGTCCACGACCGACAGCTCCGGAGCCTGTGTTTTTCCTCATCTCTCCAATTTCACAGGTTGCCCTGCACCAGACTAGCTCCCAACCCTCTCCTGCTGAGCAGGAGGGAGCAAAGCCTTTCCCACCCTGCCACCGGGCATATCCTTCTTCTCCCTCTTACACTGCTTCATTAACTCCAGCATTTTCCTCAAACCCACTTAAAAACCTCACCTCTTCCTCCTGCCCATGGCTCTTAACACCCCCTAGCACAGGTGTAAAGCAGCATGTGCTGGGGCTGTAGGCATGCCCTCCTATCAAATACAGCTCAACGACACTGACAACAATTATTTCATACGACATCTATTTTTCTGGCATTCCAAAATGTCAAATTCAGTAAAAAGAGTGACAGCAAAGTTATCACCGTAAGCTTTCAGAAACAGACACAATCAAGGAAACGTTACGTTTGAAAGCATACATGGCAAGGATTGCAATTCTATATCACAAGAGATGTATATCACTTACTTGTGATCAAGCAGAGACCCCCACATTTTTTCTTATTTGCTCAAGCTATAGGACAGCCAAAAATAAGGGAGACCAGCTCCTGGTGCAGCTCTTGTTTCATGGCTTAAAATGCCATGCTCACAGGAACTGACCTCCCCCAACCCACTTCCTACCATCAGTGCGGTTAGGTGACTCAAAGAATATAAATGTGGCAAATGCGAGCAGAGGAGTTTTACTAAGCAGAAGTTACAGGCAATTGCTGCGAGTCTGCAGAAAAAGGCTCTTTGGTTTTAAGTTTCAGGCGTGTCTGAAACACAAGACATAGATTCAGGCTTCTAAGCCATCCACATACTTTCTAAAGTAGAAAAGAAGAGAAATCTAGATTTCTTTAAAAAGCTTTCTGCTTAGATACAGTTCAATATTAATGCAAAAACAGCCAGTAACAGCAGCGACATGCCATGGAAACCAAAAAAATCCCAGTTCTCGGCACTCAAACTCTCAGACTGCTTCACAGCTCCTCTGGGAAATGAAGGGCCTAAGTGCAACCATACAGTCTTCCCAAAAGGGTTGGACTGGGGTGTCTAAAGAGCCTTCTGAAGGAAAAGGCACTAAGTCTGCTATGAAACAGCCCGCAGAAGTGGCAATAAAGGTAATTCAGCAGGCACAAGATGGAGTTGGTTAAAGATTTCTATCAAAAGTCCGGAAAATTTTCAATGCTCCTTCTTCCACTCCTCCTACTCTCTCAGCAGAATCCTACCTTGGGAAATGATAAAGGAAAAAACAAAATGTAAAATTTATCTTTGTTGAATGAAATGCTTCATTTTTGGGCAAGTGCCATCCCCGGGGAGCAGCAGAAGGGCTGCTAGTTTGTGTCCTTATGAGAAAAACACAAAGCCTGCAAACCACACCAAACCATTTAGTCTGAGGAGGACTGTGAGAAATTTGGTAAATTCAGTTTAACACACTTACAACAACACAGAAATACATCCAGGAAAAAAGAGGACTTTGGGATTTGATATACTTTTATCCTGGTCTGACTACTTTTAAATGCCTTAGGTGAGGAGGCTTCCTTTAACAGACATTTCTGTAGCGTCCTGTACACTACTGTACATCACTGTCATAGTATTTTCCATAAGCTTGCATCAAGATTTCCCACCTTTAACCCCCATCGGATTCTTTTAAAGCAAATTCCTTCATGCTAACCCAAATAATTCAAGGCTATGCTTTACCGGCACTGGTACACACGTCACACCTCTCATCATCTGAATCACAACTGATGTATTCTTGAGAAATCAGTTTTCAGCTCTGACTTTTTCTGTTCTTCTCAAAACTGGTCCCAAAGGCCTGTTGCTCTGCTGAGTATCGCTCCTAGCAGTGAGCTCCCCAAGTACAGCTGTACCGCACGCTCATGCTGGAGAGCCGCAGGCGGAGATAGCTGCATAGCTTTCGTTGAAATTATGGATACTTGTCTGACTGCTATTTCCCTACTGTCTTTAGAGGGGGCTGAGATGTCACTGTTGATTTATAACTCTTTCTAGAGCTTCTCTGTTTTTACAAGCTCATTTCAGTGCAATCTCCGTATCTCTCATTACAATCTTGTTTTTATTGCCCCATCCAGAACAGCATCTAATCCAGGTGCCTGCGCAACGCCACTCCAACCTTCCTCTGCCTCTGGGACATTTCATATGCAGCCAGGGATTACTCTACAACTGCTTTAAAGAAATCATTACAGAATTTTAATGATTCTTTTAATTTGATTTAATTTAATTTAAAGAATTAGCTTTTCAACAGACCTACATCAGCCCTTTCGTCACAACACTAAAGCACACTTCTTGTCCCACTCGATGCTGCCTGGACAGGGTACTGCAGCAGTGTCATAATTTCCTATCCTGCGTGTAAATTAAAAAAACTTCACACCGCAGACCCACATTTGTCCAGCAAGAAACACTGCTGGTATTGTTAGCTCAACACAGAAGGCAGGACCGCGGGCGTCAGCACGGGCTCTCTTACCTCCCAGGATCGCTGGGTACTGCTTGGTCACTAGGGCTTCTCCCTTAGACATGGTTATCTGGCAAACCGCTATTAAAAATTGGCTATAAAAGTGATTCTTAAGTGTTTGCTCTACATATATATATATGTATATAATTTATATATATTTATATAATGTACAACAGTCAGGAGAAGATCTCCAAGTGACAGAAACGACGTGCTTCACATCTAATTCTGTATTACAGCACTACTCAACATAGGTGTGTAAACCAAATTCCTGTTAAGATCTTTATACTTATTACGTGACAAGGTAAAGAAAAGGCAGAAACACAAGCACGTCTTAGAAATCCTGCTGCTAGAAAGTCATTACACACAATCCCACACTGGGGCAAGGAAAAAAAAAAAAAAAAACCAGACAAAAAACCTAGCAGGCACTCACTTCTGGTGTTAGGTTTTTTGTGTTGCTCTGAATACAACTGGCCACCGCACCTTCCACAGGCAACACAAAGCAAGGACTCTTTAAAAGACCATTGAGATATTCCACATTCCCACCAAAGTGGGAATGACAATATTTGCTGAGATGTAATACAGGATCAACTCAACTTGCCACCGACAGAGAAAATTTAAACTACCTTCCAGGACAAAAAGGCAGAATCTAGCATTAACTGTATGAAGGGTCATTCTTCCCTAGCAAAAAAAGTGATATTTATTATTTTATTATTATTTTACAGCAGGCTGCCAAGCCAATTCTTGCCAAAAATGAGGCAAAGGGAAAAAAAAACAGCAGCTGAAAGGGAGCAAGGACCAGCTCCTGACCCTGGCAATTCCAAGGGGGCTGTAGGAATGGAAGTAGCGACCAGAAAAACCATACTGAGAACAGTCTTAAACAGAATAAAAATACACTCACTTAAAAGGAAAATGAGAAAGAAACCAAAGTAAAGCACCACAGATTATGTTCCCCATCAGGACTAACAACAGACACATTAAAGGCCTGAAACAAAAATTATTTTCTTTTCCTGTATGAAACAGGATGTGGTATCGCAGTCAGCAATCGCTTACCTTTGTCTCCTGAGGTTATTAGTGACATGATAAAAAAAAAAAAAGCTGTTGTCTTTTTAAACCAAACTGAGCCCTCTGTTAACACCCACATAGACACTGAGGACACGGCTCGCCACGCTGCACAGCCCCATCCTCCCTTCAGCCACAAGAGTCAGCCCCAAACGTCAGGGTCGTACTGAAACCTCTCCGTAGGAAGGCACCCAGCTCTTCCACGCTCACGCTCCGGGGACACCTCCCAGCCTCACCCCATCTCATTCAGAGGACAAGGGGTTGTGGGGAAGCAGCTCCTAACTGTGCACCACTGTTATCCAAGCACTGGATGGATGCAAGTCCCGAGAATGGAAAACTCCACATGTAATTATCTCTTGGCTAATAAAGTTGTAAGTGAATTTAATTTAAACTCTGCTGGAGTTTAGGTGGGGGCTGGTGGATTTTTCTGGGTTTGGGGGATTCTTTTAAGTAGTCATGTGTGTTTTCTCTTGTGGCTTAGTTCAAATATTTTAATTTCCAGCTCTGATTTCCGTTCCTGCGTCCGTAATGTTGCTACCTGAGCTATGATAACAAACTACACAGTCAATGACCTGACCGATGCCAACATTAAAATGTGTGCTTCTCCATGTTACCTAAGTGGCAACTCTCAAGCTCTTTCTTGCTATTTCATGACAAACCTGTACCAAAGTAATTCTTTCTTATTTTGCTTATATTTTGTACCCTTCTGGAGAATATCAGTCGGCCCTTAGCTTTCATCTCCCCAGCTGTCTCTGACAAAGGCAGCTGCCAGTAACCTTTTCAGTGCAATAGCATTTCTGTCACATCTCAGAATTTGGATGCATCTTACCAGATCTGGTCCCAAACTTTGGCACTATAATTTCAAGCCTCAAGTGACATTCATGCAAGGGACGCAGGAAATAGATTTTTCAATTTAAAAGCCATGTTTAACCTCTCACTCTAGTGTTGAAGACTATTCACAGGTAAGTAAATTCTTAAATTTAGCTATAGTTTTCCCAAAATTTACACTCAGCCTGCTTTTCATATAGACATAGAGAGAGTAAACATCAGGGGATACTGAACATCAAATCTCCACAACTGGAAGGCAGAGTTATGAACTTCTGTGATTTAACAAAGTAAAATGGACAGGCTATGAAAACCTCATTCTTCTGAAGGAAGCATTTAGTTTACTTTTCCCCCCAAACAGCATAATTGAATTACTCTAGGTTAAAATAATAAGCACAGTAACTTTCTGTGACACCAAGATCAAAGGCAGAAGAAAAAAACCCCCGAGACTCTCCCATCTAGTAAGGAATGCAGGTTAGAGGACATATAAAGATTGAGGCATAAAGAGTGACAATGTAAAGGAGAAGCAGCCTGGGGCAGATGCCAGCTAGCCTGACATTGCAGGTGACAAAAGCCCTGCCAGTAGCACTGCTCACAGCACACATCAGGAGATGTGGCCATCAAGCTGGGACGTCAAACGCTGTTCCTCTACAACAGAAGGTAGGCAAGAAGAGAAGAGCAGCCAGAGTAACTTCTTTGGTGCATACAAGTCTTGTCTTATTTTTGCATTCTGAAGTACAAAGCAACTTGTTTAACGTCAGTGCTAGATTTCAGACTTAATTCCTGCAGCAGGCAACATCCAGATATCAAAAGTCCAGCTTAAGTTGTTGCAGGTGCCTAATTTAGAAGAGGGAGGAAGAACTGGATTTTCATTCATCTATTTCATTATAATTATAATGAAATCCAGAATTCATTAATTCAGAAAACCTTGGTTTGCTTTGTTTTTCTCTTTTGCAAAAAGATTTGTTGAAGATGGAAGACAATGCTCCCCTCTCCCTAATTTATTCTTGATTTCTTATTACAAAAAAATTTAGTGGTACTATATAGTATTAGGCAGATAATACGCCTGGAGAAAAAAATTAAGGTAAGCACTTGACACAGACTAGAATGCTCTATAAAGAAGTCTTATTGATAGACAAGCATTTCTCATCATAATTTTACCATTATAGTTCTTGTTCTAGCAAGGTGACAGAAGAAGGGGCATTTCTCTGACTTGCAGGCTGAGTCCTGCTCACCGCCACTGTGGTGTCCTGCAGCAGAGCAGCAGTGTTTCAGCTTACCTTTCCCTCCCTCTTCCTCTTCACAGTTCAAACTACCTTCTCATCCCATCTTTTTCTGGTTATTAACTCAGTTCAGCTGTGGTCTCCAGATTTAGCCTGGATGTTTCTTGCACAACATGAGAATGCTTGCCCAGGGACCACTCCTGGTCCCCCAGAAGGGAACACCACATACAACACTTCCTTTGATTCCTATACACAGTGTCCTCAGGTATCTGGTGAAAGGCCACCGAGGGCTAAGTGCAGTATGTAACTGCAACTATAACTGCATTGTCACCACAGATTTCCTAAGTTAAAGCTATCATTTTGTCTATTCGACAACCTCAGAGCCCTCACTGACACCAGATGCCTGCAACACAGCCTCTCCTCTGAGAAGACACACACGCACACACTGGATCCCCGATGAAGGGATGCAGGCAGAACTGTTTTTCAGAGTTCCTGAGACTTTCCTCTTAGATGAGCACAGAGCTTGCTTCCCCCCCCCCCCCCCTTCTTTTTTCCTTGACAGGTAACAGGTTTTTCATTATGATGAGAGAGTCTTGATTTATAATTACACTAATTATGCAAATCAAAGAACATATTTCAAGCTAATAAAACTCCTGGGACTTCACATCTGTACTGCTTGAACACAGGAATTGCAACACCAGAGCAATCCATTACTGTAAAAACCTAAAGAGATTTTATACTGGTTAGACACAAACAAGTTATCCCAGCCAAAGCCATTTCAACTTGTTCCTTTCAGATTACCTGCATCTGGGTGATGTACTGTCTTGGGGATTCCCAAGAACAAAGAGGAAGATGGCAAATCTGCAATTCCCAGAATTGGGGGGAGGGGGGGGGGGGGAGAAGAGGGAAAAGCATTACACTGCCTACCTTTCAGTGACTTAAAAGACTATTCTACACAAAGGCTAGAAACAGCCAGATGCTAGTCCCTATAAGCAAGATTCCAGCCTTCATCTAAAACTGTGTCATAAAAAAGGCTTTGTGTTTAATTTCTCCTTTTACTAGAAGCTTATTAAATTTTTTTGCTAACGACAAAAGCACCATGCAAGACTCTCTCACACTGCTCAGTTGATGTGCTTGTGAATCTTCTCAATGGCACACATTACATTGAGTAAACTCTCGTTTAACCAATAAGGAGAGTAAAAATTATCCTTTGTTTAAAATTTAATGACAATATAATGCATCTCCAACAGTGTCCCAACCAACTGGCTTTCTTTTTTAATCTTGAATTGTTTTATTAGTTTTAGTAAAACAATAATTAGCCTCTACTCTATTTACGTACTAAATAAAAGTAGGTAAAACTGAGCTCAGATTTTTTGCTATGGAACTGAGCTTTGCAGGGGAGGACTAGCATTTCTGTGTTACCACAACGCACTGTCACTCCATATGGTAGAAGTTAAGAAAATCCAACTTCATTACTGAAAAGCATAATGAGTGTTTTTGCACTGATAGACTATTTTGGTAGCAGAGCCCCACATTGCAAAATACAGAACAATTTCACAATAGCGTAGTTCCAGTAGTTCACAATAATCATTAAGGGGAACATATTTCAGCTCTTAGTGCTGCTTGGTAACTCCCTACCTGAAGAAGTTTACTGCCTTTACAGAAAATGACCAAGCCACAGAGCCTGAGAGGTTGGAAGGGCTTTCTGGAGATTAGCTAGTCCAAGCCCTCTCCTCAAAGCACGGTCACGTAGAGCAAGTTGCTGATGACTTGGTTTTGCTATATCCAAGGATGGCCACACATATGACATCTATAATAATAAAAGAACTTTTTTTTTCCTATTTAATACAAATGTAATGAAAGAACAATGTAAATCATTCTTTCTCAATAAAGAATAAAGAAGCACTTTATTGAGAAAACGAGTCAGAAGAAAACAATTTATTTCTGTCTGATGATGTTGAACGTGGGCAGGAACTGGAGAGGAGCGAATGGGTCACTGTGGTACCCTCTGCTGCATATTGGAAGACTGAGTGCCTCATGGGGCCACAACAGTAACCGTAGTTCAGAGAAGCCTTTAAAAGCCTGTACAGCACTGAGAGACAATCCTTACCACCACCTATGCAGCCTCAGGCTCTGCACACTGCTTCCACCAGAGAGACTCGTGCAGCAGATACAAGTCTGCCAGGTTATTCCACAGGTGCTTTACACTGGGTGCTTCTGATGTCAAACTCCACATTGCTTCCAACTCCAAGGGGATACACAAGCATATTCTGCACTTTCCAGATGGAGGAACCGAGAGCAAAGCATTATTTCCCTTGCACTAACATCTTCTTAGCCTAGATCAATAATGCTTCTTTACTCTGTGATCCGCAGTCTCTAAGGACTGAAGCAAGAGCAGAAAAAAGAACCTGGAAAGGTTAAAGGTGTTCTACAGAAACAACGCATGGATAAATATATTGGAAGAGACTGAAAATCACTGAACCGGCTCCAGTATTTTGGACCCCACAGCGGACACAGGATACTATAAACCATCCTTTATATTTTTTTCCAGCCTGGCAAGCTCCAAAGAAAGTAACACCAGCTCAAAGGCCTGTAACACAGACTCCACAAAAAAGCTGCAGTCAAAGGAACTATTATTAGTTTTCCCAACAAAACTCCAGTTAATTTACTGTATCTGTAGCAACCATTTCATCTCTCCTGTTATCTATAATTGTACTTTCATCAAATCAGTAACTACAAGGACATGTGAAAACAAGGACATTTTGTAAGCACCTAGGTGATTATTTGGGACAACAGTTACAAATCACAAACAATAAAATCCTTGTGACTGACTGCTAAATCTTCATTCTAAAGAAAAAACATATCATATTTAATCTCAAAATTGGATTACAACTCTACCAGTAATGATTTTAAAGAAATCTTGAAAAAATCTGAAGCTCAGGATGTAAACACGTAACAATTTCAGAATCAGATAATTAATCCAAAATACATAGTCAAATTAATCCCTTGAAAATAGTATAGATTTTCTCTTGCTTAGGTGGTAGCGTTCGATCCTGAAATAAACTAAGAAAGAGCTTGGTCTATGATTACATGAAATGCAACTTGCAACTAGCATTTTCAAATATAAATATATAGCTAATAAGGATAATTATAAACCATGCTACTTGCCCAGGACATATCTGAATATTTGTGTTTGAAATTCTATTGCATAAAATAGCATTTACTGTATGGCAGTCACTATTTCAATAATTACTGATTCTCATGAAATTTCTGCATCATTGTTCTGTATTGTCCTTTTATTGATGGAGAATACTCAATGCATACAATGTATGCTTGCTGGCAAAGCTGCATTATTAAGGAGAAAGGATGACTGGAAAGAATGGAGGGATTTAAGAATAAAAGTGATTACAGAAATTTACAAGCTATTAAGAAAAATGCGAAGAATTTTCATAGTAGATGAAAAGCAGTAAAAAAAAGATCACTACAAGATTATTTCAGATAATGAATGACTCTTGTAATGAATTTATAATTCTGAGCTCTTACAGTCATTGACAGTGAAAGTATAATTTATTTATATCATCACAATTTTATCAATTCCTTAAGGATGGGTTATGGATAAATGATTTTTGGTTTGGATTTTTTCAGATATATTATTGTATATTGGCTTCAGCTAGCCTTAACTGCTGCAAACGTCACATCACAAGGAGATGAATGAGACACCTTTTAGAGCAATACCTTTATATCTAAAGTGTGCACCTGAGTTAGCATCAATCAATAAACAAATCCCCTAGTACACTTTCTGCTTCCTTGGCAGCACACTGCTCAGTGTCAACAAACACTGCAAGCCCTCCAAAGCCCTTCTAAAAAAAAAAAAAAAGGCACACACATACATGAATTGCAATGAAGTCTGAAAGTCTGACTACGCCCTTATGCTTGCTCCAGCCTACCTTGCTCCGCTTTGCAAGTGACTGACATCGATTCGCCGCACAGTCGCTTACCCACCAGTGACCTGTGGCACTAGAGGTCTGCTTTTGCGTATGATGAGCAACCCCCCCAAAATACATGATGATTGTCACCAAACTAAGTTAGTGCTCAGAAAGCACCTTAAGCCACGTTATCCTGCTCATAAATAAACTGGGGCTAATTAGGAAATGCTCAGGACTTAGGCTTCACCCCCCTCCCCCAAATCCAAATCTGGCATTCACAAACATATGCAAAGACTGCGTTAGCCATGTCTTCCCACCTCCCTTGTTAGGGAGCGACAGTTCTTTCTGGAGAAACCAAAATAAGAGGACTGCAACTGCAGGCGATTTCTAGGGTTAAGCCAAGGCACTCCTAGCGTACACAGCCCAGCTTTGCTACTCACTCAGACACGGCCATCACGACGCTGTGCCACTTGGCGGGCCCTCTGTGCTCCTGCCTCAGCCTCTCTGCCATCCTGCAGACACACCGCAGGAACAAACTCAAGAGCAACCAACTGTGATCTCTAGGTTCTCTTAGCTGAAGCTGTGCTCTCAAAATGGAAAAACTCTGGTCAGGTTTTATTATGGACTGTGGCAGAGGAAAAACCATCACCATCAAGCAAAATAATTGCCTAGAGGTGGTTTTTAATTTAAAAGCTCATTTGCAGTAATGATCAGGAAGAATCCTATATTTTGTTCACTGCAAGATGCATGGTTGCTGACAAAATAACCAGAATACAACTAGAGACAAACGGAAAAAATTCTAGTTAATCTCTGATTTTTCTAGTCACAGATCAGAGTGGATTTCTTCTTTCTCACCATGATGCAACTTCTCTGCGTGGCTAGAGGCAGGAACACAACTTCTACAGCCTTATTTTCCACCAGGTATCTAGGAAAACCATTCTTTGACTGAACAGATACTTCTTCCTCCCCACAAAGCAGCCAGTTTTGGATTCTCAGATGCACAAAAAGGCAAGGTGCCTTGCAACAGGTCATGTTAAGAGAAAGGCATAGAGCGCAAGATGTACAGCAGAGAAATACTACATTTAACCTTCTATCTCCTGAAACAAGGAGATGCATTTGATAAAAGAAAAGTGTGACTGGCTTAAGTGTAACAAACATTAAGTGTGTCAGTGATCAGTTCTTTTTGCATTGACAAGTTTAATTTAGTGGATACCCAATACATGTTTTAATAATCTTAGAATTCTGTACATGTCATCTAAAAACATTAAATAATATTTGAATGCCAGTGCACAGCATACACAAAGTACATGCAGTTTTCAAAATAAGTGACCCAACCAGAAATGTTCCCCAAATATTTCAGTTCACTGATCTCATTTGATGATGGAATTACAAAGGTTAGATTACAGTTAAATAATTCATTCTAGCCATGAAAACTACATAAACTTTTTCATATAAACTAAAATTCAATTTATCACATATTCTAAACTGTATTGTATGCTGTGGTTCCTCATTCTTCTATACGGTAAGATATAGTCTATTTCAAAACATTTTCAGAATTATAAATATAAAAGCAGGGGTCATAACAATACATTAATTTCTTTGCGCATAGAACTTATATTGTAGTTAGATTTAACAGCATAAAATTCCAGTCCACTTAGCAATCTGTTGGAAATACAGATGATAATGTTAAATTAAAATCACTGGGCTTTGGCATTTGAAAAAAAACCCCAAACATTTTTAAACGTAAAAAAATCACCTGAAAGGCAGATTGCAGGATTCATAATGACTGCATACGAAGTGGCAAAGGGTGCCAAATCAAGTAGTTTTGGTGTTCAAAGAGGATGCAAACAGTCTATTAAGAGTCACCACCATCTGGACATCAGGGACCAGGAATGGTGGGGCAGGAGTCTCTGCTCTCCCCAGGGAAATATACCACATTGCAAGACCATTATTCCCATTATTATTTACACCACACCACAGATGTTCAATGACATTTTACAGACACATAAAAGACTAGAAAGCCTTGCCCTTGGGAATTAAAATCTGCTAGGACAGAGCAAAGCCGTATGAGCAGAACTTGCATAAACCTTTTTGAGCAAGCCCAAACACACTACGTACACATTGCAACCCATCCCTTTGGCACGCTTGCAGCAGCAAGCACAGAGGACACAGTCAAGACTCTTATTCCTACCTTGTTTGACTCATTGTGCAACACTTAAAGAGCTTGGGCTGTGCTGGGGAGGGAAGAATGGATCCACAGAGAAAGTGCTCGGTCGCGTGGTCTTCCCCATGATCTAGGGTCAGTAGTAATGGGGAGAATTTGGAGTGAAGAGGTCTAGAAATTTATTCTAGATTGAATTGACGGTCAATTCCGCCCCCCCCCCCCCCCCCGTCTGATTTTTTCTTGAGGAAGGAAGGAGATCGCAAAGTTGGGAACTCTGTGGAATAAGCAGATGATGCATTGGAAACACTCAGACACTACAATGACAGCCAGGGTGTCCAACAGTAATAACTGCGAATTAAAACAGGGTATCAAATTGAGGAGAAGGAAGGTCAACCTGTGACTAATGGAAGGGCACAAGTAGGTAACAACCAGCGAGAACATGAAATACTCTGTTCCTGTTTAACCTTCCTTGATGGCCTTTATTTTCCCTTGCAAGATCACTGTAGAAATTAGTATTTTAATTTGCTTATGGGTGGCACTTTGCACCATTTTACAGAGATGCAGACAGTCACCCCAGCATGGTACCAGCTATTGAGCAGTACAGGTAACTTTTTCATTAGGTACAAATCCATATTGCACCTGACATTGCATCATAAGATGGATATCAGCAGTAAGCACTCCAGTAGTCGGCAAACAATGGGAATAAATGCCTGTAAACATTTAACACCAAGAAAAACAACTGTCTTCATTCCCCCTCTGATGCCGACTCCACGCAGTAGGGACGCAGCACCAGTGTAACTCAGATTAACTTGGCACCGCCAGTTACTGCAGCTTAGCAAATTACTGCCTCCTCAGAACACCTGCCGTCACTGCCTCTGTGATCACAGAGAAGAAGAAACCTCAAACGGACACATTTTATCTCAAAATTGGGGCAGGCTAAGAGCTCGCACATTAACCACTGAGGATCTGAGCTGATAACTTACTGTTCTGCCATAATTTGATGGCAAACAGTTGCATTCCTGGATTCCTAAAAGGTTAAAATTCTTATTTTGGTTTAGCATGTTTCTTAATTTAGGACAAATGAAAAAGAATAGGGGAAAAAAAACCCCACCCCTAAAAACCTCAAACTTCAATAGAAGCGTATCAAAGGCCAGTACTGGTCCCTTAACTACTTAATGTCAATTAATGTTTTCAGGCTACCTGAGAAGAGATCCAAGGTCTAACAGCACAAAAGGATTCTGTATCTCACATTGCAGAAGCTGCATTTAATCCTCTTTTCTCACTTGACTTGGAGGTTAAAATTGGGAGGAGAGGGTTGAAATCATTCCTGGAGATTTTTCAAATGTTCTGTTTTCCAACAAAAATGAGAATTTCTTTTAAGAACTTAATGGACGGAAGTCTCATTAAGCAAAAATAAAACTCCCATTAGCAGCACTCATCCACAACCAAAAGAGAATCAACACTTTGCTATTTCTAAATCCACTTTACTTTGTAGGTACTTGGATAAGGGAGCAGATCAAATTAAGCAAGACAATGTGGGCAGAAAGCTGCTTTGGTAGAAAGGTATTCCTATAGAATTCAGGCCCTAATCTTTGGCTATTAAACATAAAGGGTAACAGTACAATTGGTTTAAAGATCTTGCACATGTCACACAACCATTCACATGCATTTCTTAGATGAACGAACTTTAGAAGTTGTTATGTTAGAAAATTTGTCTCAAGCAAGAATGCATTCATTAGCTATGAAGCAGCACAACATGGCATTTATAAGGTCAAAGATCTATTTTATATGTGCATTCACCTCCTTTCTCACAATCAGAATAAATCTGTGCACTGGATTCATTGCTGTTGTTACTATAGCTTACTGTATGTGCATACATACAGTGTATATATATATATACACAGATTCGTCCCCCCAGTCTGACATAAGTCAACTCCCAAACTTGTTCCAACATGGTTTACTTCAGCACGGTTCTGAGCATCCATTCCCCACCTTGCCAACACTTCCTGTATAGCACAAAACCATGAACACAAATACTGAAATCAATGACACTTTTGAGAAGGACTGCAAGATTCAGGCCAAGTTTTAATTAGCTTGGTTTTGTTTGTTTATTTTTGTAGAAGCACATGACAAATTTTTCTTTTGTCTTTTACTATCAAGGAAGAAATAGGCTAGTATTCATATTCACTATGGGTAATTATATCAAAAAGCTAAGCTCATCTTTCTGCACACTGCTTTCAAAGGTAGACAGACAAATTATAGCAGATAGTATCAGTACCATTCACAATGCCGTATTTTGCAGAAGCTATTTATTCTTCGCTTTGTCCTTAACAATGCTTTAAACCAATTGCTGATTTGTCTGGATAATTAACATCCAAAATCCAGTTCTTCACAGATGAACTGGAGCGAGTTTGAGCACCAGAGAATGCAGCTATTCATCAGCAGACAGTCCTCACTGGGTGGACAATGGCTTAAATTTTACTGCACATTGAAGATGATGTAATTACCAAGCTTGAAAGGAATGTAATCTATACCACCACAGAAAGTATTAATAATGGTATGATCAGTGAATGATAAACAAGAAAACAATATTTTATCATTGCATGAAACAACAGTACTGATTCGCAAAACCCAATTGCCTACATTACGCATAGCTGTGTTGAGAAATAGCATGTACTTAGGTGGAAAACTCATTATGAAGGGAGCTGGATCATCCAGGGCTTAATGAAAACATGAAATCTGGTATCCTTAGGTGGCTATCACTAGTCCTTTCACTCATACCAGTCTAATTCTCATTATTATTATTACAAGTAAACCTGTGGCAAAGGTATTTTTAACTCATCTCTCCAAAAGATACATATGAATTCTTCCTCTGTTTTGACTTCCCTTGTCAAAATTTTAACCCATAAACTTGGCAGATCTGGCAGCACAGAACCTGTTTTGGGCTAACACAGTCATGCAATTTGCAGTCAGTAGCCCTGTAATAACTACCAGCTAGCCCTGCTGGTGGTAAAACATTCCAACTACTGCAGGTCCTGCCTAAGATACTCCTTTTGCTGATGGCAAACTTCCTCTATATTAAAGAGAATTGATGGCCACACCTGCTGCATTTCACTTCTATTCTTCCCCTAATTATGATTTCTAGTATTATTGGGAGCTACTTCACATGTAGCAATGGATCTGTCCATATCCATCAGAGGAATTATTCTCCCACCAGCAGATGTAATGTCTTCTTTTTGCCTCACCACTGAAGCCATTGACACCATGTTGATAAATCAGTGACATGTTAAACCTGTGTTCTTGGTCCTCACTTTCCTCTTCTCTGCTTTCCTCAGCTAAGCTCCGTACACACCATATGGGCACACGCCGTAGATCATGGGAACAGGGGTAGGAGGGCAGTTGCCATTGCTTTCAGCAGGACGACTCTTAATTTGCACAGCACAACTATCTTTTTGTCCATCAAACTGTGGGTTTTGATCCATAAACACAATACAAATTATGCAAGGATGGAAACATTACCCACTTTAAATGTAGGCTCTCAATCAGTTATTCTGAAGAATTCCATAAAACCATGAGCAACAACACAGAGACAACACGATGTAGTAAAAAATTTTTTTGAAATTAAGCCGAAGTCAACAAAGACAGCACATTATACTGTTTTTCCTTTATTTGCTCCATTCAGTAACTGAGCCAACAGGCAAACCAATGTTGGACACCACTGTTTTAAGCAGAAAATGTGACTGTAGAAAGTTCCCGATATGCATAGCTTCATTTTCTTAAATGCTTTTCTTCTGACCTTTTTCAATTATTTTTTTTTTCTCTAAGGTCAAGACAACTTTCTCCCACCGCTTAACCTGCTAGCACTCTGACCCAAACCACCCAGCCGTACCACATTGCTGCCTGACCCCACAGAGTTCATCCTTTCTCTCTAGGCATGCTTCAAACTGGCAGCAAATGCGTAGCCTGAACGACTTGCATGTCCCCCTAGATTTAATTAAGTGGCTTAGAAATAAATCCATTTCATGTTAATTTAATAAACAGATTCACATACTATTTGGGAGAGCTCACTCTTTCTTTGGTTTCCAAGTACATAGGGATGAAGACAAAAACCCCAGGATTTTCCCTACTTTGAAATATTCTCTTAGTCTTCTCTCACTCCACCTCAACACAAAATGAACATTCGTCCAAACTGCTGTACTTTGGGCACACAACATGGGACAAATGCAGGAATAAATGAGGATGTATCAGTTAAGATAATTTAGCTGTCAACTGAGTACTTCAGGGCACCAGACTGTCACGTTCTATTTCTACTTTTTTTTAAATAATAATAGAAAAAAGTTAATGAAACATTTCCATCAGAATACCCTGCTCAGAACAGGCACAAGACTGCTGCTCAGAAAATGCTTATGGTAGAAATGACTTATTTTCATGTAAAAGACAATGTAAAAGAACAATTTTTCAAATCAATGTTACAGATATTCTCTCAAAGCTCTTTTTTTTCAAGAGCACTAGATACAGCTACATTTGAATTTTGTGAACATTTTGTCTCTCTTAATTGCAAAGATGCCACCACTTAATCTAACCAGCAATGCCCCTGCCTTGATCTACCCATGCTAAAAAACATTGCCAAACAAAATCATTATGGAAGTAGGAAGACATCAATGTTACAGTGTATACAGCAAAGTATATGCTATCTATTTTTACCTTAACGTTTAAAAAAGCATGTAATTCCACTTCCCTGGTAATATAAGAAACCAGGAGAAAATATCATATTAATGGGAATGTTTGCCTGTCCTTCCTTGACATTTTAGCTACCTTTCTAATCATGACTGCAGGGGGTGTGGGGGCTACTCAGGGTTTATACCTAAAGTTGTTTTTAATTTTCTATGGACATTGATGATAATAGTGTAGTTTGACCAATTCTTAACAATGCCAAGCAAAAAACCCAATCCATTCTAAAATACAGATAATCCTCTCCTGAAGCAGACAAGAAACTAATCAGAAACACCAAGTCCAGTGACAAGAAAAAAAAAATTAATTACTGAGAGTTATTTTCACTGAATGACAATTTACAAATTCTAGCACCATGACCAAAGGCATGAAATAAACCTATTTCCAAAACCGAATCTTACCCTTTTGGAAACATGGCCACTTTTTTGCTACGGCAGCAAGTGTTTCGGTGTCCCTTACTTGTTTCCACCCTACTTTTCCCATGTAAATACAGACACTAACCATAAAAGAAAAGAAGTCCTATTAATGTAGCATTTTCAGTAAGCTTTATTCAGTGGATTCTTCTCCAAAGCGCTGACACCCAGCCCTTCTCACAACACTATTAAAAATTCTGTACTAATCCAACTTCTTTTCTTTTCCAGTCCTATTAGCATGGCTATGCTTGGATGAAAGTTTCCCTGAGAAGAGCCGTTTCATACAGGTACAGTTGCAGGCAGGCAAGCATGCTCAGACCGAGCTTCTAGGGTGCATCTGGCACAGAGCAGAGAGAGGACACAACAGACCAGACCTGACTCTTGCAGAACTTACACAGGATGCTAAATTAAAGGTTTTCAAGCCTGAATGTGGATGTGGCCAGAAGCACAAGTAATCCCATGGCTTTCAGGGGGACTACTCACAGGACTACAATTACAACGTGTACCATGCAAACACGCGCCTACAGTTTTCAAAGCTGGGACTACCCATATGGTTGAGAAATGGTTTATGGGTCAGACCCCTGCAGAAAGTAAGACACTGAATTTTGTAAGCATTGCCTCAAAAAAGAAGACAAATTACCTGCATTTAATCTTCAAATCATCTACTATTATTAGGAAGTTAACTCCAACTAGGGTTGTAGGACGTGAAGAAAGACACAAGTAATGGTTCCAGAAAGCCCATTTAGAGACCCACTCCACACCTCACCTCTTGCAAAGACACAGAAATGCAACTAAGAACACAAACATGATAAAAAGTACAATTAGAAACTCAAAATCTAGTATTAATACTAGATAGAAGATATTCTCCAGTCCTCTATTACGAACATAAAAACCACCAGCTGTCAGTAATGTTCAGTCTTTCTCCAGTATCAGTCCTCCATGACCTAAATATTCACTGATTAGTACTTCTGCACATTTAACTCTTCTAGGGCCCAGACCTGAAGCACCTTTGTATTTCTCCATCCAGGCTGCTCAGAGGGAACACAAAAGCACTGGGCAAGCTCCTTTGGAAGGGAAGCTGAACACCTCGCAAGATCAGCCCGTGAGCTCCATTAGCCCTCTGTGTGTAATATCTATTTCCATGCTAGTATATCAAGTTAATGGCAATTGCCATTCATTCTGTTTCTCACAGCAACATTTCCAAAAAAGGACATTTTACCAAGCCAGAACAAACATTCAACAGCAGAAAGAAATGGCAAATCCTGTGCTAAAGGACAGAATTTAACACGGGTGCAAGATACAGATGGTGGGACTAACGATGCAATTTTATACTACACTCCAACTGAAGCAGTCCTCCTGCCCTGCTCCCTCAACCACAGACACTATATTATTCTTGGTCAGAAGGTTTTTGTTAAGTCAATAAATTGACCCAAATCTGAATTGATTCAGCTCATCCCATGCACGGGGAAGCGGTGTGAAAGCAGGCTACGCTTTGGGTGGAAGCCAGCAAGACTACAGGCAGCAGAAAGTGGAACTGGGCTCTGAGACATCTCCTACCACAATCTGCAGAATCCTGGGAATGATATGGTTTACACCAACTCAACTGGACAGTAAGCAGAAGCCCTGCTACTCAATTATTTTTGCCTAATGGCATGGAAAAAATATAGAAACCTCTTGTTCTGCAACAAAATACTTTAACTGGGAATCAGCAGTATTGAAAAAAGTATCCAAAAATTGATATTTTTCTTTCTTCTTAGAAACAAAGTCACCTTTACAAGCAAAATAACCACATTTTCATCTTCCCACCTTCTCAGACCATAGCATTTTGGCCAGTCATTCAATAAATTTAACCCAAGTTAAAACCAGCTTGTCTTTGATAACCAAAGAGGTTGAGACCTTCAGCTTTTTCAGTGAAGTGTTTTTTTTCCAGACCTCTATCATTTTTGTGGCAAGGGTTTTTTAATGCCACATCTGCATTTACAGGGGAAATGAAACTTCAACTGATCCCATGCTTAAGTGAAAATGCTCAATTTTGGTTTCCTGTTGGAGTTTGCAAATGTAGAAATTTTTTTTTTTTTTTTGCAGGGGGAAGACACAAAGAACAGTGGCTCTATAAAAACAGGATTCCATTTTAACAATGAATCGTGAATTTATCCACTATGGTGAATTCTTCACTTTTTTGGAAGGGTTGTGGGGAGGGACCCTATAAGTTGAGAAGAATTTTTGGACCTTGGATGCAGTTCTTCATGGCAGTCCATACGCCAGCACTCCCCCTGTACTCAGAAAGACCAAGAAGAAGGATTACACTGCAAGCTAGCGCCAGTCTCTGACACAGAGCAAAACCAGGTTGTTCCAAATAAGATACTACAAATGATACTATTCTGTACTTGAGACGACTGAAACCAAATCTTTCCTTTTCCCACTTAGAAATGGACAAAATTAATAGGGAAAAAAAATACAAATACCTTGATTTCAGGTGAGTGTCAGCGGGCTCTTAAAGCATTACTGCTAATGTCAGATGGAGTAAAAAGCATAATGTCAATCTCCAGGACCCTTAAATACCAAGAATGCTGGAATGCCATCTTCATTGCCAATCTGTCCTATTGGCATTGGACCTTCATACATCTACAGGAATTTCTTCTGGTTTGGATTTCATTACAGCACCAAGCTTGGCTCAAACCTTGGGAATACAGGGTTTTGTTTTGATTTTGTCTTTGGTTTTTTTGGGGGGACACACACACACGACACAGACAGGGGTGGGTTTGGATTTGTTTTGGTTTTTTTTTTTAACTAGTACTAAATTCATGACTTTCAAGTTTTTGCCTCTAGCACTTATGGTATGTTTCCTAACTTTAAAGATCTTGAAAACAAGGTATGTAACCACAAAAATCTGTATAACCTACCTCCATCAGACTCCTGCTCTGACTTGTTCTCATCACTGATTTATCTCATTGTTTTGAGCCTCTGGCTCAAATGAAATCTTTTCTCAGATACTCGAGATGAATTTCCAAAGGACTGGATTTTCTGCACAGTTGCTATATTCAAAACGATAATGTCAGGTAACATTAAGGAGAAGGGGAAATAGGCTGTGTCACGTAGACATGCAGTTCTTCAATGGACACAATCCTACCCAGCTCTAGATAATTCCTGTTAAACATAACTTGGAACTTCAGCCCCAGCATTATATAGAACTCAACACTTTTCCAAATTAAAAAAAGTCATTATATTATTCACGTGGCAGCAAGTAAAACATCAGGTTGATAGGAGTAGAGAGGAAAACCTCTGATTCTTCACTTTCTCATGCCAAACAGGTAGGATAATAAAACAAAGACAAAAGTCACTATCACGTTGTATTTGCTTTTCCATTGCCTCAATACTGAAACGTGCTCACAGCTCTGCCACAAGGGCAAGTAAATCCGTATGTTCTCAGAAGGTGTCACAGATACTACACTTTTCCTCCAGGTTTACATAGGATAAGGCAAAAGTGAGAACTGCAATGATTTTTACTTCCATTTATCCAAATTACAGTGGGGTTTTTTTCCATCAAGAAGTATGATGATAACTTAGAAGTATATAATTACCCTCCTCTGCTGACATTGAAACGTCACCTCCACAGAACAGCTACTACTACTCTTTATTGCATTAAATTCACTATAAATTACACAGATTGCTGTTAGAAGCATGAAACAAACACCTTCCCTACCATCCTACAAACCCTGCCGAGAGGAGGCAGAAGATGGCACTAGGGAGAGATCTCCAGGTAAGATGTCTACTCCCCAAAGTAAATACTCACCTTGAAGATTCCTGAGTTGGGTCGCCCCAAAAGACTAACCACAAAGTAAGCACCTGTCTAACTCTGTGCTCCTGCCTGCAGCTGTGGAATTGGAGACCAGAAGCCAGATGCTCTCCCACCACCACTCCCCAACAAAGCCTCTTAACCACTGTGCTGCAGCCACTGCCTTTTTCGCACACCATCTCCAACCTGCTGAGTCTTTCATTCCCTTCTAAACAGTGCCAGTGCTTCAGAAGAGCTTGAAGCGCCCTGTATGGTCTAACCCTTGGCAGGCTGGAAAAATTTGCGAGTGGTAAAATTTGAGTGCCTCAGACCAAGAGGCGAGCTGAACACAAATCTCAGTTCACCCTGGGCAGCACGTCTTTAGTAAGTCCCAACGAGCGCGAAGGAACCACATCTAGTCCCACATCTTGCAAAAACCTCCACCCTCTCCCCACCTGGGAGGTGCACTCAGCACCCCTTAGCACAGAAGGGTGGAAGAAAACTGTTTGTTTCCTGACCACAATCAGACTTTTCTCTTCCCGTCCCCGAGATCATACCAGACTCCAGCCATACCTGAACGGAGATGCTCCTACACCTTAGCTCGTACAGAACTTTCAGAAGTCCCCAGGCTCCATGTCACACACAGCAATGCCACGACAACACAGGAAGCCCCAGTACCATGCAAGAGCTCAGCAGTTTTCAGGGCTGCAACGCCAGAATCGCGGGTAGGGTAGACCCTTAACTCCTGCTGGAGGTGCTCATGTCCTTGTTTAGATCCCACCTTAGCTGTACAGCAAATTATATACATTGGACTGTGCTTAATCAAAGAAAAGAACCCTGGAAACATAATTTACTTTAAGAGCTGGTTATCATGAAAAGTCCTGTACCAACCGGAGCTGTAAGATACTCCCTCAAACATCTTGGAGAATGTGTAAGTAACAAATATTTAGAAAACAACAAAACAGAAAAGGGGTGGAGGGAAAATCTGATCCAGGTCCTCAAGTTGTCATGGTGATTTCAGAGCCATTATGCACTTCAGACACATTTAGAAGAAAGCTACATTTTTACCCCTCCCCAACCAAATAATGCAAGGAAGGAAAAACAAAAATCCTGCCAGTTTGTCACAAGCCAATCAAATGGCAATCCAATCCTTTGATCAGGCAGCACCCCTGAAATATTTTAATCCATACTATTACTGCACTGTGATTTATGTACTCAGACAACATGGAAACAGACACAAGCAGAAAATTAAAAATAATAAACTGCCCAATCCATTTATCATACAAGATGAGGATACTGTTTGAAACGTTTCTGATCACACTTATATCAGACAGGTTTCTGCTTTCAGAATATTTAAAAAATAATTACTTACAACATCATTTCATTCTTCTCCATTTGCAGATACTGTTTGCAAGCAATTGGTTTTCTTTTACCAACTACTACCAGTTCCACATGCTAGTCTTATCACACACAGCAATCAAATAGCCTTAGCCTGTTCAAATATAACAAAATCCTCTCAACATCTACAAGCAAATGCTGCATAAATACGGATTTTAGCAAGCATGCACCATAGAGATCATAAAATCAATCCAGCTCATTACAGCAGGGAACACAGCAAACGCTTTACTACCAGCTTCTAAATTGCTCACACAGAGCACGCATTGCCAAATGCCACTAAATATCCCCACTTCTACACCAATAAAAGGCAAATGCATAATATAGTCAAAGAGCAGGCATCTGTTAAGACACCATTTTCTAAACGATACCTGAAAAAACATTAAAGACTCCATGAGAAAACAAGATTTGCAACAGATCACAGCATGCAAGCTTACCAGCGGCTCGCCAGCACAGCCTGGCCAGCCATCTGCCCCTCTCCCCCCCCCCGCCCTTGAAGCTGTTTCAGGAAATCGCCGCATTTGTTTCACAGAAGGATAATTCTGATAACCCCCACCCTCAAAGTTAATCAATTAATGAAGCAAGACTGTTTTTTCCTTACTAAGCAACGTACGGACACTAGGTCACTTGAAGGTTGCCCGTTCTTCCCTGCTGTAGGGCCTCCCAAATAACAACTGCCCATCCAAATTCAGTCTTTTTTTTTTTTTTTATATTCATTCAAAGCTGTAGGAATACACTCAGCCCTTGACAATGCCAGCTTGCATGATGAAAGAGCAAAAGTAGTTTTGAGGCTGCAGAATGCCTTCCCTGGGTTACCATGGAAATAAATGTGGTAAGGGGAGGGGGCTTTGCTGATGGTAACGCTGCTACTCAGTGGAGATGCTTTAAAGCTAGGCTGCGCGGGACTGTACACCAGGAGAAGAAAATGTGTTTTACTACTACCACTATAATTTTTCCTGCGCTTACTTTCATTTTCACCAAATTTGATATAGTTGAAAAGCATGAAACTTCTCTGAGATGCTGGAGGGACACTGTTTGAAACAAGTTCACTGTAAGAGCCCTTCAAAGAGGAGCTGGAACTTTATTTCCATATTGGAATTTGCACACATGGGAATTAATGCTCAACTGCAATTAAAAATTGGTTGACAAGGATGAACCTGTTGCAGAGCTGAGGCTGTAGCAAGGATGACTAGTTTCAGGAAGGCTTGATAAGGAGCATCAGCTTATCATTAAAATGCAGGGTAGCATTTCTGTTACGGACAATTATCACACATAGGATGAAACAGATCACCTCGATGATTTTGCTGTCATTTGCAGAATTGAGAAAAGCCCATCAGCAAAAGCAGGGCGGGCAGTGCAACACACTGCTCCACGGCTGCTCCTCTGGCGAGACCCCGACTTCACGCCAATGCTGCGCTCCCCCTCCTTGGGTCTTGTCAGACTTCCCATTAAACGTCAACCAAAATAATCCATGGTAGGCTGAAGCCTGGCACCAAAATCCCAGCAAGGATGGCCAATAAAATTTCATCAAATTGATTAAATTTGATACAAATTTAATTGGTATCAATTCAAAAGCTGCTAGGTACAGTGACATTAACACAATGCTTCTGACCGAAGCACAATACTCACTGTCCAATACTCGCCACAAATCAACAGCAACTTCCAGAGACATCACTTTACAATTAACTATGACTAATGTATTTAAAGCCTGCATGTGAAAAAAGTCCCCATGCACTGTCTCTGAACACACGGGAATTGCTAAATGTTTTTTAATAATAGTTATTAAATAGAGAGCACCACCTTAGCACACTAGCCAGACCTCCTGTTTCCTCAGCCTCTCCTTAAAGGACACCAAGATGCCTGTGTTACACAACAGACCATTTTGGGTTTGCAAGCACGGCAGCCAAAGGCACTCCACTCCAAATTCCACCATATATTTACTTATTGTTTCCAGCGGACTTGTTCAAAAAGTTAAGCCAAGAAGAGTGGAGGGAACCGAGCTGTGGGCCATGCAGAAGGACAGACATGGAGTAACGCTGAGGTGAAGCCACCATGAGAACAGTTAGAAGCCAGCTGGGCCCAAGGCTGGAAAGACCCATCAGGCTGAGGAGTCCCTCTGCAGAAAACCCAGGTGGTGGCTGCTCCTGCAGCTGCTCCAGCTAGCCCCAGCAGCAGCTGCCTTCTCCCTGGAGCTCCCTCCTCATGCTCCCAGTCCCACATGGGGGAAAAGAAGACAGCACCAGGGTCCCAGTGCTCCTAAAGAGGTGGCTGGTATCTCTGACCCATGTGGGGCTGGGGGAAAACTGGTGGGAAAAATATCCTAAGCCGGGTCCCTTTCTGACTCCTCTCTCAGTGCAGCGACTTCTGCCTTAGTTTTAGTTGACAATATGCAGCCTTGTGCAAGAGCCTCTTTTCTTTGAGAGGGGGGGAAAAAAAAGTATGAAAAAATGTTTTCCCTAACAACATTTCACAGCAGGAAGATGAAGTAATATTACATTTATACATATACCATCCCTAGGAGACATACTGCTGGTACAGGAGTGGAGAAACCCCAGAGAGAAGGTAGTCCATCTTCCTGCGAAGCAGAGAGCTAACAGCCTAATCCACATATTTCTACCTGTTTTCCTCCCCAGCCAAACAGGATTTCAACATTTCTTTACTAGGTCACAAATCAAAAAGCCTAATACAAATAAAATGCAAATCTTACTTAGTTTATGACATCACAATAAAAATAAGTTTTGCTGATTACATGGTACCCAGATCATGCAGACCGTGATTCTCCGTGCTTTCCTGTGCTCCTACAGCTGCCCCAACCATCACGTCTTTATAACCCCTAATAGCAAAGTTTCACTCAAAGCAAAATCCCAATTCCTATGCAAACTCAAGGAAGATCGAAACTAAATCTGCCAACACAAACACAGCAAAACGCCATAAAACACCAACTGCTACAAACAAACAATGGAGAAGGGCTAAAAAGGCTTAAAAATCCAAACAGCCAGAAAATAGAGTAGCCCAGCTACTGTTGCAGCCAAAAGCCAAGGAGCAGCTCTGCAGGGCTCACGTAGCCTAGTCTTACACGTTTCTGGCCTTATCCCCTTACACTGATGCCAGCTTTCCACTGTACCCCTCTCACATCCCCAGCAGGCACAGACCAGCACAGGATGGGGCTACTCTGGAGCAACTCGTGTGTCCATTGCCCAGCTGGCAGCTGCCAACCTGATGGTTTTGCTCACTTGTCTCCTCCTCTCTAGGGACCTGTCTATTTGGCTAATGAATTCTGGAAAAACTGAAAAGAAAAAGAAAAAAAAAAACCTTATTCTGGAGCTCTGTACTCCTTTATCAACTTGGTCTGAAATGAGCCTGCAGTCTCAAGAACAACGAGGGACAGGGAGCACAATTGCATAAACCTCACTTCCTCAGGAAACCAGATTAAAAAGCTACACTGTCGACTACCAAGGAAGCTCAGCAAGCTCAGGGGAATTCACATGGGAGCAGCTCAGACGTATTATTTTCTTTAAAAGGTAGCCTGGCAGGGAGAGACAAAGGTAACAACTGAGGCACAGTAGAAGGCCGAGAAATTGCAGGAATAGCATATATTGATTATCAAAAGTCAAAGAATAGATATATTTTTATATGTATAAAAAAAATCCAGGTACGTCTGGGAAGGATAGCCAGGAGGTTTCTTCAAAGGCTCCCTGAACAAATAAAAAAGCATTACTGTTTTAGACTTTCTAACAGCTAAATAGCAATAGACTCTTACCAGCCTACATTCCTATGATTAAGTGGCTAATACCACTGTGCTCAAGGAAGTAACATACATATCATACCACGTTTCCTAGTAACAAGGGAAGATATCAGATGTGCAAAGCTTAGGGAAAAAAAAACCCAGACTTTAGTCTTTTATTGAGAAAGACTAAATGGAACAAAAATGACAAGTGAATGGCTATTTATTACTATGTGATCCTCCTGTAATCTTCTTGAAGCTTTTTATTAGAATTGTTCACACTCAAAGAAATTAAGAATTAATCTCTTGGTTGCTGGTAGCTTTTAGATTATTGATAACCTCTTGCTGGAAGAAGAAAACAGATATAATTTAAAAAAAAAACCAAAAGAGGCCATTGTTAAGGATAAACTAACACTTCAAGTCATGTACACAGCAAAACGGTGAACAAGGAGATACCTGGTATTTGTTTATCCTTTATTTAATACTCTGACAACTACATTCACCTGTGAATGAAACAAAGGAAAACACTGTCAGCTTGTCTAACTGCAACACTAGGTATCTGTTGCAGACACTTGAATTGCTGTATATTAATAGTATCAGTAGTTGCATGCAGCAAAAAAATCACCAAAGACCCCAGAAGATGCAACGAATCACTCAAGCCATATGCAAAAGAGCAATTTTTTTTAAGGGAGTAATAACTTTTAAATAACCAACAAAAAATTTGCAATTATTAATTTGTCTGACAGCTACACAAGCGCACCCTGTGTGCTTCCCAAGTAAAACAGCTAGAAGTGAAATGGTACACCAGGTCACGAAAATGGAGATTTACAGAAGTATCCGTTATATCCGGGGACAGTCTGTGGTTTGCAATATATTTTTACAATTTTCTCCTGCACAGAACTGACAGCGTGGGCAGACAGACAACTCAGGATGCTTTTTATGAGCCATACAGGTTTTCTACATATTCTAACCTAGTCCAAGTCACTAGAAAAGAAGCTGAAGTGATTTTTCAAAAGATGACTTTTCACAACCCTCCTTAGGTTTTCAGCATTTGAAAACCCATCTCTGCTAATGGCCAGCATCTCCTTCTCATACAACAGCAGAAAAATTCCTCATATGCACTAATAAGGCTTCCAGATGCTACCTTAAAAACTAAGACTGGTTTAAAATGTCAATAAATTTTTTTTTTATGAAACAGTGTTTATCAATTATTTTTCTCCCCCCTGAATCTGCAATTACTACAGGGGCATTGCAACTTTAAAGCATGATTGTTGCAATGCACTTCAAGTTTCATTGGTGGCATTAAGCCACTGTTCAGTTGCAAGATAAATTTATGAAATTTATGAAAACCAAATAAATTTTGAGAAAATGGAACTAGCTTTGCTGTCAGTCACCTCTGCTGCCAACATACATTCCTTTGAGAACTCAGCATCTTTGGTTTTTTAGTCTTAAACAAAGTAAACAGAAAATTTTGCCCTGGTCATACCGCTTTCTGCAACCTATTTTAGACACTTCCCCTTAAGATCCTGCAGGAAAAACAGAGAAGTTTAAATCGCTTGTAGGGTATAACTGGTGTCAAAAGAAGGTTAAACACTCAAATAACTTCAGCTACTTAAGTTTGCTAATTTTTCTTCTAAAATGAAAAAGATTTATTCAGCAATAAAACTAGATGAATGGGTCTTTATATAAGAGATGTTTGATACATCCATTTCATCCCACTTGTTCAGTTAAGTGTATTAAATTTCATTGAACTAGTAAACATTATTATTGTTATTATTAACAACTTACAGGCAGTGTTGATAATTACCTTAAGCAGCAAAGACTTATGACAGACTTTAAACCTTGGGCTGCATGTCGCTGGAGTGCTCTATGCTAGAAACCATGTCAGGGAGCGTAAGGAGAAAACCAAGAACAGAGCCAGTCAGAGTGGGGAAAGAGGGGCATGGTTAGTCCTGGAAGTACCATTAAATGAAATCTGTCAGAAACAAATATGAAAGGTGTGAAGTGCCTTTTTCCATTCTCATTTTATTTCCATGGTCAGCATACGCTTTGAAAGTAAGTAGAACTTACTTGTATGAAGTCACTGATGTGAGCTTTATAATTTCTTCTAAAACATTTAGAAAATAGGAACAAAACTGGAAAGAAGAAACAATAAAATATGACGTGCATATTTATTCACAGTTGACTTTGCAATTTCCAATTTAGTTTTTATCAGGACAAAAACCCATGAACTCATTTCCTCCAGTTTCCAGTGAAACTCATTATTAAAACACAGAGTTTTAAATAGACCATGAAAAAACAAAGATAGCCTTTGTACAACGGGAACCACAGTTGTGTGCTTTGAATGGTGCGTGACACTGAACAGCTTCAGCAAGAGTATGAGCCAGGCCAATTCTTTTTAAATTTTTATATATATAATTCTTAATTTTACATATATACACACACGTGCACATATATTATATATACGTGTGTGTGTATCTACATCTTGACAATCATTCCCTTTAATAACTACAAACTTACAAACAGGGAATTTGCTGCTGTTACAGTAATTTTTCATGATTAATTTTATGCATTGTCACTTTAAGACCAATAGGAATAAAAACTTATTCACGAATAACACATCAATGAGCAATTTTATTCCAAAAACTCCAATCTCTGCTGCTACAGCAGACAGTGCAAGAGAGCAGCACACTGTTAGTGCTCAGGTCCGTGAAGTTCTGAAACCATCCTGGTACTAGAAAAAAGTCCAAGAGTAAAGACAGGCTGAAAAATGCTCACATTTACTTATTTTGCCAAATAAGAAGTGGGGCACTTAATCCATAGATCGTTCCCAAACAGCTCATGGGGCAAACTGCAAGCAGACACATTCATTAGAGGCTGCATCTTCTAAAGCTACTTTTACTCATCCTCCTGCCAAATCCCGGACACAGTCGGTCAGTCCTGCAGGATCTCACGGGCGTATTATCCTCCCCACAAAAAAAAAAAAGGGGGGGGGGGGGGGAGATAAACACAACAACAACAAAACACAGAGATGGAGGTCTCCCCTGAGCGTCCCCTCTGGTGCACTGGTGGATGGTTACGGTC
>CM036566.1:25044857-25272848 GCA_020745775.1 Theristicus caerulescens
ACACAGTATTCTACCATACAGATTAATTTGCACTGAGGAGTAAGTATGTCTGCAAGGAAATCGTTCCCTTAAAAGATTTAAATTAGTGTTTCCAAGCAAAACTTCAAGTCTTTCAAAGAATGGGCTTCCTCTCCATGCAACACTGAAGCAGGGTCATTCCACAGCTGCCATTACAAGGTTTAATGCTTGAAAGGTCTTGTCCTCCACAAGTAGAAGAGCATTGGATTTACTTTCACTACTCTATTAAAAATAGCTTTTAAAGGTACATGGCAAGAGGCAAGTGAGCTCACATATAGATTTATATCAAAGTAATATTATACAGAACAGAAACCATATTTTCATAAGGATCTATATGTAAATATCGGATGCTCTAAACAAGGACTGATTCTGATCCACATGCCAAAATACAGCAGTCTTAGCCAAAGAAATTGAAAAGTTTAATTGAATTACTTTAATTGAATTAACAGCTATTTTTCACAAGTAAAGGTGACAGAACCCTGCAATAGGGGCGTCTTCTCTGCGCTGGTTTCAGGCTCGGCGCAACCATCTCCCACTGGGGCAGGGAGAACATTACACTGCTTTCCTCTAATGAAATACTGAACTGGACCCAGAGGTCTTCTGCTTTCTCTTACTCTGTTTTCAAATTGATTCAGAAACAACAAAAATGGTGTTAGACAAATTACTCTGCGGAAATTTGCACAGTAACAAAGAGACCATGATTATATTAGCAATTTTAGTATGGACTATTACTCCTGATTTATGAAAAAAGCCTTTGCATTCAAAGCGTTATTCTTCAGCTTTTGCAGTTATCTGTACGCGTGTATGCTTTCATATAAACCAAAGCAAAGGTCTTTTTTTAATTTTCCACTTCATTTTATCCTTTGCTGAAAAGAGAAAGCTTACAATTCACTCAATTGCTCATTTCTCTACCAGGCTTAAGAGGTACAAATGACCTAGTTTCCTTGCCAGGAACCAGCAGCAGCACACTTGCCTGGCATGGCAAATCAGTGCATCTTGCTACACCAAGGGAAAAGTTAAAACTGTATTGATACAAATTTAAAAAAAAAAAACAAACCAAAACATCTGGGCATTCCTATTAATTTCTGTATTGCATCGATCAAAAATCAGTGCTTGTACAAAGATCTGTAAAATTACAATCAACTCAAGCCTGTAGTTTCTAGAGGCTTCATCCTGGATTCTGGAATGTGTTCAATCATAATTAATCAGGCTTAATGATAATCTTATTATACAAAAGACTTCAAAAAAAAAATCCCAGAGCACTTTATGAAGAAACATTTCTATTGACATGGAATAATATATCAATTACAGAAATTCAGTCACCTCCCAGCTGAGATTTAGCAGGTTTTTGCTTAAGGGAACCAGACAAAGGAAATACAAATCAAAAGACTGAATTCTTTGATTTTTGCCAGCTGCTATTTTGCAGCACCCTTACGGGGCGCCAAGCATGGCTATTTGGAGGAGCACTGCTCCATGACCAGATCCTGGCCTGAGATGCTTTGGACCCAGAATGAGCTCGGTATTTGCAGGAGAAGGATTTACTTTTGTTCTCTTATGTTTCAAATAGCCATAAAACTACATCCTGGCTTGAGGAATAAAGTTACCAGGCCCTCTTGTCTTGCACTAACTTGCCTATTTTATGGCACGCAGGGCTTCTATTTTGAATGTTGTTCTTTTAAGCACCTTCTCTTGCATCGGTTTAAACGTCTGGCACAAGACAGTCAAAAGAGTTCTTTGTTCTAGCTTGCTGCCAAGAGTCTTGGATTTGAGCTGGTTATCATTTGTATTGTCCATACTAATGACATGCTTTAGACAAACATTTGGCAATGCATTTTTGGCTCGAGAAATCCATTTTCTCGAAGAAATATCTTTCCATATTGCTAAATGAAGATGAAAAAAGAGGATCCCTGTATGGAAAAGGTGGAAAACTACTGTACCAGTCACAAAACAAAACTAAATGAAACTTGGACCTGTTGGACTATAGGGGGGAGGAAAAAAAAAGTAGGGCACAAGTGAAGAAAGGAAAGGCAAAACACCATATTCAAGAAATACGCAGGTTTCCCACAGTGAGAAAACATGTGTGCTGTGGAGTCAAACAAATTACCCATGCCCCCGGGTTATTTCCAACAGTACTAAACCAGAGCTTCGCTGAATCACCTTGTGACTGCTGTCCCGCTGTACTCTTCTCCAACCTGTAAAACACGATTTTCTGCACAAGTAAGCTCAAGTTTGTATTAAGCTAAATATTTTGTTGCCCTTGGAACTTTACAGCCTTCTGCCTGCCTTCGGGATCTGTTCAGATCCTCTTTAATCAAAAAGAAAATTAAGTTTTACGCATTATCTTTTGTCCCCTTCAGTAGTACGTGTTAAGAAGATTCTGGACCTTTTTTCTTTTAAATGAAACAAGGTGCTTTTATTTTAAGAAGGACAAGGGACTTTCTTAACTCTTGCAGCAAGCCTCACACAGTGGACAGAACCCCAGGACTGCTGTTACTGGTCCCACAAACACATCACGATGCAGCTCCTCTGGAGCCCCGCAAACACCCAGTAACTGCATCTCAGGCAGCAATAATCTGCTGTAATTTATTAAGTTGGGCTTCAACAGATGTTCAATCAGGGCTGAGGTTTATCATCAATAAATTTGTCATGCTCGCTTAGCTTTGCTTCTAATTAGGGATGCATAAACTCCCATCACCTAATTTCAAGCCTCCTTTGAACACACAGTTTAAAAGTTTGGCTTGTCTGAGAAGCGTTGCTTTATGTTTTTGGTATAATTCTTTTATGGGGTTTTGAGACAAAACTGAAGAAAGTAACAAAAGAGTTGACCATAAGCAATAGAAGAAAAGGAAAAAAAAAGAGTGAAAGTGAAAAACAAAGGATTTGGATAACAGATGGAAAGGGAAGAGGGAGGGGAGCAGGGAACATGACAAAGGCATACCATGGCCTGTAAACTATTTCATCCCAGCTTAGCTTTTGTGTGATCAGATGTGGAATTCCTCTATTTTAATATGCTGCCCAGGTATGATGGGTGGAGGAAGCAAAAGGGGAAGAGAGGTGAGGATGTGTTTTTAATCTGTGCACAGGATAAAAAACAAAGGGAAGCTCAGATTTAAATTGCAAAGGGTATTAATTAATTGAATTAAATTTTGCCAACCCTCCATACACAATCTTTAATGTTCCTCCTGACATTTAAGAGCTTTCCAAGCTGTGTTTAGGGCTGTCCACCTCTCATCTAAGTGAAGGTACCCTGAGAGTCAGGTCTTGTAGCATCTCACCCAGACAGACCACAGAGCTTTACAAGTGACAAGTTCTTAACCATATTTCCAAATTGACCCCAGACCAACCCTTTGACTGAATTAGACAACGTTTGAACTTCTGCCTGGGCTAAAGACAACGTATATCACCTGAAAAATGCAGAACTGTAGACTTGCAAAAGTCAGCTTAAATCCTGCAACCATAAATAAAATATTGTTCATTTACATTGAACACTACAGACCTGGGCCTTAGCTAAAGGAATTGCTAGGCTGACAGACAATGCTGCTACCCATGTACACCTTCCTTCAGCTCCAGGGGCTCTTAATCCAGCTCTGAGAAGCAGCTCTCCAGAAGACATCCATCCTGCCACTCCAGTCTGCTCTCAGGAGGTTTGGGCAGCTCCACATGTCCAGTCTTCTCCCCCGCCCCCCCCCCCTTTTTTTTTTCTACAATCATTTAGAAAGAAACCTATCACTAGGCCAGGTCAATATCCGTGAGCAATTCTCCAAGCCTTCTCTGTATTCTCTTCAACTTAAGGAAGAAAAAAAAGCAGTGGAAACCTACAGGATGGGCCACATAGCATAGATCTGCAGCTCCTTAAAATTAGTAGTCATGAACAGAGAAGCAACCCAATCTTCCAACTGTGCAGACTGAACTAAATTCCTGAGCAAGGGTCCACTAATGAAAATGACCCGTCCTTAGTTTTCCCAAGATTAATGTTGGGACAGATTTCACACACAGGCAGACTTGCCAACATATATACTGCAATGTCACCAACTGATCATGGATTTTATCAGGGGAACTCAGTCGTTATATCAAGAATGTGCATAAATCCATGAGCTACAAACACACACCCATCTATAAGCAGAATAGTTGCAAGACTTCTTTTAAACATCTGCTAAGCAGATGATTCCCAGGTCTTCAGTACGAAATATCATTCCCCTTCACTTCTCCTGTTCTGCAGACTTTTTGCCCTTTACTAGTTGTCCAGAGAGAGAGCAATAGGTTACGTTGCATTAAAATAGACAAGGTAGACTAGGTTTACCAGGACGCGTTTGTTTTTGTTTGGTTGGTTTTTTAAATTAATTTTTACTAAGAAATAAAATAAACAAAAATACTGGCACTGAATTTAAGATTTCAAAATTTCCCCATAAAACCCTAAGTTCTTCAGACTTTATACTGGTCATCAGAAAAGGTAATTTCAAAGGGCAAAATACAGCATTGAGAGCTCAGGATTGCAAGGACATCCCATGGTTTACAATCTCCCAGCTCCAGCAGCGAAGCCAGCAGCTGGGGTAGGCCTCGGGTCCCCCTGCCTGGCTGGTCCAGAAAGACCTCCATGGGTGCTGTCACCACCTCTTTGCCTGTGTCTTGGATGCTGAGTATGTTTAAGTGCAAAGTGTTTTGGAGGAACTGTATCAGGTGCCATGATTTGGTATTTTCCAACCAGGAAAAAAAACCAAACCAAACCAAAAACCAAAAACCAAAAAACTAAACCCAAACAAACCATCAGGAAATGCCCAATTATCACTTCAGTCAATCCAGTACGATTGCCAAATCCTGGGACCATACCCCAACATGTCAGAGTGAAAATGCCTCTGTTAAATGTCTGTGCACACTGTGGCTCCTTTAATCATCATGAATTGCATTAAAAGCACAAGTCTTACGAGGAGCGGCTGACGGAGCTGGGGTTGTTTAGCCTGGAGAAGAGGAGGCTGAGGGGAGACCTTATTGCTCTCTACAACTACCTGAAAGGAGGTTGTAGTGAGGTGGGGGTTGGTCTCTTCTCCTACATAACAAGCGATAGGATGAGAGGAAACGGCCTCAAGTTGCGCCAGGGGAGGTTTAGGTTGGATATTAGGAAAAAGTGCTTCACCGAAAGGTTTGTCAAGCATTGGAACAGTCTGCCCAGGGAAGTGGTCGAGTTCCCATCCCTGAAGGTATTCAAAAAGAGGGGTAGCTGTGGTGCTTAGGGACATGGTTTAGTGGTGGACTTGGCAGTGCTAGGTTAACGGTTGGACTTCATGATCTTAAGGGTCCTTTCCAACCTAAATGATTCTGTGATTCTAAGAGTAAGAGAAACAAGAATGTCCAGTGTCTTGGAGAAAGTCACTTGAACCACTAATGCCAGGTCACAGCCACATAAAGCAAAAGTGCTTCCTGGGACCAAGGGCCTCAAAGCAGACACTTTGCTGAGCAATGCAAACCAGCTGCTTAATAAATAAAAAAGGAAATACAAATAAGTTACCTTGGAAAACAAGTAAGGCACAGCCACGGATTTGTTTTCCACTGGGAGAAGAAACATAGCTCATGTGCTAGCTACTTAAGTTGTATTATTTCAAAGACAGTATCAATAAAATGTTAGATTAATCTTAAAGCTTTTGATTGAAAACACCACTGAGGCACGTTACTTCCAAAATCGTGGTGTAATTGCTCATATTGCTTAGGCACAGTAACTTAGTAATGTGTTCAGCAGAGGGTAAAGAAAAAGATATGAAGAGAGCAAAATCTGCAACAAAATAAGTTATTTGACAGGAGGGGGATTATTTCATATAAAATTATGCATTTTACTCACAAACCAGCCACCGACACTTTTTACACATCTATAAGCCTCCTAAATACTACACAGCGTGAACTGGAACATCTAAATGCGACCCATCTCATACTTCCCTTTCTCCAATTATGAATTGTTTCTTAGGATGAACAGCAGTAAGAAACTGTTACACATGTACAAAAGTATTGCTGAGATAAACACGGTATGACCACAAAGCTGCAGATGTACATGCCTCCACGATCTCTCGCAAAGGGACTGAGCCCCACCTCTCTCATCACTTGCAAGCCTTCTGGTGCTCACCCCAAGTTTGGTATCTGATAGTGTGAGTCCAGGTTGATAAAAATCATCACCCAGAACCCTTTACAACACATTATTTTCTTGACTTGAGAAAAGAAATATTACTTAAAGAAATATTACAGCAAAATTTTCTGGCACATTTGTCTACTCTGTTTTCTGTACACACAAAAATACACACAGGAGATGTATGCTAACACCGGATTTTAATCCTCTGGCTTATCACACCATTGCTGTCCAGTGGGTTCAGCTCAGTGTTGGTACAGAACAGAACAACCTTCCCCTGGTTTCACATCACAGCTTGGCTTGCACAGACGGGTATGTGTTCAAGAACATTTTGCATTGACAAAGCTGTGTCTGAACCATTTACATATTTGCAATTACTGTCAATATTGTGGTAAAGCCTCCAAAGGCACCAGGACTCCACCGCACAAACGGAGCACAAAAACACTCCCCTTCCGATGAGCTTAACAGTGTAAGAATACACGCTTCTGAGTGTCTTTGCTCCCACCATTAACCTCTCATTCAACAAGAGTATCATTTCTAGTAACAGTTCATCAGAAGGTGATAATGATCGTGGTTTTATCTTCTGCAGAGTTTTGTTCAAAGTCTTTATAAAAAAGTCTCCCCTCAATTTTTTTTTTCTTATGGGCACATAAGAAAAGCCCAAGTGGAGCATATGAGCATTTCTGATACACACCCCTAAAATTTTACAAGTACCATATGAAAGCATTTTGGAAAGAAAATGTTCTGAATTTTACTCTTTTTCTAAATCAACAAAGGAATACAGAATTTTTAAGGCAAGACCACTCATCTTTTCATCTTTAAGCATCAAGTGTCATCTGGTGGATTGACACAGAACTGCACTGAAAGTAACCTTTCCTTAGAGCAAATTTTACTAGGCAAGTAAAAGTAAACAAACTAAGCAGAGATAATATTTACCTATGACCTCAGAGATGCAAATAATAGAAGTACAAACCTCTGTCGGGTGCAGGTGTCTAGAACAGGATCAACCATAAGAATTTCATAACACATCTAGGGATTTGATGGACTTATCTTGCTGAAGTTCGGGAAACCCCAGTTATTTACGACTTACTGTCCAAAAGCTACTAAAAAACTGTATGTCTTCAGCAAAGACATTAAAAAAAACCCTTAGTCAAATTAATTACTTTTTTTAAAATGTAATCTGAGATCCATAAGTAACTACCTGAATCTGGAACTGGAGCTTTAAAGGAAAACAGTTACCTTCGGTGATATGTCAAACTTTTCCCTCATGGGGGGAAAAAAAAAAAAAGAATAAAAAATCAGATGCCTTATTCAAGGCCAACAAGTATGCTGTAATGCTTTAAATAAAAGAGAAAATACTTCACTAGAAACCAAAGTTCCTATTTCTTTCTGTGCCTTTTCAACACACATTCTGGTCTCCTCTCTCTAAACCAAGATTAACTACCTCTGACATCATGATTTTAAAAAATATACATCTCCTTTCTTATCAGTGAAGAGATGTAAGAGACCGAGCCAAGAAGAGAAGAGAGACTACAACAAACTCCTAATGAAGCTGGGGGGGGCGAGCGAGAAGATTAGGAAAAAAAAGCCTTTGCCAGGATCACCACCAAAAGATTAACTTCTATCAGTTTTAATGCTTCAACTCTAAAAGTAACTCCCCCCCAAGGAATGTATTACTTTAAAGACATTGATATTGAAATAATACATCATTTAGCAAACTTGATAAGCAAACCATGGCGCAGATACCTTTGGGAAATACTCAAGTTTTTAGGAAGAAGAAGAGTGTCAATCACCTTACAAGGTAGAAAAATCAGCAGCATCTTCCTGGCCTTTCAAACAATTTCATCACTTGCTGTGGAAGATCATGGGTATTGATGGCACTAAAGCAACTTTTAACTGTTTGAAACCACTGCAAAATCTGATTGCTGGAGAAGGCAACCCAGCCTCCACAACATGGTCCTGTTTGTCAAGGTCTACAGAAGTTATACTCCATCAAGTTCAAGTATTAATCTGAAGATAACTTGATGAGCAAAGTACACCTTTTGGATACAGAATCAATCCATGTTCTGACACTCCTGTGCAGGATCAAAGGTTTGAACAGAGAATACCGTCCAAGACTCAATTTGAGCCCTGCCAGCATGGCCCAGCCAAGCCAGCTGTCCAACCCTGCTGTGCAGGGTTTCAGCGGGGCTGACGATGGATGTGTCACCATCCCCATTTTAGTTCTGACCAGAGAGCTGCTTTGAAGCAAGTCTCCCAGCTCGCCTCACCCTACTGTGTTTTGGTTTGTAGCTCAGCACAGTCTCGGAGCATATGACCTGGACTTGCTTCAGAGGAAATGAAATTAGGAGAGGCATTCAAGGAGTGCACACAACAGCAGCTAACAGGCATTCAGTCTGCAGGGCCTAACTAGAGTTGATCTAATGTAAAAAAGCCCTTCAAACACACAGGGCAGATGTAGGGTCCTCAGCACCAGCTTCCTTCCATAGATCCACTTCTATAGGCTGCATTTATTGCTGATGTAGACTGAGTCAACATAAGCCATTTTTCCTCTCTTTGATATTTTTAACCTAAAAATAAATGTTTTATCTAAGCAAAACCTATTGCTAAACATTAAAAACTAAGAATACATCCTAATAAGGACAATACCAACAAGAACTGCTTCCCACTCCTGAACCACAACAAAAATACTCCAAGAATTGTTTATATGCCTCCCCTACTAGCCAAGTCCAGTCTTCCCCCAAACCTGACACAAGAGAGAAACCAACCACTGCAGCACTTTTTTTAAACAAAGTCCAGGCTATTCAGGAGGAGGTGAGAGCAAGCTTCTCAGCAGGGATTTCTAACAGGCAGCACCCATTGGAAAAACGTTTGTTAGTCACTGCTCACCTCTGCGTCCCAAGTCACAGCTGCCGTTGATAGATGCTGATGCCATGGATAGAGAGTCGATCCATCTGGCTGCAAGGGAGACTATGTGTTTACACACTCTAAATCAAGTTGAAACCTTAAAAGTTATCAAAAACACCAACAGACCCAGTTCTTAATGCAAAGAGCTGCCTAGCAGGTAACAAGCTAGCCTAGATCCGACCCAAGCTTTTGGGCAGCCTTAAAGCGGAACCTCCCAAGTCCAGCAAGGTTTTCCAGTCAGTTCAAATAACCTAATCCTAACCTAACCTTTCAGACTCCAAATAAAGTCCTCAACTGCCTCAGATTAGGTCAGGAAGAGACAAAAAGCTTCAACAGATCAGAGGAAACAAAGCCAATCCTCTTCTCTACTTTCTCAATAGCTGTCAGAAGTTCAACTGAGCTGACAAAGACCAAAAAGCATTACCTCAAGGCTCAATTCAAAGGTAGCTGATTCACAGTCAGATTAAAGCGCAAGTACTATATAGTAACATCTAAAGGTTCAGTTCTTTAAATTATACAGTGTAAGTCAGTACTTGAAACACGACAAGTTTCTGGTTCTCCTGATTAAAAACTGTCAAGCGACTAAGTGCAAAACATGGTCTGCCTAAGTGCAGTAAAAAACTGAAAGAATAGTCACGCAAGCAGCACCTTACCTCCCAGTAACCTCCTATTTCCACACCCAGTTGTTTTCGGTGAAATCTAAAAATACTTAAGGTAACTATGGAGGTTAAAATATTTATTAAAAAAAAAGTAATAATAATCAGTATACTGCCCCATGCATGTACCCCTGGTGCTCTGAGGTGAAGATATGGTCTTGTTATTAGTCCTAGGAGGATAAAAAGCCCCTAACTGCATATATGATAAGAGCCTTCCTCCACAAACTGCAGTGCAGTGACGGTGCCAGAATCAAGTTGCCTTACGGCTCAAGGCCCCAGAATGTCTTAACGCAGTGCCAAGGAAAGCCACTTCAATGTGGTGTCTTCATACCCCATTAGGGATTGCAAACCCTATGTTTAGGGGCATGGAAAGAAGCTGAGAGATTTACGAGAATTAGCATGGCTATATCTAGAGTTTCCTACAACACCCACTTTTTCCAGTAGAAGAGATTTGTGGTCTTCTGAGGACTCAATTAAATGCCAGTTTATTTAATACAAACAGACCAAACTCCACCAAGGCACCAGCTTTCAGCTAAAGAAACCTTCTGCTGACATATATCTTACAGATTCCTTAAATACACATCTTTCTAGTGTTGCCTTTCTTGTTGGTGCCAAGTATGCTGTCTGCCAGCACAGTAGTAACTCAGGCTTGCAATGAGGGGGTGGAGGTGGGGAGGAGGAGGCATTCCTAACAATATCAATGATTAGGAGTTTCCTGCAACACCAGTGGAATACTGGTGAACAGCTGCAGAAATGCAGAAAATGCTTTTCTTCTCTTAGACTTGATTAGCCATTGTAAGATGCCAAGACAATCTCTGCTACCACTGTGATTCCCTGCAAGACACGCAGAATTGCTGCAGAGGAGTCAACGCTTTATAGAGTATATAAGGTCATTGAATAAGGTCATTGCAAAGCTCCTTTCTTTGACAGAACCCAAATCCTCCCACTTTTCAGCATCCAGCATCTTACTTTTCCCACTGCCCTCATAAGTATATATGTAACCCCCTGAGCCACTGATCATAAAACATCTTATATGCACCACAAGAATGACAGATACCTTTGACTGCTGCAATTTTTCCTCGTCTCCCAAGTTCAAAGAAATCCAGTCTTTCTAGATGTACCCATGTCCTTCATAAGCAGAACAGCAAACGGAGCCTCTTCAACTAATTTCCATTGTAATGAACTCAGACAAAGAGGAAAATGAAGGGAAAAAAATAAAAGTTTTGTTCCTACTTTTATTTTCCCAATGGAACAGCGGGGTGTAGCAGACAGTAAGCATTTGTCCCTGTCATTTCCTGCTCTTATTGACCAAAGTCCGTCATGCCACCTAAATGATAAAACCCATATCAAGCCTGTAATTAGAGAGTGGAAAAGATAGTAGAAAAACAACCTATAATAGCCTGGGTTTTTTCCTAATGATATTGATAGGTTGAAGAAAATCATTAACTGTTAAGCACCCTAGATCTGAAACATTGACATTACTTTACAATCTGTATCCTCAAACACTTTTAAAAATAATCTAAGGATTACCCAACTTTTGAATATAAAGGAGAGAAAACCCATGCCATCACTTGCAGGGAACTCTAAATTTGGTTCGGATACCTGAGCATACTTATGACCTAAACCTGAGCAAAATAAATACCGATATTCTTACAAAGCTGGATATAATGGCAAGGGAATATACCGAATCCCCATGAACTCAGAAGAATCTTTTTCTTCCCTGGCAAGACATCGGTAAATATTTTACCTTCTGCTGTACTGGGTCTGCTTAGTATCGTAGGCCACCTACAGCACTAAAAATCAAGTGTCAGTGCTTGTTTTTGAAGTGTCATCCTAAAAAACTTGAAACTCAACATGACTGTGCAGAGAGTAGAAAGCATTTTACTGTTTACAATAATCGTGGCTACATGATATAAGACTATGGCGGGCCCTAGCTTACAAACATGGCAAGACCACTTTTAATAGTGAATTAGCCAACCTGAATTCATAACATTCATTTTCTAGTGGCAAATCCATCCAAGGATCTGGCAACATATAATACAAACTAAAGCTGAGCTCATATTGCCAAGCATCTGCCGTTTGCTTCAACTGGGATGTAGGTTATTTCATCATGTGTACAACAGATGATGCTATTTTCAAAGGCCTTCTTAAAAAACAAACACACACAAACATACACCCCCACCCCCCCCAAAACACTACTTGTAACAAAGATTTTGCCGTCTTCCCAGCCAGCAGACCCTCAGCTACCCTGGCCATACCTCAGCCTAGTCTACACGTTCAGGCCCAAAGAGCCAGGTCCTGGCTACCTACAAGTTGACTTAGCATAAGAGAGCTTAAAGAGCACTCCTAAATTTGGAGAGTAGCAAAAGGAAACAATTCAAATTTAAACACAAATAGTTATTTTTACATGGTCAGTATGACAGAAGTTGAGGGAAGGAAGAAACTGTAAATGTTTGCATTAACATTCACGAAAAGTTACTAGGCCAGGAATGGATTCGGAAGCAGGTCTACCGTGAATCTGCCGGTTTGGACCAAATATTTAGAAGACAATTGTCAGCGCTGAAAAACAGCCCAGAAGGAAGGAAGTCATATTCCTGATTGCTCTCAAGAAGGGATCGTGCTGCAATTAATATTAAAAAAAAAAAACAAACCAACAAAACAAAAACCCCCAAAAACTATAGAACAAACTCCAAACCTAAAACCATGCGAAATTTAATTTCAGTAGTCAACAAAAACTGAAAATGCATTTAACTTTATTTTAGCCCTTATATTCGGACTACACGGAGAACAGATTTAATGGGTGGGCCTAAAGAGAGAGCAGCAACACTGACCCATTTAGACCAGCTCCAAATAAGAGACCAGATATGTCAATATCTTTACTCTAATATGCTACATATTTCAGCCAGGGCACAGCACCAAATACTGTTGTTATCTAACTTATACAAACACTTCTAAGCTCTCTAAAATTCTGCTTGCAGAAATCCACAGCTGAGTCTATGCTACAAACCCTACATAAATCAGACTTTATCATGACTGCCATTAAATAAACGTAAAAATAACAATGCAGAAAAAATGTAGACTTCCAGTTTTTGTTGGTTTTTTGTTTAAACAAACTAGCTCAAATCCTGCAATTGTGACATCCAGCATGAAGCTCTCAAAAATACATTTAACATATTTTAAAAGGAAAAAAAAAAAAAATCAGACACTGCAGTTTAATCAATACCAGCAAGTTTAAATGAAGACTCAATATCTACACACCATTTTGAATAGGCCAGCTGGGTGCAGGGAGTGGGGACAAATTCAGAGTCAGTTGAAGCATCAGCTAAAGACACAGCAACACTTTTTCATCAGTAAAAACCAAACCCAATAAAAGTCAGAGCACTCTGCATACTCTTCTTCTAAGTGAAATAAATGACAGTCTTCTCTTTTGCATCATTATGCCAGACTGAAAAATAACAATTTTGATTTTAAGGTCTGCCATATGCCTTTCCAGCAAGGGGACACCACTGCAGTCACGATGATCAACTTCAAAAAAAAAACAAAACAAAACAAAACAAAAAAATCAAACTTAAACCACCACCAGATTTTCAAGTCTTAAAAAAATAAACAAAACCAAAATAGAAGTTACAGAATCGAGTTACATTTGAACTACTCCCCTTTTATAACTGTCCTTCCTTTGAAAATCCTAACCAACATTTTAAAAAGAAAAAATTCAATTATATTCCACAAAAAAGTATTTTAAGGCCTTCAGTGCAAATGATGATTTTGCAGTATTTTTAGAAACTAAGGCACGTGACGTTTAGACATCTTTAATGCATTTCAAAATATAGATTAATATGAGATATCAATTGACTAATCAAATGGATATTAGATGAAGCCTCATCTTCTTTTCCCCACTATGTGGTGAAATAAAAAATCAGTTTTCAGTGCGAAGCGCCTCCTCAGCAGGGCGCCCAAGGGCTTCCCTGTAGGATACACAGTTCTAGGGAATGACAATGATGATCAATTTCATTATTTATCGTATCACCACACACACAATTCTGCAAGCTACACCCAGAGAATACATGCTCAAAAGTCTGGTTTAATACATAAGAGAGTTGTTTTTTCTATCGCAAGATAGAGGAACATAAATTCTGGGGAAAAAAAAAAAAACAAACAGGGAAACAGCAGTACAGTTATGCAGTTATCAAAACTGCACGTACATGATCTATCTAAACCTCAAGGTTTTGGATTTAAAACCAAAAGTTTCAGAGGGCTGAAAGTACAAATGTGCATTTTTGCAGTCTGGCCACCAGAAGGATCTGAAGATCAATGCTAAGTTAGCCCATAACTGTAGCAACTCGGGTTTTATTATTTTTTATTACAGATTGTCAGCCAAGCAGACGCCACAACAGAAACACATCTTGCAAAGAGATGTTGTCAGGAATATCGTGAAGGTACCACAGAACTGCAAGATGTCAGGAGAGGTGAGAGACCAAGAACAGTGAGAAATGGAAAAAGCAAGCGGGAGGCTGATGCTGAGCCTCATTGGTAGCACATAAGGGTTCCTCAGTGCTCCCAGAGCGGAACAAACAGGTAACCAGGACTCAACAGGAGTTTGAGGTTCACCCAATGAAGCTGATGGAATAAATCAGGAAACAGGAGACAGGATAATCTAATGCGTTTGGCAGATTTGGAATATACTCTTAGCAGCTGATACCTGTGTGGTTGGGAGACCCAAGCAATGTAGGTGCAAAAACAGATGTAATGGAAATCAAATAGCCAAGCTTAAAACCTGTGCTCTCAAGGTTTAAGATCTTTAAGCACATTTCACCAAGCCATTCCCAAATTACAGGCACCACCTACAGCTGCTGTGTTTCTGACCCTCCATCAAACAGAAAACAAAACATCACCCTACGGAGGCCCTGCTGCCACAGATAATCATTAAACAAGATCCTGATCAATTTTCAACAGTGGTTTTGTTTGAAATCTAATTCAACAAGGAGGGAGGAGAGAAAAGGGAGCATCAAAAGAGGGCACGCTGTGCTCCAGTTGGAGGCAACTTATCTGCAGGTTTCTTACTGCTTTGGGAGAGTCAGCTTAAATTCAAAATGCAACATCTTGCCTGTGCACACAGCAGCGGGGCTGAACATCCCCCATCTCCCCAAGTTTACTGTCAAAATACAATGTTTGAACATACAAGTCAAACAGTGGCACCACTCTGTATATATTTTCCACGTAACTAGAAATGAACTTTTTTTCTATAATATGTACTAACAACCCTAAATCTGTTACCTTCCATAAGAAAATTTCTATTTCAGTGGAGGCCATGAGTTCTGCAAGTTTATGAACTCTCCTGCTCTAAGACACAATCAAATTTTTAAACAATTGGGTGTGGGGGGAAGAAGGGGAAGAAAAAAAAATAAAACCACCTCTTGGTGCCAGCTATTCCATAGCCATTTGCTACAAAGTTTTTCACAGCTGAAGCAGTGGCTGTGGCCAAGGGCCTGGCTTGAACCCCGGACTAGATGGATAATTAACACAACAGTCCCTTTACCCTCAAAATTCGCTTCCACGGTTTCTTTGTCCTAACAATAGGATAAGCAATTTTTAAAATAACTTTTGGGACTTGCATGGTCTGGGAAATACTAAAAAATTAGACTATCCTTTCAAGTGAATAAGAAAAGAATCTGTTCTGCATTCCAAGGGAAGCAACTTTTTCAACTGCACAACCATCAAAATCAAGCAGCCATAACTCAGACGAACGACCCAATTCCAACAACTCCAGACAGTATGGATGAGACAGGCTTTTTTTTTTTTTTTTTAATTTTACTATTTTGAGGAAATCTTACTCTCCCCTAGCTGTGAACACTTGCATCTCCATTAGTAAACTAGGAATGACAAGGCATGTATTTGCTTAAGTTGAAAACAATTTTAAGAAATTCATTTCTCAACTGCATAATAGTTAGGGGGGAATTGTTCCCCCCAACTTTGATATTTGGCTCTGCATTTTTACAGCTGAGAAACAGGCTGTAAGAATTTCAATAGCAATTAGTAAAACAGATCCAAGAGAGCTCAGCAGGCAGCACTCTTCGTTCCTCCATGGGAAACTTCACTCCGAGTGAACGACTCCCACAGCCGGTGGGAGCGATGCATGGAGGTGGCACACCTGGCTCCAACAGGAAATTGGAACAGCTGAGATTTTCCTTCAGGCAAAATTCATCCACCCCCAATCCAGGGCTTTGCAGATATTTAACAAACAGGGAAAAAGGGAAAAAAAAATTTAAATAGAAAACCATATATGCTACTTCAATGCAAAGCATAACAGTTCCAACATGTAGCTATACAGCCCAGGGGCTAGACCGTTAGCCAGTGTAAGTTATTGTAGATTCAGCCACGGCTCCAGTGGATCTGGGCAGAATTGTGTCAACCAACAGTACAAATTTAGCTGCAGGGGCACAATCCCTTTTTCTGACAAATTTAAGGGGGAATACAATACAAAGTTTGCACTGGCTTCATGCATTCAGCTCTCCTACGTAAGTGCACGCTCTGCCGCGCCACCAGCAGCTCGCTGTCAGCAACGCTGCAGCTGGAGTATTTAGCCCAAGGTACAGACCACTACTGTAGGGCTCCAAACACAGCCCTGAGCGGTGCGGCAGAGATGGGCTGGGGAGAGGAAGCTACAAGCTACATTGGTGTTCAGCCTCTGCTGAGAATCGCCATGAGAAACCTGCCTGTTTCTCCCACAAAGGGTGTGAGAACTGAGTTCACTGTCATCCTCTTTCTTTCCCAGAAATGGTGCAGCCAGCATAGGGCATGCTGTTGGACAATGACGGTAAAATCTAGAAAACAAAAACACAGGAGGCTGAGATCTGGTGGTATTTTTGTCCATTGGTTTTGGGGGAGATCACTCCCTCCTTTGCCTTATTTATTCAGTTCTCTGTTGCTCTGTACGCTGGAGAACCTTTCCTTTATTTCTGCAGTGTCCACAGGTTAATTTCAAACAGTGTTTTGTACAGGTTTCCTCTTTTACAGATTTCAGATTTCTTAACTAATTTTGCCTTTAAAACCCTCTTTCTTCAAAATCTCTTCCAACACCCCTTTCAATGTTTTTTGCATTGTACTCACCACTTTTTCCTTCTTTTCCATCTCAGTCTTCCCTTCTACTACTCCATTCACTTCAGTTTTTACGCAAACATTTTCATTCAGCATTTTGAAGACATAGGTGAAATTCAAATCACAAGCACACATCCCAGCATAGGGCCAGTGGCATGAAATATGGCATCTTTGCAAATCTCATTCTGGAATACAGCAGTTTGTGGAGTGACAATCAAAATACACTGAGCAGGTGATTCCTACCAAACATGGTAAAACCGTATTTGGAGGCTTCTTCAAGGTTCCTTTCCCCGCTCCTTCCCCAGCCCCAATGTTTGGTACAGTAACTTTCACCCTGTTCCAACCTCACGGCCCAAAATGATTGCTGAAGTAGCAAGAATCTCATGAATGTAAATATTTGCTCAGGGTTAAGTTAACCAAGAGAGAATTTCTGCTCAGAGCCTGCAAGCTCAAAAAGAAAGAATAAAAAGAGGCCAAGAGTTTAAGAAAACTAGAGCCCAGTGTTAAATTCCTTCATTATGGTCAGACACCTGCCTGCTTTTCAGCAGTCTAAAATAAACAGGAGAAACCTCTGACATCCAAGCAATATTTAGGTTTCTCCCTGCCTTCCAAAAAAACACTGGGACTACCGAGCTCTTTGGACTTTTAGAAATCAGATTCTTTAATACGAAGGCTGGTAGCCTCCAAAAATCTCCATTCAGATTGCCACGATGACGTGTACAGATGTGTATGCTGCATGCATATGCTGTACCCAAACACTCTGTCCAAAGGATAGAGGTTAGGCTTCCAATAACAGGCTGACATTTAACCAGAGTCCAAAGCATCAGTGTTTTAGCCTTTCACATTAATTAACCAGCTCAATGAGTAGCATAAATTAACAGTAGAGGTAGCTACACTTAAAGCAGTGGCTCTCTATACTTCAGCAACAGAATATTCAAAATGCTTGAAGCAAGAAAAATGGCAAATATAATGCAAAATTGATTCATTCAGCAGCCCAGCATAAAAATATTCTCTCCTTGAATTTTCATTAAGCCGAGGAATTTCTAAGAAGCAGCATCAAATCAATCTCTGAAGAAATTCAAGAACTAGAATTATCTTTCAAAAGGAGATGCTTCAGCATTTTAGAATATAATTTCACAGGCATGTAATTATTCATGGCCATACTGAAATTCACAAGAACCTACAATGTTTAGCAGTTCCTACCCTCTCACAGCAGTTGCCAGTGGTCTGCTCTGTCCCTCTCTGTTAATGCCTTGAAGATACTGTCATCCCAAGAGTTGCCTTTTCCTACTACTAGCAACAGATTTGAAGACCATGAACTGTATATTACTCCATTCACTGCCTGATGACAGCTTCTTACCCAACGTCAGGAGCTTGCTTCACAACAGCAATGAATACTTCCAACAAACACATTTAAACGTACCGTAGAAGCCTGTGCAAGTTAAAAACTTAGAGATTGTTATTCTTGCTTTTAATAACACTGAGCTCTCTAGAAAGTCACCAGCATTTAAGAAAGAAACAAAAGTTGGTAACACTCAACACATTTCCTCATGACAGAAAAGCTCCTTCTCCAGGCTATTACTACCCAACATGAGTACAGAGTGAGACGCATGAAGGTCTGTCTGACCAGCCTCTCGGGGATGCCATGCTACAGTAAGCCTGGACTTCCCAGTCCCACCACCAATGCACATTACATCATTCAGGCAGTACCAAGTGTCTTAACACAGGAGAAAATCCCATTTTAGTATTTCTGCAACTTTTTTTTGCTGACAATTGACTGTCAAAGAGCCATGGGTTTCTAGAGTTCATAACCAAAACACTAATCATAGTAAGAGGGAGAGAAGAAAGATAGAGGGAGAAAAGTATCCTGACAATATCTGAAGGGTGATGCAGACCGTCCAGCTCCGAGGTAGGAACCTCGGCCCTCTGTTAATGGAGCTTCTGGAGGTGACGAGCTGGTGAAATCACCTCTCTGAACCCCCAAGGACCCTGCAGGGAATCCTGCATGAGACGACTCAGGTTATACTATGTAAACAACCTCCTCTCCAACCTTCCTGCCCAAATCCCCACCCAGCCCTCCCACAGCAGTTAAATCACTAGCTTTCTGTCCCACACCAGGGTCTTAAGCCTGGCCAAATAATAAGAAAAGTACAATCTGGAAAACAAGGAAGTGGGTAATACCAATAAACTCTGAAATACAATTGCATTTCACAGAAAGACGAAAATAGCAACAAAAGTCAGTGACACCAGAAGAAAAAGCAGGGAGAACAGTGTTTTGAGAGGTAGCGGTCAGAGACCACACAGGCAATGGGCTTTAAATAATACCATTTAAACTCAGTAACTTGACCCTGAGAAGCCAGATCACAACTGCACACCCTGCGTATTTCTCACAGAAGTACATGGTGACTACTGCCAGAAAAAGCAATGGCCATACCAGCGAGGGAATGGAGATGAACATCAGGCTGTCGCTCCATTTACCACTGCAGGACAGGACACCATGCATCAGCATTTCTTCTCTGCGCTGGCTGGTATAGCCCGTATCATTTGCCCCGTATCAAGGTAAAGCAAACATGCAGTACTTTAGTACCAGAAACTCCTCGTGATAGCCAGTACAGATAAAGTGAAAAGCCACGAACCATGAAATAAAAGACGCATAAAATTTTAAGACATTGCAAAGTGTAAAATGCAAATATAGTTATACTAAATCTTGCTTTTAGGAGATGGCTGGGGAATGGGAGGGGGGAGAGTAGAGGGAGGGGCAAAAAGTTTCACTGGCAGCACTTTCCAGTGTACCTCCACTATTGTTCCACCAACAAAGGCCTTCTCAAATTTCACTACTCATAACCTCCAAACCAGCCAGAGCTTTGTGCCGTGACTGACTGCCTTCCAATTACTGTATGCTCCAGAGAATGCAACACTGATCTGCAAACATCTATTCCCAATTTCACAGTGGATTTTCACGGTGGAGGTCCGGGGACCTGTGCTGGGGGAACCAGCCTCGGTACTCAGTGAGGAGTTCAAAGGGGTTGGCAGAGGATACGAAAATGAGAGACCTGAGAGCTGGTGGTGGGTACGGAGCGTGGCTTGAGAGCTGCCACATCACGGAAAGAACTAGCTGAGGAGTTCAGTGGTACTCCCTCATAATTTCTCTCTCTTCTCTCTCCCTTTGTACCTTAGTTCACCTTATGTCAGGCTATCTCAAATTCTCTCTGTTTCCACATCTGAAAAATATATGAAGTTATTTTTTTACTTTACTTTACTTTTAAAAGGAACTTTCAACTAGTTCAGCGAATTTGGAACTAGAGACATATTTTGCAAATGGTATCAATATTCATCATTATGCAAGAATCGTAAACCAAGGTCTCACAAGTGAAACATTCATTTTCACATTAAAATTTGATAATGCCGACAAAAAATGAATACCACAGTAGTTATTACTACTGTTCATCTGCCACACTATTTACTCCACTCAGACAAGTTAACATGTACATAATCAATAGCTCAAATCTCTAACACAATACCTGTATTCAGTCCTGGGAGCTAGAAGTATTTACTACTTATGTTTTACCAGCCACCTCTTTCAAATAGTTTGAAATTCTTTGAGTTTTCAGTATTTAGTAAATGAAAAATATTTTAAATGTTTACAAAACAGCTTGAAGAAGAAAATTAATCTTACTCAAAAGCATTTTACAAGTTTATAGCTTTAGCAGAAAACGGTGTACAGTTAGAGAGGAAATAAAGCATTAATCACATGATTGTGGCATTTATATTCTCTGCCCTTTCAATTCTCATATAGACTACTCGGTCACACTCACTGAACAAAGCAGGACCATTTGCACCAATGTTACTGATGTCTGACAGTCTTAACAAGATCCCTAAAACAAAAAAAGGTACAAACAATTTGAAAAAAAGCATAGATTCATTATTATTGATCTGGGTCGGTAGTAACAGACAAGCTTCAGTCAGGAACATACAGCGTCTGTTGAGCTGGACTCTTTACAGACACATAGGAAGACAAAGCTGTTCCCAAAGACCTCCTACAGAAGTTAGTTGTTCATTTTTCATTGAAAACCAATGGGAAACACATGGATTTTAGATAGCATTTCAGAAGGCAGCAGTCCCCAAACCACCCCATCTCACACAGCTTATCTGAGAACAAGGCTTCCCCAAAATCAAACACATAGCAACCTGATCAGGGAGCTCAGAGTATAAAACCCTTGGGATGCTTTGAAAAAGCCTGTCTTGAAAACACTGCAATGCAAACAATGCACAAGTAAGAAATCATCACCTTGGATTCTGACTTCCCAAGCCTTTCCCTCCTGGTGTCCCAGGGTTTCGACAATCCGCTTCCACTGCTACTGACCTAAAACGGTCTTCCTCGTTCTGGATCATGCTACAGAAGCTCATTCCACACAAGAAGCCATGAGGACTATCACTACTCTATTTTGATTCCACCATTTTTATTGGTTTGAATGTAACATCCTTTCTTGCATCTCTGAGACGCTTCAAGACCAAATAAGCTTTGAAGTCCCAGCCTCCTTGCACATTATCACCTCAGCTAACGTTTGGAGTTTGGGGGACATCCACAAGAACTCTGCAGGTCAGTATTTCCTGTGGCATTACTACACCACACTGGATTTCCTTAAGGATTGGACAACCTAGTATCAATCCCCTGCCTTTCTTCCCCATCTCTGTGGAAGATACCTGACAGGGCTTGTACCTGCACATTTGGAAAGAGGTAGAGCTCCTCCGGGAAGAAAGAGTCCTGGGTTCATTTTCAGCAAGAGTTTTAGACATACATTTAAATGCAAGGAGCTGCACCAAAGGGGACTGGACAATGGCATTTCCAGCTCCATTCAAGAATGATTTGAGCCAGGACTACACAAGCAGGGCACATTTGATCAAAGTCACAAGAGCAATCAAGCTTAGCCTCTACAGACTTCCATTAGATCACCACACTCTAGGTGCCATAACTTTGAAAACAGAAATAACTCTCACACTGAAGACAACTACAGTCAACAAAACTACATATTCACACAGACAGGGGGACGTGTATAGCACCTATCTACAAGCATCTGATGTGAAAGCCCCGGCTCCTTCTCTAACTAATAGAGAGAGAGGCTGCTAACACAGGTATTCCAGCTCCTGCAGGTTCCAATCCATGCAGGAGAACCCATCTCCAAACTTAACGTACTGAAGATTGGTACCTGAGTAGTTCAGAAGGTGCCAGAAGTCAGATTGTCTGAATATCGCTGGATTCAGGGCAGATGGGGAACCACAACAGGTCTGCAACTCACCATAATCTTTCCTGGGTTGACCCAGCCTTTACCTACCTGAGAGGCAGTACAAAGAACTTCCATTTTTTAAAAATAAGGATTTATTTCTTCAAAAGAAGGAATTCCTTTAAACTCAATTTCATTTTTATCTTTTTTCTCTAGCTTTATTAAAGTAAGGAGACGTACAATATAAAGAACTGGGTCATAAACGAGCTAAATCAGGAACAAAAGCGGCTTGCTTATTTCAGGGTATGATTTTATAAACACAGCTCTGCTAGCTTGAGTATGAACTGTATAACTAAAACATCCTAATAGCATTGGGAAAACTAGCTTTCTATTAAAAATAAATTTCTTATAAAGAATGCAAGAACACTTTTATTAATGTATTTGTCACCATACATATTCCATTTACATTCTGCATACTTCTCGGCTTGGACAACAAAACCAATTCTGATCATTAACAATTGCCAATAGTCTCCTCCACTCTTTGGTGCTGCTGTGTATCAGGTACTGCAAGAAGTGGTTAGTCCCAGATTCTTCTAAATTGTAGAGCCATTTTCCTTTGTGTTAAAATTCCCTAAAGCTTGCAAGGGAACTAAGGTAGAGTATATCCCTTTAACGTAGTTTAACCACTCTTAGTATTTGGAATGGAAAATGTGACTTAGGTACTGAGGTTTAAAAAACAGCTACGATGTATGCAGCCAATTTTCTAAACATGAATCTCATAAGGCTTTTTTAGGGCTTTTCTTTCTTTCTTTTTTTTGCATGAGAATGTAGGGCTTACAAGAGACAGCCAGCTAAACGCAACAGACCATTATTGCTCAGAGTTCCAGTTTGCAACTAGAAAGGGTTTACATTATAAGCACTAACAGCTCCAAAAGGTATTTAAAAAGGAGAGAGTGGAGAAAAACTTGGCATTTCCTAAGTGCCTAAATATGGATTTGGCAGGAAATAAATTTGATCTTTACAGTTAATAATAGTCTTACTAAAATAAGTCTTTAACAGAACTGGTTTTATGTGGTTTTAGGAGAACTAAAAATATATTTACACAGCTTAGTACTGTATTTACTCAAAGGTGCAATCTCTGGGCATTGTCAGCCGTGCAGGGACGAGGCTCTCCTAAGTGCCTGCAGACAACCACCAAGTTTGCAAGGGAAGCACTGCGGTGGAACTCCCCGCAGCCAATGCTTCCCCCCCTCAAAGGTGGAAGACCAGGGCAGCAGCATTTGCCAGCCCCAGCTGAAGAGCTCAAGCCTGAAACGGTCTGGTTTGGACCCCGCTGACAATGGGTCTGCGTTAGAAACACGCCAGCCCGCTCATGGGGGGAGGGGAAAAAATTAAAAAAAAAAAAAAAGAAAAGTAAAGTTAAGCGTCGCCCCAGATCTGTTCAGGCTGCTCCGCTCCAGGCCGGGCCCCGGCCCGCGCTCCGCGGGGCAGCCCGACCCCCGCGGCCCCGCCGCTCCGGGCCGTGCCCGCCGCCGTGCCCGGCTGCCCGCGGAGGGGCGAGGGCGGGCGGGGAGGAGCGGGCAGAGGAGGGCCCTGGCTGCGGGCGCAGCCGCCGACACCGCGCCCGGGCGGGCCGCGCTGCCCCTCTGGCCCTCGCACACCTCGAGCGGGGCCGGCCCGGGCGGCCTCCCTCCGCACCCGCCGGAGGGACCCCGCGGACCCCACCCCGCCGGCACCCCCGCCCGTCCTGCTCCGCTCCGCTCTCGCGCCCGGGCTCCCCGCGGCCCCTGGGCGCCCCAGCCTCCGCTGAGGAGAAAACTTGGCGGGCGAGCGCGGAGCTCGCACGGAAAACTCTCCGCGGGGGCCGGCAGCCGTGCCGCCGGCGGGGCAGCTCCCCGGGCGGGCAGCGGGGCTCGGCCCGGCGGGCGCAGCCTTACCCTCTGGCTCCATCTGCTCCCGCCGCCGCGTTCCGGCGCTCCCCGAGCTGCTGCGAGTTGGGCCGGGCGGCGCGCCGGGCTGAGCGGTTACAAAGGCGGCCGCCGAGCGAGGGGGGTGGGTTTCCTCTCCCTCCCACTGCAGCTGCATCGCGCCATGAGGCGCCGCGAGCGGGACAAGGCGCCCCCAAAGGCGGCGGAGGCGGGAGGTGCCGCCGCTCGGCCCCGCGCCGCCCGCCCCGGCTCGGCCCGGCCCAGCCCAGGAGGGACCGCACCGGCTGCCGGGGGACCAGGTGCTGCTCCAGGCCCGGGCCCGGGGGCGATGGCGGCGGCTGCGGGGGAGAACGGCACCCGCCCGGCCTAGCACTTCGTTACGGTCGGGAGGCGGGGGCCCCGCTGCAGGCCGCGGTGGCGGGGACGGGGCGGGGGGTGTCTCCTTCCCCCCTGGCCTGCCGAGCAGCCCCCGCACCGGCTGAGGGGAGAGTAACGTCCACCGCTTGCGCGGCCCCCGGGGACAGCGCTGCGAGGGGCTCCCGCTGAGCCAAAGCAGCCCCGTGCTGACAGAGGGCCGCATCCCGCTCCCCTCGCACAAACCGGGGGGGGCTCCCGGAGGCCCGGCCCGGTGGACGCAGCTGGCCGGCAGGAAGGGGCGCGCAGGCCCCTCGCGCACACCACAGAGAGGGTTCTCCCTGTTTCGTTGTTCAAGAAATAGGAAGCATCCTCAGGGCAAAGCCCAAAATCACATCAAAAGCAACAGAAAGGGAGGCTTCAAAAGGCTACGGGCTCCTGTGCCAGCTGTTGCCTTCAGAGCCAAAAGCTCTTTGGTGCAGCTGCTGGGGGCGGCTGTAGGGCATGTGGCAAGGCCCAGCTGAGACCGCGTGTCCCAGGGCCACGGATGGCTCCTCAAACTGGCATCCCGTCCTTCACGTACATGTTGGAGAGTGATTCAGATATGAACCCTGTTGTTTGGTCCCCTCAGACAACCAACCTCTTCCCACCTCCCAGAACCACCCCCAAACCATAAGGTCTTTCAGGGCTTCTTGAAAAGTCAGACCAGGAGATGCCACCTGAGTCACTGCTCTGCACCTCAAGTCAGGGAGCGATTGCAGCTGAGCCAAAGGGTGATGCTCTCCTTTGTGGGCAGCAGGTTGTTCACGTGGCACTGGTGAAGTGCTCCTTCCGCAGAGGGTATGCTGCAGCCAAGGGAAAACCCTGCCTTTTCAGGTGACGTATGTGTTTAAAGGAGAGCTTTCTGAGAGTTAAGATCTTCAGCTCCTTATCGCAAGGAGTGAATAATACTGAGCAAAACGAATGTATTAAGCTTAAAAGCATATATCAAGCAATCTATCTCTGAAAGAACAAAACCATGTAAAACTGTCTTCACAAAGGCATGTACCTTCAGGAAAAAAGGCAAAACAGTAAATTCAAAAGTTAACTACATTGGGCTTTAGTCTATTTTTTATTACCCAGTAATTGGTCATTGCTCCCTATCTGTCCCCTGAAATGTTCAGCTCTGATACGGGCCCCATTATGGAAATACGCTTTTGTGTAACTTCAGTAGTGTGGTGGAATGGAAGAATATTTTTGTAATAAAATTCATAAAATGGATTTCTTTGGACTGATTATTCCAGAATAAAAGGAGTAGCTGTTCTAAGTACCTCTATGAATAGGGTCTAGTTAAACCAGAGTAAGAAAACAGGTTTATTAGTAATGAACCAGCCTGGATTTCTTAATGTTAATTTTGAAATCCTACCTCTTACTTTCAAAATCCTACCTCAAAGCATTAATATACATATACAAATTTAACATATAACTAACGATTTCAGAGATTGGACTCCATGCATTTATTGCTGTATGAAATGGTTATAGCTCCCTGAAATTAGGCCTGTCCTTTAGGACAATGAGGCACGTCAGCTCTAAAGTACTTTCACCAGAGCAGATCTGACCTTACCAACTATTGCTACATGGTTATCAGACATAACAGGTGTTCAGCAGCAGAAACAAACTTAAAAATTGTTGAAAATTACCCAGGTCCTTTGCTCTCAAGAAAGCAAGGTCCATGCTTGGTATAAAGCTGAGACTAACAACTGTTTATTTTAAGCATTTAAGCATATTTGATATAGCACCAGAACACCAAATAACCAGTGTTCTTTAAAAGGATCATTTTATTTCCTGTCCAATTCTTTCCCCACCCTAGCCACCATTTTGGTTTGATTTGGGTTTTTTCTAGAGAATTAGAGCATTTTTCATTGTAGGTGCTCTCAACTCTTCCAATCTGGGTATTTGCAGTATTTTGTATCTCTGATGAGAATCAGTTGAATAATTCTGGAGGGAGTTTACAATTTAAGCAACATTAAATTGCAGCCGTTACTTTTGGCCAGCTAAGATTGTAACAAAGGGCCAGTATAAGTTTCTTCACATCTAAGAATAAGCCATTTCTTCAAACAAGGTAAGTAATTTGGAGTCAAGAGAGCAGTTTCAGTAGATAAGCAACAAAGAAAAGAAGGGCTCTTTTTTTTGCAACTCTGCTAGGGAGTTGAAGGAATAAAAGCTACTGAGAAGGTAGGCTGACACTACCAGCAAAAAAGCAAAACAGTACAGAACTGGTTTTAGAACAGGAAGGTGTTTGCTGGGACACTTCCTCTAAATATTGTAATTTTTTCCCCCTGAATGGAGAGGCATCCAATCCTTTAAAAGCATGAGGAACAAAACCTGGGATTGTGCTTTACAGCATGGTTTAGGACTCTTCAGTAAAAGCACAGGACTCAACCATTTATTGAGTTGCAGGCTGTAGATCCATATCCATATGTTAAGCCCTTTCCTCCTAACCTATATCAGGCACCCGAGCTGTTTCCCTTCAGTCTCTCATGAAGGAAGTTGTAATAGGAACAAGTCCGTCTTGTCAACATTTCTGTCACTTCTGCTGTTCTCAGGCTTAATCTTAAAGAAGTCAAAGCTTCTATTAAATAGAATAGAAACTGATTGGCAATCTTCTGCATTGAACTGGATCTTGCTGAGCACCTTAAGGTCTTAGTTTTATTAAATCTTATATGAAAATGCAAATTGCACTTTGTACCCAGTACAATATACTTCTTTCCTTTAAGCTTTGAAGCACTGGGCAATGTCCATTGAATGTGGTCTTTATCATGGGATATTTTTTATTGTTTTCAAACCCTTGATGTCTAACGCACATGTATGCAAGGGTAAGAGAAAAGGGTCAATAAGTGCAGTGTAAGCAGTTAGTAAAGTTCACACAAATACTCATTCTTTATCCCCCCAAAAAGAAAAAAGTTGCCTGTCATCATAGCGCATTAAAATTCTTTTACAAGAAGAGCTCTCTCAACACAAATTAATTCTCCCACATGGTAGGCTTTGCAGTTAAATAAGGATTACCATTGCATGCCCAGGAAAGATAAATCTAAAGAGGGTAAAAATAACCTCTTATACATTTAATGAGACACTGGAGACCAAGAAGCTAAGGCTTTGCAAATACACGGGTTTTGTCTGACATGCTTTTCATGTAAGAGATGCATGTTGTGTTCTCTTCCGGATGATGTAATCCTCAGGGTGACCCTCATGTGCTTTTGCCATCATATGACACTCTACTGAATATACTAAGTTCCTTTGTGTACAGAGTCCTTATTTATAACTCTCAGAATTTTGATCAGAGCTTTTTTTTTCCTTTCTGAAGAGACTACTTTTCATTTGAAGATTTGAAGATTTCTGTAACGTCTTTTGAGTATTTATTCAATCTCATTTTTGTGAATTTGAAACTGAGCCTTTTCAATTGCAGAGAAAGAAGTACTGCTTTATTTCTCATTCACAATGAGATTAAACCAGCAATTGCAATAAAAAAAGAAAAAATTATGGCATAATTAAAACTGATTCCATTGCTTTCACTTTAAATTTGCAAAAAAGTGCAAAAAATGATTTATCAAAGGTAGCTTTCAAGGGGAAATATTAAGCTGAAACCCTGCTGAGGTAAGGTTTGGTTGTTTGGGTTTTTTTTAATGATACCTTAGGCAAAAGCAAGTTTATTCCGTATTCACCAACATCAGTTACCAGAGCAAAACCAGAGTTTCCAGAGGAAAAAAAAAACACAGAACAACAGAGAGACAAAAACAAGGAACTGCAGATAAATGTAAAGCAGTCCTCCATTCAGGACACAAGTCCTGTAGCAGCTTTTATGCTCTGGCATAAGATTTTTATAGCAGAGTGAAATACTCTGTATTTTATCCACACTTCATAAAGGAGTTGGACTTAAATATTTACCAGGGCTTGTATTCTGAGTCAATGTTAATTCTCCTTAACACTGAGGCATTTAAAATCCTGGACTTTCTAATCTCACTGGTATTCTTCATACACTGGCTTAACAGTTTTTTAATATAAATTGATTCAGATCTTCTTAAGGTAACTTCTTCAAAGTTGTTTTCTGGACTGTCTGAAAGCAGAAGTAGGTTCATATCACAGATAATGAGTGATCCGAGTGTGTCACCTCTTTCCAGAGCCTGATCTTCACAACAAAAAATGTTCTCCTGGAATCCTCAAGGAGGGCAACAGAGCCATTCTTCATCTTTTAAATGCTGGACTGGGGAAAACAATAATCCTGTTGCCATTACTTGACAAATAACAATGAGCTACAAGGGTGGTGGGTCCACTTGCTTTCTTCTGTGTCTCTGGCGTAAAATGAGCGTAGTACCCCTAGATCATTAAGGGACTCCTAATATCCTGACCAGGAAAGCTACACTTAATCTGTGACTATCCACACTCACAGGAGAGGATGATGAGAATGAGGAGGTATTACTGACCTCTTTAGCTAAAAGTCAACATGTGTGGCAGCCAGCAGACTCTTGATCTCTTAGTGAGTGTGTCTCTGCTAGCTGCAACCAGAACACCAAGGCTAAACTTACGACAGAGCACAGTAGTGTTACAGAAACCTCTGTGCATACATTACATTCTGTTTACTGTGGGTTTGCATTTATATTTTTAGATTACTGAAAGCTGGAGACTTGTCAGACGCGTATATTCATCTGCAGAATTGGGGATGAACTCAGTGACCCAGAAGGTCCTTTCAACTCCCATGTTCATAATTTATTTTGTATCACATTATAAAGTAAATGAGGAGTTACAGCTTGTTGCTGTTCGATTAAACATTTCCAAACAACGCTGACTTTTATACCACCCTCAAAAACAAGATATGCCTTATGAATTGAATCATCTGACATGCACGGCACATGCATTGGGGGTGATATTTTTCAAAAACAATATCTTTCAGGAATATAAACTCCATTATTCAAAAGGAAAAGGATAGAGGTACCAGATGCTCTTAGCGTTGAGCAGGATTTAAGTTAAGCTTTTTCAGAAATTATTAGTTACATATTTAAATAATCTAAAGGGCATTGTAGATTTTACGCTGAAGTTTTCAGTAACCTAAAATCAGCCAAACTGAGATTGTGTCAGTTTGTTGCTTTGATTAGAGAGGTATGAAAACTGGAATCTCTCTGAAATGAGAGGGAAATACTGTTTTTCTGGGCACTATTAGATTAGAAATTTACCCCAGCTTTGGCCTGAAAGAGGCTAGAAATGTGGACTTCTAAGACATGCCACAATGGTCTGGAAGACAATAAAGTTTAGCTTTTAAACAGGAAGAGAGAATTATGGCACTTGATTTTTGTTGTTCTGGTCACTGTTAATCTGGGTTCAGAAACAAACACTGACTTATTTTGAATTTTGATAAAGGCATTCTCATCTCTTTTTTTATGTTACTCTAAATACATCACATCAATTATGTAATTATTCCATGACTTATGGGTGACCCTGCAAATAAGGTGAAGCCAAAATATTTAGTAGAACTTCTTTAGTCTGAAAAAAATTCACCAAAATGGTTAGTACACTATTTATGTAATCTATTACTAAATCATCCAGAATACAAACATATATCCTTTAAAAATAGATTCTCTTTGACCCTTCGTGAAACTACTAAAACATTCTCATACAATAACATTCTTGAACGACCATTTATAAAAGTTTCAAACCAGCCATTGCCAATTGCTCTTCTCACAGATCTAGTGTATGTGTTATCAAGATCTTGATGAATGCAATAATATAAAGAATTACCCACAACTTCCTCCTGCAGCCCTCAAAGCTGCCCTTACAACCACATCTTAATATGGTGATAATTACAGTTCTGCCAAGCCCATGATTGGACTTAGTTGAGTCATAAAGCAGAGAGGAACAGAAAGGCCTACGTGTAGCTCCTGCCCTGCAATGATGTGCCTATTTTCTGTCACATGGAAGATCTTGCGCCGCATCTGTCCCCAGGAGAGCAGGTAAGTAAACCTGATTTATTACAGCACAGTCAATTTGCATGTCCTCTCTTCAAGGAATCAGATGGCCAGCCCTCTCATAGAATTTATTGAGTAGGCTGAATCAGGATAAACATCTTAGGTGATCTCTTAAAAAACAGTTTTTAAAATCTAATCTAATTTATATACTTGCATAAAGCCTGAACGTCCTTCAAAGTCAGCATCTGTGAGTGGCTTTTTAGCTAAAGGACTTTTATTTCTAGATCTTTATCTACCAAATTATATAGTAGTTGTAATTTTTATGCTGTGCATACATTTTGGATATACTTAACAGACAAGAGACATTAGACTGGTTTTCTTTATACCTATATTTTCTTAGATGTCACTGTAATGAGAAAAGGCAGGCTTTAAGTAGCATGGTCTTAACTAGGGATCCATTTGTGAGGCTTAAATACACCAACTATTCTACTGCATGACTTCACTCGTGAGGGAAAAAATACAACTGAAGATGAACTACAGACCCAAGAGTGGAGTTTCTTTAAATCTCTGAGAGAAATCAAGTCTTTCCTGGAGCACTATTAGCCTTTAATCATTGATTAAATAATAGAATTATTTACTACTTTTGATGTAGTAGGTCCATCTCCTGTTTAGAAATGACACCAATTTTAGCAGGTATGCCACTGGAATTAACTACTGTAGTTTCTCCATTAGCACTAGGCGGCAAAACTTCATAAACCAATGAAACTAGGCTTTTTCATTTCAGTACTTAGAATTCAGTCACCTAGACCTCAATTTGCTCAACTTTGTTTTCTTCACATTATTATTAATAACTGAGGAACCATCTCAGACTTTTCTCCACCAATGTCCAGAAAGGAACAAAACATGTCTGTGTGTAAATCCTTTTTGCAAAAGAGAGGAAGATTCCACCTCCGTGAAGAGTGAACCATTAAAAAAGGAAAAGGTGGCAGAGTTAGTGAAAACCATTAAATTTAAGTCTTTTCTGTGTATTTATCAAATTCCCTTGAAACATTCTTGGGCCAATTTTTGCCCACATCTCTATGGACATCCATATCTTACCATGATTCTGTAGCAAAGTTCCATCCTCTTTTTCTTGCCTTCATACCTTAATGCTCCCCACTGAAGTGTAGGTTTTCATTCAGTCGTATCACAGAGACTGTTTGGCACTGCGGGTTGTTTTTTATCAGATGGTAAAAACATCTATCGCATTATTTCTCTTACGTGAAGAGTGATAGTAACCAAAGAAGTACACCATGAGTTCAGGCCCAGTGCAATCAGCTAGACACATCTTTCTTCATAACTTTTCGGACTAGTTGATCATGTTGTGATCAGACACCGGATTTTCCTGCAGTTATTGGAAGAAGGGGAAAAAAAGATCTGTAAGTAAGGAAATTGCCATTGAAGGCATAACAAGTAGGACACAAAACCAAAGCACATAACATTACATAGGCAAAGCTATCCTATCTGTTAATGATTCAGTGCATGGCAGAGCCCTGAGCTGACAGGTACACCTTTCCCAAAATATATGTTGAAGCAAGCTAGAACAGAAACACAACTGATGAGGAGACCAGAGATGCAGGAATTCACCATTGCTCCTTAATGAAAAGTCGCTCAGGGGTGGCAGGAAGCCCAATGTATGTCTCCTGTCAGCTCTAAATCTTTTCTCGATCAGTTGCAAAGCAAGAGCAGATTCCTGGTTCTCTGACTCCTAAAAATAGTGTGAGATCCCAAACAGTGATGGCATGACAGGGAAGAGAGCCAAAGCACGACAGCTTCTATAAAATTCCATATTTAATTTTCTTCTATCTGCCATGCATGTGTGGCCACGCTATCCATTAGGTAATGAGATTTATGATTTATTTCAATAGTTTTAGCTTTGTTTCTCTCTGTACAATGGGACTCAATGTTTGCTGCAAGACCCTCTGCAGTGCTTGTCTAGCTTCTTACCTTTCACAAAGACCCTATGCAAACTGGTAATGCCAGTAAGCGGTGAGCTGAAAATATGTTGAAGTGCTAACTTATTTGCAACCACCTCCCCCAGAACTGGCCACAGTCTGCTGTACTCACCCATGATGAAATCTTGGCCATGCTGTTTTGAAACAGTGCTCTCAAACTCTGGATTAAAGATGGCCAAAGTGGAAGATGCAGGCTGAGCTCTTGCTGGTTGACAACCACTCTATCAAGCCTGTTGACCTAACGTGCAGCTGGAAGCATAGCTTTTGCTGGCCCACAACCCATTCCACTAGGCATTAAAATTAGGAGGCAGGGCAGGTTCCTGGTCACAGCAGGTCCAGCACAAGCCCAAAATAGTTGATTATGTGCCATATTGACAAACAGCATACACTCAAGAACCAAGCTGAGTTACCAGAGGGATCAAAAAAAAAAAAAATTAGAAAAATTTCTTCACACTTGTGGTTCCATTTATTGTCTATCACGTGATTCTTAGGGTAATCAGTTGCAGCAATGGTAACCATTCATAAAGCTTTATTTTCTAAACCTGCCAAGCTAGCAACTCGTCAGAAGAACAAGAAATACATTCAAGATGAGCTGTGAAAAGCCATGGGGAACACTGGCAAAGCTAAACAGAGGAAGAAGCTGTGGGGGTGGAGGGGCAGAAGAATTCTTGAGACAAAAGTCAAATCTTCTAGTGTGGAAGAAACTTGACAATTTTTGCTTTGTACCAGCTCACATTTTCTCTGCAGCCAGCCAAAGATACTGTGTGCAGCCTGTGTTGATGAGCCGTTCTGTATTGTGTTGCCATCTCGTGTTTGCCTGGCAGAACTGCTCCAAAATAAAACTGAGTTGCAAGCAATGATCTTGCATGTTCAAGCATAATGAGCGTATTCCTTTTACATTTTTACCATTTAGTGATGAATGGAAGTATGTCACATAGAGCTGTGAACTGGATACATATCTTTTAAAGTGCTCATTGCAGGAACACACCCTTAACCTGGAATTAAAGAGTTAACAAGGATGAAACAACCCTTTACAAGACTACAGAAAGCCAGAGAGAAGGAAAGAATTATCAGGGCATCCAGTCTTTTCCCAGCGAACTTCAGTGAACTTATTAATGGTATGCCTTTTAAAATATTTTAATGTTCTACAAGCAAGACCTCAAAACTAGCCACTGGCACTAAATTTAAGCATTGGTATTTGGGCTTCTATAGTTTTTTTTGTTGTTTTTTCTGTATCCTGATACCTGGCAAAGAGTTCTTGGGAAGATGGGAACAAGATTTATCTCCCATTCTGGATTCTCCTCCCTTCTCTTAGATCACAGTCAATCTTACTTCACAGAGCTGCGATTACAAAGAGAGCTGTTCCAGACATTTAGCAGTTCTGTAATTAAGAGAGCATGAGGAGGTTGAACTGAAAATTTGACACTTTCAGCACAAATGCCACGTACAAGAAAAAACAGTTCAGATCTTCAGTGGTGGCCAAACTTGTAAAGAATACAATTTAATAGGCACCTTCATATTGGCCAGATCCTCCAGCCATGCTGCATAAACTGATCTTCTAGTACAAATTTTAAATCATCTGTCCAAATTTATGCTTTGATTTGCTGGGCACTAAGAATAAAAAACACAGCCAGCAAAGGTCAAAGAACAACCATTCCTGTCAAGTCTTCAACAGGCAGGTGTCCTGCCTAGCAAGGACTTGCACTCTTGCCTCCCCTCTAGTCTCTTGAAGCTCACTTGTAAAAATTTTCCTCACGCTACTTAAACCAGTTTTAGACTGCCCAGCATAAACAACTACACATGAGAATAGTTGTATTTTGTGTCAGGAGCCCTAGTAGTCTGTCATCACACAAACCCTGCAACCTTTTTTGTAAGCATACCACCACAGCAGACTTATAACAGCATCTGCACTGACACATTTTAGCTGTGTGCACCAAATGCAGGCTAAAGGAGGGACTTCCAGTGAGGATGCTGCAGAGATGCAGGATCTAAATGAATAAGGTAGAGCTGGGCACTATGTGGTTATCACAGTGATAACACAGCTGTGCATATTAAGTTCTAAAACACTCAGGGACCAACTGCCACATTACCCATACCAATCTTGTGGCTCCCTCTCTGCAGACCTGTCCTGCACTGCCTGGCTTTCTTGCCTCTCTGCCTAATTGCCCTTCTGTTTCTCTCTATCCATGACTTTCTGCACAATTTCCAGAGGGCACTGAAGGTCACAGATCCCCCAGCCCTCCCAGGAGTTTGTCTATCACTAGGGTAAAGTATCACAGTGTTTGGGCTATTTTAGCTTTGGAAGCTGGTACTGACACAGACTGCCTTGGCTGGTAGCTTTCCATAGGCATTTGGGGCAGCAAACTTAGTTCTCTTAATAAAACTACATAGAAACTAATTTAGGTAAAACCATGTTTAAAAGCAACCTAACCTGAGGCTAGTCAAACATATCTGCTTACACTTGATATTGACATTCAGATAAGTATAGCTGTATTTAGATGGACTCAGACATTAGAAGAAATATCTTGATATACTTTGATAGGAAATCATTCTAGCAACTGAAGCTTAAAGAAAGAGGATTGCTGCAACCCAGAAGACTTGCATGAGACGTTCTGAAACCATACACAAAAGCATTCAAATATGCCAGGGAACATATTCCTCTCCCACACGTTCTCCTCATTTTCTTGCACTGTTTCTTCTTTCTGTAGTCTCATGTGCCTCTTCCTAGCCCCTGATGGCTAATAAATGTGCTAGATGATCCCTTTAAGATGAAGAAATGCACACTATGCAGTCTGTACTACCAGACTACACTAAATTGCCAGCTGCTTTTTTGGAATTGAGTTGTTCTTAGGCTGTATGCCAAACAGTCCCTGCCCACAGCAGATCCAGCTGCTCCAAGCTGCTCAACAGTCCATCCTAATCCATTGCTGCCATATTTTCCTTGCTGTCTCTTTCATATTCTTGCATACCTCCCTCTCTTTTTTCATTGTTTTTTTAAAAATCTGCCTCATGCTTACACCCTTTCCCCCACAGAAACCCATCAGTTTTTCTATGAATAGGTATTTGGGATCACACCAGTGGCTGCTTTTGCTAGCTTTTTTCTGCCTCCATGAAAGTAACATCCCTTCTGAAACAGGACACTGGTGAAAACTGGCCTTCAGAGGAATGGGAGAAGCAGCGATGACAATTTTGCCTCCTACAAATGACAGAGATGGAAGAAGATATATTTGTTGCCCCTTTGCTAGCAGATGTTCTGTCAGGTTTCTGGAAAGAGCCCTGAGCTCCGTAGATACAATGAAGCAGCAAAAGTGACAGTCTCACTTTACACCTCTGGGAAGAGACTTCCAGAAGAGAATGAAGAGTCTAACCCAAGTCAGAAAAGGAATCAGTAAAGCTCATGATAACAATGACTCCAAGGGTAGTAAGAAACAAAGGGGAGGAGAAAAAGGCATGTATTCTTACGATACTTTCCACTGCCCAAACAGCTTCTGCAACTAGATTAGAAAGGCAGAACACAAACATCATCTTTAGCTCCCAGCCCTTCTCTGGGCTGCAATTCCAGTTCTGCTGTAGGCTGTTGATAACTTAGGGGAGCTGTGAACATCACTGAGAGCCTAACTGCATATTTTACTGAGTTGATGAAAGATGCTTTAGCCTCTGCATAACAGCTCTTAGCAGAAGTGTTCTCAGCTATTCCATGCCCTCATTGTTCCAATTAAAGGCTGAACAAGCTTTTAGCAAATATTTTTTTACAGAAAGTAAACATTCAATCTGAAAAGATATATATATATTCCTATGTTATTTAAAGAAAAAAAATACCCAGGCTTTCACCCATATAGCACAAAGGAAAAAAGGTAAAAGTCAAAAATGCAACCTTTTTCTCTTCCCCTGCCATTCTAGTATTGTACCTAAAAGCGGTAACTCAAGAAAACCACAAACCCTAAAAACCACTATCATTGATGCAAAGTCAGGCATGTAGTTTCACTGGCAGCCTATAGGAAGGTGCAATTCAGAGACATCTAGAAGGTGCCACCATCTCTGATGAATTGCCGGCAGCTTAACAGAAGGTGCTAGCCACAGTGAAGTGCTGTGTAAAACAGCCAGCAGATCTTACAGAGTAAGATGTCTTTGTTTCTGCAACTAACAAATTACATGGTGCCTGAAAAGTGGATTCATTCTTATTCCAGCTGGTTCCTAAAGTAATGTCAGCAGAGACCAAAACTGACACCTAATGGCTGGCTGCTCAGCAGCTTGCACAAACCCAAGAGCAGGACGAGAACCTGCAAGAGAAAAGCAGTGCTCACATTCGTGGTGAGATCTGAAGGCCAAAGACTACCTTGTCAGGGAGAACAGATGGAAGAGAGGGAGCTTGGTCTGACACTTAACAGTGGTGGCAGTGTGGTCAGTTTTCTTTTGACCCAGCTCTTCGAGCATGGTCAGATGCGCTGCTTCATCTCCGGCTCAGCTGGGTAACTGCTTACACGACAGCATCTTCAGATATACTGACAGAATTGCACAGTATTCTGAATCTGCCCAGTTATCCGATCTGTTATTCAGATTAAAGCATCTGGAGTCAGGAAAGAGTAAACACCAACTTTTTGCCAACGGATGTGAAGCACAGCAAACCTCTGGCATGTCAGGCTATAGTGGTGAGTAACTACCGGTGCTAAACTAACTAGCAGTAGCTGCAGCTAAAACCATGCAGGCAACTGCCTGGCTCTTCTGGTCATGCTTGAGCTTTCTGCGGTTTGACTGGAATATTTGCACCAACCAAAAAAACCTTGCCACCCTAAGCATGAAAATCATGTGTATACTGGCAATAGCCAATAGCTAGGAATTCTGTCCCTATGGAAAAAGACAAAACCACAAGGAACTTGCTTTTACAAACTAAATCTTATTGTTAAGAGCTGTTACTAAATAACCACATGACTACCAGCTAAAAAGAATTAATGCTTTCCCCATTCTAATAAGGCACAAGTTCAGGCTATTCTTTACATCCAGGTAAGATCACACTTTAAAAACCTCCTCCCCAAGCTGTCAATAGTAGAGGCTCACCAGTCTCCCTGACAGAGGTGTCGGTCTTCTAAATGGAGAGATATTAATGCTTGGTATCTAAGACTTTGACAATTGGCTTAATAAAGGCTCATTGTTCATTTGGCGGTAACAGAAAGCTAATGTTCTACTGCTGGATCAAACACTTTACTATTTATCCCTTGATAAAACCTTGAGCTGCATTAATTTGAATTCCAGGGTAGAAGCCATACAGGAAAATAAGCTAAATAACATTTGAGATTAGTAGAAGCTGCCTCAATGTTTACTCAATATAATTTGGAATAAGGATACAAACTGTCCTAGTTAGGAACAGTCTCATCATCAGAAATTAAGGGAAAAATGCTTGTGATTATGGAATTGTCAAATTGAGTGTTTTCCTTAGGCTTGAGTTAGCAAGCGCCTGAATATTGAGACACTGTTTTAACCTAAAATTTCTGTGTAAAAAAATAGGGAGCAAGGTTTCAAGGAGAAGATAAAGGAGAAACTGTCTTTTTAATGTCAAGCAATACAAAGCAGCATACACTAAAATGAACAGTTGTTTTTCCTTCTCTCCTTAAACATGGAGATTTGTAATTCCTCACATACATTACTGTTTGAAAAGCAGAAATAATCAGTTTCAAAAAAAGATAGAAAATACCGTTATTGAGAATAATAGATTATGCAAGCGCTAGCAAGTATTTTAAAAAATTCTGCTCTTTCAATACATATGATTTCTTTAAAACTATATACTAAATCACCAATTTTAAAGTTTCTCCTGCCTGTTAAGCACCTTACAGTATTTTAGCATAGAACATTCACAACTTAAATGTCCATTTGCTGACATTTTTAAAAGTAAAATCACAGAGATATTTTAAAAATATAAAGTTGTTCAGAATTCTTGCAACAAAGAGAACTGGGCAGGTACATTTTTGGCCTTCACAGAGTGTCCTTCTAACCCAATATTTGATTCAGTAAAAAGCCATAGTATTTGTGGGTTCTGCCCATAAAGTCATTTTCAGCTTAGTTAACCAACTTTGACTCTTACTTGCTAAACTGGTGGAAATCTGGGTGTGCATACTTATAACTCATTTCAGCCTAGCTTAAATACACTTCACTTATATGTAGCTAACTCAAGCTTTGCTTATGTATGTAGCCTTAATCATTAAGTAGTACATTACATATATTGTCCTAGTTAAATATCAGTAAATATTAGGTTTTAAATAAGTTTTAAACCTTCTCTCAGGTTTTCTCCAGCATAATCACAAAAATCAGCTTTCATTACACCACTCCCTCTTGCTATATTATCTTTACTTCAGAAATAGTCTACTTTAATGTGTAGAACCAGATCCAGCTTGTTTGTTTGTTGGCTTTTCTTTTTTAAACACAGTTACTGGATCTAAGACATTTTACAACCACTTCACTTGATAATTATCAAATCTGATGACTTAGTTAAGAGCAGTATGTCCCACAGTCATGGGGTTGGATAAGGGAAGGCTGGCTGATGCAGCTTCAATGTACAAGATCAGGTCTCAGATTACCTTGGAGATACCATGCTCTGTATACAAGGGAAAAAAAAAGTTCACTCTGCAGCTGTGATAGCTTCTTCTTGTGGAAATTTGCCTTTGCACTGAGAAGCAGCAACCCCTTTCCTTTACTGGGACAGGACAGCAACTCTCTTGGAAGAAAAGAAAGGAATAGGATGAAGTCATCTTTTGAGTAGTTTGTGCATGAGTGTTCTTCCCAGCAGCCACTAATGAATGTTTGCTTGAAGCTTTTATATATAACATTCAATATAATACTCAAAATAATCATATACTTGAAGTAATCATATTAACTAGCTGCTTTGCCTTTTTTTTTTTTTTTTGAGCTCACAGAAGTGATCTTTATAGTTTTTCATTGTTCTTGCTAGGTCCTTGGGTGGAAAAATACCTTTTCCTGGTCCTGTAGGTTAATCTACATCATCAGCCTTTAAAAAAACACAAGAATGTGAAGGTATTTTTGAAACTGTAACTTCCATAAATATTTGCGTAGCTGAGTTTTACCATGTTATCCAGAGGGATCTCCAAAAAGCACCTACGTCTTAATTTTCTTTGCCTTCATCCTGCAAAACTAGGTACATGGGGACTTTCAGGTCTGCTTTTCTTTATCTTTAGGCATCTAAGTACATCTGAAAATCTACCCTGTTCCTCCTCTGGGAAGTTAGTAGCTTTTTTCCAAGCCTTACAGGCAAGAAACAAATGATCACTACTGAATTACTGAATCCATGGCAAGCAGGAGTGTTACATTAGCTGGCAGATTCCTTTCCTGGAGACTAAATACAGCAACATCTGCAGTCTGGAATGTAGCTGGTGACCCACCCTCCTCACTCAGCATAGGCGACATTCCCTCCAGGCACTGTATTTTTTCTACACAGAAAAGTCAAAGAAAATGATGTTTTAATTAATAGCCATTCACTAGACAAGCTTTTAAGCTAAATAGTCTCCTTCTCTTGTTTTCTTATTTTCTTACTAAGGCATTTTTGAATCACACTGTTTTACTATTTCAACAGGTCTGTTCTTGTTCTTCTGTCATTTGAATGCATATATATTTATAAAATGTTTCTCCCTTAGATCACCCTGCAGATAAAGCTCCCATTGCAGCAAATGCAAAACTATACAATCAGGGCAAGTGTCCTAGCAAATACGCTATGCTAGTTTGTTGCACACAATTCAACAAGTATTTTCAATGCCTAACTAAAAACTGTCATATTGCTCTCCAGTTATAATATAAATTATGTTGATTAGCTGGTGTAATGCAACTGACTGCTACCAGGTATAGAAACAATAAGCGGAATAGTTCTAGGAATCCCACCTGGGGACATAAGGGTTGTTAAACTATAGCATAGAACCATATTTAATATTTCTAGGGGCCAATATCAATTCATCGATCCAGGAATATCGTTGTATTGATGCGGCAAACCTGAGGCTCGCTCTCAGACTTCAAGCATACTCCTTCAGGGTTTTTTGGTGAGTTTGTTAATTCTACCAGATAAACATAATCTAAACGCATTTGGAGAGTACATGAGAAATTAAGATCTAAGTTCAGGAAGACTTGTCACAACTGCCACCAAAAGCATTAGTCCCACCCGCCCTTTTCCTGTACTGGTACAAGTGCTTTCATGGCTATTCAGTGAAACAGATTAAACTGGTCTGATCAAGGCTAAAACTAATCCAGGAAAGTCTCATGAAACAGCACAGAGGATGGTGCTCCCCAAATATGAGTATAAATAATTAATTTTCTAGTTCTGCAGCAAACTGAAAACTAAGTTTCCAGTTTCTCTCAGATAAAAATTAATATTTATTTAGCCCCGCACTGAAAATAGCTCAGGAAGACTGACTAAAATGGCACCTTCTTAAAACACAAACACAACAAGCAGAACGCAATTCCTTTTCTCTTTTATTGATACTGCCAATGTGACTACCTTTACGCAGGCAGATTGCTTTCCTACATTAAACACTTTTTTATTAATTTGGAAGTAATGTTTTGACCTCTATGCCTCCTAAGGTTATCCAATTAACACACAGTTATACTTTTAAGAAGTTTCCACATTTTAACATTTTTTTTTTTCAGATCTGTGTAAAGGTTACTTGGCAAGAATACATGCATACGACGTTAAATGGAGACCAATCCACCACTAAAAGGTAATGCACATAAAACATAATACAGTACTTCGACATCATTTCAAATAAATACCCACATACAAATGTAGTAATTTTAAATGCAACAATATTTCTTGTGAATCAATACTGTAACAGAAGATGGAAATATAAGTCCCCACATCTAGGAATAATAATGCTTTTTTCCAGAAAACAGAAATCTTTTCCCCACTGTCAATATTATTTCAATTTGTACTTTTTTTGAGGAGTGGGAAGGCTCCCCTCCAACAAGTACCAATTTAATCATTCATCTGAGCCTCAACAAACAGTAGAGATAGGTACAGCTTGTTGATGCACTTCTCCGTTTCTGTTTCCTGAAATGACAATGATTAGATACAACATGCAAGATAAAATATCAATGTTTTGTTGTTCACATTTGCAAACAATACTATGGTTAACTGCATCCACCACCATACAAAGCTAACATAATACCAATATTCCTGATACCTCCTCTGTACTGTTACCACAAATGTGTAAATACATCTTGCTCATTTGTTCAACATGAGTCCATTTGGTTCCCAAAGTGTATTCGGGTTTGTTTACATTTGTTGTTTTTTTTTTCTCTATACCCCTGAATTTGCAAGGATTTGCATGATGAAATATCATTGACTAACAGAATTTTTTACAATTCCTTGAATATATCATCTCTATAGTAAGCCTACTCATTAAAAACGTGCGAAAGGGGAGTTCACTTTGCACTTATTGCTCCATGTCTTTACTAAATTCCAAACCAGCCATTCCATTTCTCCTAAGTTACAGGACTTAGGCTAAGCTATTCTAGGAGTCTCCCTTAAAATGATTAAAGGCACTACTGGCAATAATTAATGACACCAAGGCGCTGATATACAACACCCTATCATTGACCACTTCAGAATTTTTCTTTCTAAATGTACCATAATTTGGCACAATAAAATGAAAAAGTAACAAAACAATTCCAATTTGGAATTTAATTGGTATAGTTGTATAAAATTCTGTTAATCAATAATACTTCAACTTCCTAAAACCCAGGAATTCTGGAATCTATAGGTAATACTACTTATTCAATATTTTTCAAGTGCCTATTACTGTTTTAATCAGAGCAAAGTCAAGTTTTCTTCTTGTTACATTGAACTATTCCTAAGAATAATAATACAATATGAAAAAAACCCCAGAATTTGAATACCCTGGATTTCTTAATGAACATGGCAGTTAAAAAAAAATCTGTAATTTAAACATATAAAGCTTAACATTTTATAATAATAAAAAAGCTGCTGAAGCACAGCACAGTTTAGCAGAGCTCCTGGTTTTTTTTGAAACACTTTTCTAATCACAATCTAGAGCCCCCCAAAAATCTCTGCCACATGCTGATGTAGAATTCAAAAATCACAAGCCCAAATTGAAGAGAGACTATGAGCACAAATCACTGCATTTATATAAACTCTTCTACATAAGGAATTATAGAAGCTAAAGAAAAATATCAAAATATCAAAAGTGCACAGGTTTAACAATCAGATAAAAAATGAGCATCTGCAATGAAATAAGAAATTCCCCCATCTGAACATTTCTAGTAGATCAAACTAATATGGTGATCATTACATTTGAAGTAGGTTTCTTCAGCACTTGTAAGTTTTCTCACTGCAGCAGCACTTACAGGTAAAGCTTGTTTGTTTTTTAGCTTCAGACATAAAAGGAAAGTTTCAGGTAGTATATGGGAAAAAAGGTGTTTTCAAAAGTTAGGATCAGGTCAGTGGTTTCCATTCTTTGTGCAATGGGCTACCACTTTTAACCATAATAAAAGAGGCTAAGAAATGCTGTTGCACTGTTGGAAAGGCCTTCTCCAGGGACTACTCTACAGCTGAAAAATGGAAAAATAAAATAGCATTAGGAAAAAAAAAATATCAGTGTTTATTTCTCAATTAAAGAACTGAAAACTTAAGACAATGTGCTGCAAAAGCAGGTTAGTTGGTTGAGGGTGTCTGTTAGCTTACTGGGACAGAAGCAGCCATTTTAGCTCACAGATGCTTTCCAAGCCGATGAAACAATGCTTTATGGGTTTAGCCTGGAAGCAATAGCTTTGCAGAAAGAAGGTTTCTTACAAGTACTGAATAAAGCTTTGCTGTTCAAGCACAAGTTAACAGCAATGAATGTGCAAGATACATTTTCAGTGAAGCTTTAGGTTCTCCAGAAACATGCAAGTCAGTATATCATGCAGGCCAATGCAGAGAATATCATTCAGAAGAAGAGTCTGCTTGCAGAGGTAGGTGACGGCTTAAGAAATTTTCCATGCTTTATCCCAACCCATTGAAAGTGATATGAAAGACTTACAGCAAATGTGTGTTTCAAGAAATTGTTAATCAAGAATTACAAGACTCAATCTGATATATTCTCTAAAAATACAGTCACCTTACCACCATTCCTCATTTCTTTTTATAACAGATGCTAAAAGAAGTTAAACCATAACCTTGACAAGCTCAAATAGCAGTCAGGTTTCTTGGCTTTTTTGTTTTTTAAAGATCCACAGAATGAACGAAGATGGAAATGACTACTAAGACTATCGGGCTAATAGAAAAATTGTTCATACTTTGAACTGAAAGCGTGAGCCAAGACTGATAGTAATAGTCACTGTCTGGTAACACTGAAATCTTTATAGAAAGTTCCAGTTAATTTGAAAAAAAAAAAACCTAACAATGCATTCAATTAGTTTCTCCAGTTTACCTTTTTGCCATTACTATTTTGTAAAAATACTGCCATTAGAGACATGGAAGCAGTGAAAACTGTATTAAAGCTCCCTACCATAGTGGAAGCAAAATTTTAACTGTTTCTATTGGAGCAAAGAAAGCTAGCACTCAAATGCCTACTTTTACAAAGTATTTTTAAATTACACTTAATGCAGGAATGAGAAGAATAAAGGCCTTTTGGAAGATTGTGCAGCAAAGAAGAGAAAAGCAGGATTGAAAATTGTTAAAAGATGTCTCACTTCTAAAATATCAAACCTGCTATTTAGCAATATTAAAGCTCAAATACAGGAGAATTCAGTGTTTTCTAAATAAAGTAATATTAGATGCACAGGGCCTAGTTTCTAAAGCCAGAATTCCTATTTGTTTAAACTTCTCAAGCAGTGATGTCTGAGCAACATATTAAGACTTAAATCACTTGGGTTTTTTTTCCTCCTCTCAGTATTGGTAAATGCAGTTCTGGCATTGGACTGTGGCATTCTGATGTTTCAGAGCCTTGTAGCAAGGTTTCTACAATTCCATTTGTTTAAAGTCTCACTGTATGAATTTAGAAGTCATTTTCCTCTCACCTGCTAATATCTGGGAAGCCAAAATCCCATGTGGTTTCCCCTCACTGGGAAAACAAGCTGTGCTCCTTATTACCTTATATTAGTACTGTGATATCTCCTGACTACTTATAGGCAGAGCGGCAATGCACAGGAAGCAATCTGCTGATCATCTATAAGAAATGGTAGTGAAATGAGGCAATACCACACCAGGAATATTAGAATGGCTTTATAAAACATCGCTATCAAGCAGACAACTGTGCAGTTCCGCATTGCTTTTAGTAATACTATAGGCATACAAAATTGTTTGAAAGAGTACAAAATGAACAGGGCTTTACATTAAAATAAAGTTTGAGGCTAGGCACTTTAAAACTCTGGTTTAAAGAAAAAGCGTGCCTTGTTGTGCTCCACAAATTCTCCACAATTTTAGAAACAACATTTTCAATCTTTTTCTCTTATGTAGGCACCAGTTATGAAGTACACTTTTATATTATCAAACATATTGTAATTAAGTGGCTAAAAAGGCCCCTTAAAAGTTCAAGAACAGACAAAGGTTTGTTTGTTTTTAAAGATTAATATGTATACTAAGCTACTTCATAAATAATTATTAGCAGGATGATCTGGTTCAACTTCCTGTGCCTATAATGTAGAGCCCTGTGAAACATGTGCTTGCATAAGGAATGCAGTATCTTTTGTGTATTTAAAAAAAATTATCAGAGCTCTGAAATACTATCCTATTTAGATTAATACTGAAAGCTGAGAAAAACCGTTTTGTGACTGACAATACTAGACCATAGCCACATTAATTCTACACATATATGTTGTGTGGCTACAGTAATATATAAAACAGATTCTTTCCAAAGCGTTATGCTTGCAAGGAGCAACATGAGACCACATAGATCCTTTCAGGACATGACACTTTTCCACAGCATAACTTCTTAAAGTGGAACTGTCTACCAGGTAGGATCCCAATTCTTAAAATTTTAATTTTTGTATCAGATGGGGTAAATATTGCATATTTTTAATATAAATGTGCAAGTTGCTTCTGGTTAACCCTCTGAAGAGAGGGAAGCAGAGTGTAAATAATGTACCCTACCATGTTTTTTTTCTAGCTTTTACAGCCTGTAAAAGCTTTAGGACTTTGGTCAGTGGTGATATGACAGCAAGTTCTTAATATCTGCCCCAATAGGCAAATTAATTTTGGCTCCAGTTTCAAAATGCTCTGCATTTTCAAGACATACCTCTCATTTTAACATTTGCTTTTCACCACTTCTTAAGCCACAATAACAAGGAAGGTTTTCTGTTTGTTTCTGCCTGTGAAAGCATTTATTGAAGTATGCTGCAACCCTAGAGAAAGGATCACATTTGTGCTATACAAACTACAACTGGTAGCACCAGATATACTATATCAGGTGTACTCTTTTAACACTTACCATAAACAGTAAAACCCATACATGTTAATTGTGGAAAAAGCTAGTTCCTTTCCACTATTAACTTGTTAATAGCATCCCCATACTTATGAATTAGTTACAGTTAAGACCACCATAATACAATTTGTATTACCTGGTTCAACAACATACTAGTACAAGTCAACTCACTGAGACATTAGATAGTGGGGATTTACGCTGACAGTTACAGCATAAAATAAGATGCATAATATGATTTTTCTACACACCTGTCCTAGTCACAATAGATTTTATATTTCTCACTACAAAAAACCTGGTTGTTAAGCACAGATCCTTCAGACCTGTCTCCGCAGGACCGAATATGACTTACAGTAGGGTTACTGCCCTTGGCTTTGGAAGCAGATTTTGTGCGCACCCTTTTGGACTGCTCATGGTCTAGCTCCAAATGTTCCAGGCGCTGGGTCAGTGCCAGTTTCTGCTGGATAGCCATCCGAAGCAAGGAGTTCAGAGTCTTCTTCTCATCCTCAGCCGCTGCAAGCTGCCGCTGCATTTCATCCAGCTGTGTGACATATTCGTCACATCTGCAATGAAATATATCAATCTTTAGCAATCCTGTTTCCATCTATAAAACATGAATCCCTTGTGTCTGGCCGATATTAGCAGAGTGATAGCTTTGCAGTTGCTTGCATACACACTCTTTTAAATAGGAACTTCAACCAAACCTGTAGAAAATCACAATTACTTTTCACTGGAGTTCTTTACAATCCCACACTTAGCACTTACGTTCACACCTTTCAAGATGTAGTGTAATTAACAGCATCCTTAGACAATGAAAGTATAGAGTCTGATAAAAGTACTCATGTCTAAAGATTAGTAAGGTGTCCTTCCATAGTGAGTAGACACAATGCAGTCAAATTACTTTTGTCTCTACTAACACAGAGACCACGATGGTTCTAAGCTTTAGGCTGGACAGGGAGTCTGAGGGGAACAGTGCTGTAAAATGACCATTACAAAAATGGCTATTAATACTATTTGATGAGCACCTGAACTTCATAGTTTGTTACTTTACACATGGAGTCCAAATAACAAATTTCCAGTGGTGACTGAACAGCGTTGTTAAAAATAAGCATCTTTCATAATTCTACTTTAACCTACTCAGATTCCTGATGTAAAAATTCTATAAATAGTGTTTTATTACGGTTTTCTCTATAGCAAGTGGCCTTTATATAATTGTTTTCACCATCAAAATTAATTTTAAAACAATTAAACAAAGGAACTGAGTGTTACTGGAAATCCTGCGGAGGAAGCTGTATGAATGCCTGCAAGCTGTTCCATCTACAGTCAATTTCACTGAGCTTGGAAGCTACTTAGCTTGCACAGTGCATCGTGAACAATTTAAAAAATTAACGTCTTTACATGTAGATGCATATTTACTGCACACAGAAGACAAGTTATGTGTATGGGTAGAAAAATAAATATTCATAGGTACCAGCTGGAATTTACAATGGCCACATCTGTAAAATACAGTTTCTTCATAAAAGCAAAAATATCAGCAGAGAAGTTCCTTTTAACATCAAAATGGAAAAGCCTCTGACTTTAAGAGACATTTATCATCATTAAGTAATATAAAGCAGACTGGAAAAAAAAACCACCACAAAACAAAACTGCATTCACATGCAGATTCATCAGCTGTGCTTATATTATCAAGTCCCAGATTCTGTTCTCCCTGACTTCAAATAGCAGGATTAGGCCTATATTCCTGATTACATTTGCTTGGTAAGAGAAAGAGGGAAAGGAAAAAATAGAATTTTATCTTTGAATACATACGGAGATTAAACAATAACCCAGAAATATTCATATAAAACCTGCATGAACTACAACTGTGATGTAGCTTAGCATACTAGAAGGTTTTGCGTTTAGGGCCACTATGTGAGCAGGAATCTATCCACTCAAATCTGTGCATCCTGCTCTTGAGTTCATCACAGTCTCTCTCCTACTGTGAAGCACAGTGGAAACCCAGTGTGTGAGGGGTTTCTCTTTTTAAAAAACAAAACTAGGAACTTGCTAGAAGCCTATCATCTACCCTTTTCTCTTCATAGCTAGATGGACCTTACAAGGCAAAACCAATCCATACACCTCAGTGAGAGGAAGCAGACCAAGGGCCAGATCTTATCCAATTTACCATTAGCACTAGAAAGGAACACAGACTGGAACACAGGCCCTAGGAAGTCTGAAAAGACGAAAATAAATCTTGTAAGCATAACAGTCCTCCCCTCTTATGGAAGGTGGCACCAGCTCCAAAATGAGGACATGGCTACAGAAAGGAATAGCTCACAGCACCACTGCTAACCCTCTGCCCTGTTGCTCTAGATTGTCAGAGATGTATTTTTTTCACTTGCGGGTGGGAGCAAGGCACAGTCTAGCGATTACTGGGATGCCTGAAGGCTGTGGGGTTTCCCTCCAGTTTTCAAACATGCTCATGACATTTGGGGTGAAAAGCACAAGTCTGGTTATATCACAAGTTACCTTTCTGCTTTCTTTTCTACCCATGCCTCAAACCTGATTCTTTCAAAGCTTCACTACTGCAAACCAGGGGAATATCCAGAAAGTGTTACCAATTCCTTGAGGAATGTAATGCAATTGCTTCAGCAAAATATGATCTGGCACTGGAGTGACCTGTCCCCATTACCCTTGTTTCATTCTCAGTATTACCCTGCCAAGAGATTGGGGCAAGGTGAAATTATGGGAGTTTTTTTCCCCTCTTTCCCAGCTCCTTTCTTGTGAAACAAAATGTATCCACTTCCCCCCCCCCCCGAACAGGAAGTTAATTTAGGCCCAAAATTTTCAGTTCTGTGAAGCTGTGTCAAGATTGCTGCAGTCTGTCTACTCATTTGACTTCCACCAGGGAAGTGCTAATCAAAGCCAGCCAAGGCAAGAGTGGCAGATTTCTGACCCCCCACCTTTAGAAACAAAAGAGATGATGAAAAGAAAACGAAACCATTGCAGTAAAGCAGAGTAAGGACTTCCCACATGGTCTTGCTAATGTCCCTTAATCCTCTTCTCTAAATGTTTCTGGTATTACTCAAATGCCTCTTGATCAAACCCAGTCAGTTGTGCCAAACCTGATAGCTGACTGATAACACGGACAAATGCTTGTCAGAATCTAGAAGGCAGTAAAGGCATTTGCACGTGAGCCAAGCTATAATTAAAGCCATAATTTTGACTCCAAAAGGTTATTGTAGCAAGTCATTATCTCATCAAGCTTTCTGTTAGCACAAAGGTTTAAAACATCAAATGACTGTCCTTAGAAATTACAAGGCATTCACTACTTCAAATATCTAAATTAGCTTTTTTCCCCATAAAACTCTATGCAGGGAGTTTTTCCTTCCTTTCCAAAAAAAGGAAGTGTTATCAGTAGCATACATGCAGCTGCAGTTTTTACTGTACCTGAATAACTGTTCTCTCGTATATGAAAGAATATATATATGTTCTCTCATATAGGAGAGGACTAGGGAGAGGCAGGAGTGTTAACTGCTATGACTACACAGAGTCATGCATCCTGAAACTGTTTTCCTGATCTTTAAGTCAAATGAAATTATATAGCCTCAAAACCAAACCTTCTCCTGGTACAAGCATGGCTGTCCAGGGTCAGAGGAACACTACACTGCAAAATACAGCAACTATTCACTTGAACAGAACAGGTGAGGGTTAAAAAGTTTCCTAGAAGTGGATGTAGACGTTGTGTGCACAGGTGGACTGGGATCTGCCCTACTTACTTCCTGCTGTTCACTGACTCCCAATTTAATTTTCTCAAAAAAAAAAAGAAAAAAAAAGAAAAAAAAAGAAAAAAAAAGAAAAAAAAGAAAAAAAAAGAAAAGTTAGCCTCCCTAAGCATATAAGATGACACAGTCTCTACCACTACTTTAGCTTAATGCAAAGCTAGTAGCAGTAGCTATGGCAGCGTATTTTTGTGGTATGTGTATCTATATTTACACTGCTTTGCAGATATAACAATAAAAGATCCTTCCCTTTTACAATTTCATTTGCCATGTGTTGAGCTACTTCCCAGCTGTATATTCAATGCAAAAATCATTAGAAGGTCAGAACAGAAAAGGTCTTTGTTTCAAAAACACCTTTGAAAGAAAATAATTGAGCTTTCATGCTTTGAAGAAGAATATGAAATTAGCATAAGCCTGTTGTACATTTACACATTCACAGTTTTGAGTGGATAGTGAACAGACAGCTTTGATGTTGCCCATTTTCTTATGACTGGTAGTTAACAACAACAAAAAAAGGAGCTTAAGGAAACATAACTAGATTTTTAAAAACAACATCAGCTAAAACAAACATCTACACAGATGAAATAAATATCCTGAATGTTAAATATAATGATGAGAAATAAAAACTAAATCCTCTAAAACACTACGTGAAGCCAAATTACTGAAAAATATACAATGGGTTGTCTCATTTTCAAAAGCTGCATACCACTATTTCTACAAATGCCAGTTGTGCCTTATTTCTACATACCATTTTATTTAAGCTTTAGCATGTACTATATTTAATAACATTTATAGCTAAATTCACTACTGAATCAAGACCTCTTCCAGAAAAAAAAAGTGATGTAACCAAATGCACCTGGGTATAATTATACCTTTTCCCCCCCTCCTCTGCAATCAATGAGGACCATATGACAACTTCCAAGAAAGCAACACATGTGACTGAAGGAGGCCTTTTGAGAGAAGCATCAACTACTTTAACTTCTACCTCAAGAGATTAAATTGTCAGCCTACATAAGAAATTAAAATATGGAAGATTAAAATCACAATTTTTTGGCTTTATTAAAAACTAGGAAACATATTAGCAGAGAAGCAGTTAAAATGACATGTAATGAGCCCTGTTCAGCTATAAGGGATATTAGCCACCTGCTAGTTCAAACTGAATCTTTATATTAGAAATTAATATTAAAGACTGAATTTTAACACCTTCCCCCCACCTCCCCCTTGCCCCAACCCCTGGTGAAAACCAGCTCATGTGCAGAGAAAGCAACAATTTTGTATTACCAAACGAGGAACACAGGGAAGAAGATTATGGCAGTAATAAAGCTACTGAACCTCCTTTCACAAGGAGCTACTGAACCTCCTTCCACTCTGCGTTGTGTGGCAGATGCAGATGAGCCCCATGATGTACCACAGAGCTGTGCTCCTCAGCACCAAGGGTAAGATTTAGAGCCAGTCTATATACGATTTGGATTTTTAAGTGGAAGAACACACAAGGTTGTTACTAGGGTTTGACAGCAGAAAACAGGCATGCCGTCAGAAACTAGATTGTAACTATTATCTCACACAATCTGTCTGATCTGGTCTCCTCTGAAGGAACTCACACGGGATAGAGTTTTGCCTATCCATAAAACCAAATACATTTGTTTTTTAAAAAATTGTTGAAGCAGAAGTATTAAGAAGCTTAACCTCACATAAGCACACTCCAGAGGCAGGCAAGCTTGCCACGTGCACTAGTCCAAGTGCAGCTGCAACCAGAACTCACACAGACCTGACTGCAGGACCAAGGCCCTCTGCTAGGTCAGCAGCATCTTTTAGACATTTTTAGGAAGTATACTAAGCCCATCTCTTGCCCTGGTTTGCACAGTTGCAAACTGTGCAGATCCAAACTCCAGTAATGTGTTCTTCAAGAATCCCTGAAGAACAAAATAAAGCACAAATCTTGAAGAAGGCAGAAGAAAGAACACCCCAGATTTAGGCAGTTCAGGATTACAAATAAGCAAGTTCAAGGGAATATCTAGGGAAACCTTAGCGAATTGCTAATTTGTAATTACTTCCTCAATACCTTGCACTGAAAACTCAGATGAGTTGTATATTTGAAAGGAATAAATGCATGGCCTTTATTTGTATAGATCGTCATTTCCACTAAGAAAAGAGAATATTTTATAACCAGCTATAGTTTTCTGGAATGTTTATAATCAGCCATGTGTAAGCAACGTCCATTAGTGAGAGTTATTAAAGAAAGTAATCAGACCACAAATCTCTCTTGCAGTTTGAAACATATGGGAAGAATTATCTCCTGCACTGAAAGGGAACAATCAGACCCACACTGCTGAACACTACAGCTCTTCTGAACTTCCCCCGATAAAAACTCTGAAGGAGAGACCATAAATGTTTATGGCAAATTCAAAATGAGAGTTAAAAAAATTAAGCCTACCATAAAATAATTTTGGAGGTTAAATATTTTTGCCAAGAAAAAACAGCAGCAGCTCCTGGCTCTGTGCTCCCTATGCACCACTTTGAAGTGATCTGAATGCCACCAGTGATATCTACCTCCAGTCTGGGTACTCCTCACTCACTTTTTCCTTACTTGGTACTGTTAACATAGGGCGTTGGTCACATTAAACTCAATAAATGCTCTTGAAAGTAGGCCCTTGATTCATATATACTTGAACAAAGACCTGAGTGAAATGACTTAACTGCAAATATATGCTCTCTATACATTTTTTTGTTATAGAAATGCAGTTAAAACTCAGAGACAGTTCAAACTCAGAGTAAACACTGCATTTTAAAGACTTATTCTGCCTTTTGGAAATTTCAATGGAAATTTTCCATTTGAAAACAAACTAGTTATTAGTTTATACTGTCTAAGGTAAAAATTTTAACAACTGGTTTGTGTGAAGCCATATTTTCTTTTGCCAGTTTGCAAGGATTTATTCTTTAAAATACAGAACATACCCACCCCAGATATTATTTGTAGTTCAATGTTGCAAGTGTACTGTAAAAGTGATTGCTTTCTTTACAATGTTCACTCTCATCATGTGAACACAAGCTATTCTGTTTTCAATTCCTAAGTAAATACATTCATAACCCCCTCAAAACAGTACCCACAGTAGTGCATTTTGTATGATGAATTTTGAGAAAGACTATTTTGGGAAATATTCTTTCAAACAGCTGCTCCAGACAGTAGGTAAAGTACAAGAACCAGATGGTATCCATAAAGAGAAAGAAGTACCATTTCACATCTTGTAAGAAAGCTGAAGGCTGCACCCTAATGAATATTTGCTGCATCACCATCAGGCCTTGTTTATTTACATTTTGCAGCACCCACGCGGCCTGTTAGCAAGTGCAAAACTACTTGACAAAGTAAAACAAAAACGACATTCAGCTTCTCTTCAGATTTTAAATGGATCTAAATGGATTTAAAGTGATCGCATCTTTTTTTTCTGGTGAAGAGAGAGTTTACTAATGAAGCATCAAAATGTTTGATTGTAATAGTGATACATAAATTAAGCAGATAAACTCCATTTTCAGTTCTACAGGGCAGATTTTAATTTGGCTTCCAGTCTGTTTGTACATACAACACGGATATGTGTGTTGATTAAGAAAATCTGGACTCTAACAGGACAGCTATTGCATGTACATCCATAGTACATTATGCATATCATGATTTATTCCTTTGTACGACAGCTTAATTTTAGGCATACAGTGCTGCAGCAGTCCCTCAATACTGGAAGCTGTTAATCTGTGTTCTGCAAGTCTTCCTTTGTCTCTAGGCCGAAGTCTTACTATATTACTATATTACTTACTACATTACTTATTAAAAACAGCTGGTAGTATTGTCAAATTAGTGGGATTAACCTATTAGAAAAGGAAATTAGGTCAGTTGCTATACTCATCCCCAGCCTTCAACTCTCATGTATTGTTACAGCTCTCTTGCATCCAACAAAACGGGTGGTTTCCTGTGGAAAATACAGATCTGTGTGCAACAGTCTGCTTCGTACCCCATTCAAACACAACACCGAAACAAACACGGTGGGGTAAGGCCCCATAGCTTGTTATTAGTCTCTGCTGATACAAACCTCTTGGCCAGAGAAGAAACACGACTTATGTAGACTGTTAAGAGGTGCTCCGTTAGCAGGTTGTTTGTGACGTTGAAGACAGATTGGGCTGTTACATACTTCTGATATTTGAAACACACCTAAAAAAACCAGACTCCAGAACAATTTTTGAGGTTAACTTCACCAAAGCACCTAGGAACACCCCTTCCAAACCTACCTTCTCTGAAACGGAGACTTAGATGAAACAACCACTGACAGGGGAATGCACTCGGTAAACCACCAAGCTACTAATCCTCTCTGACCAGAGACCAGGGAGGAAAGGGGTGACAGTACCCCACCTGCAGTAATAGGTCTTGATAGCTATTGTGGCACCTGAAACACTGGGCACACTGGGATAAAGAAGCAATTCTTCATGCTCTGTGCAACTGCCACTGCCTCAGGCTAGATGCAAAAATACAAGGCCCAGCTGCTTATCTGTGATGCAACGATCAGGAATGCATGCACTCAGAAGATGAAAGGCTCAGCAGACCATGTCTCCACTCACTCCATCCTCAGCTTTTTGAGTCCTCCTTTGCTCTTCGCCCCTTATTTTTTCACTACAGTTACTAAGTAAAGCATAAATTCAGAAATTGTAATTGTTCATTTAGGCAGGGGGGTCTGTTGTGCATCCCCAAACAGAGCTCACTCCTGCTTCTAATCACCCACAACTCCCTGTGACAGCTCCCAGGACAGAGCTCTGTAGTCTCTTGCTTTCAGAAAAACTTCTATTTTGCCTCCAGTTTCCCCATGCCAAGGAATCTTCATTATTGTCTTCCCAGTAAAAGGACAAGATTGACCTGTAGATAATGCACCAAGAGAAAGGCAGAGAGAGAATTACTCCTCTGGCATTTCTGTGACAATTCTTCCTCTCCAAACCAGTTCACACTCACCGTCTCACTTTTACACTAGGGCAGGAAAATTAACATGTAGGGAAAACATACTGCAGTTACATTTAATTTAGACAGCTAACTATCTGCATCTAGGAAAAATAACTGAAAGTTAACAGTATGCTTTTCCTCTTTCCTCTCAGCTTCAAGCTGATCTACAGCTAACAAAGAGATTGCAATTTCTGCATATTAATTACACTCCAGAAAAGGAGAGAGAGAGAGGAAAGAAAGTAGGACAAATCCAGCCTGTACAGGGCATTCCTTTCTCTAGCATAATGAGCTGCCACAGTTCAACCTTTAGCATTCCTTGGTATCCATTTCTCCTTTTCATGCTTACCCACATGCATAGATACTGCTGGGAAAGGCTGAATCACCAGGAAGCCTAAGATTACTCAAGGAACATGAGAGCTGCTGTAGAACCACCCCCACAAAAGACTATACAGAAAAGCCTCAGGAATCCTCATAAGCACCCTTGTGATTCCTTACTATGGTACTTTTTAGCAGATGACAGAACTTTTCTGGTTTGTTGGTTTGGGTTTGTGTTTTTGTTTTTTTTTTTTTTAAAGTGTCTAGAGAAGGCAGAGAATGAAGCAGCATACAGTATATACAGACTCTCCCCTCCCCTTGGGTTAGCTTAAAAGCAAGTGTCTAGTTTATATTAAACAGCATCCTTCACAGTCTCTCTTCTCCATCTTCTTTAGGCAATGCATGGAATACGCAGGCAAACGAACATTGACAGCAATGTCCCTGTGAATCCCACCAAGCTTGGACTGACAACTTTTAGATAAAGCTTTTTCTTTTCCTGTTCTCCAGGATCATCTCCACACAGGAGCCAACTGAACGTTCCTTAGCTGTGAAGCAGATCTGGATTTTGTAACATGATGTTGTTGCCTCAACATTCCCCAAAAGAAATGCGTAGACTTACAGAAGAAATCAATGACAGTAGCAGTAAGCAACATGCAGATCAAAATAGCATTTATCACTTCTACATCACATGATGTGTCAGCAGGTATTTTTTTGTCTGTTAACACCACAAAGCACAACTAAGAAGCAGAAGCAAGTTCCAAAGACATGTGCAACCCAAATCAGCTCACACAGGTAAATGAAATGACAGAGATGCCAAGTGGAGGATAGGCAGCCTAAGAATAATAAGATGTTTCCAACTTCTCTACTTTTTTCTGGAGCATTACAGGTCAAGCAGAATCACATTTTCATTGTGTAATAAACGCTCATTTTGCATTGTTAAATGTCACTCCTTCTAAGAGTTAATGGCTTTCAAGAACCAGGGATAATCTTGCATCCAAATTAAATAAATACCACCACAACAACTTCTTGTTTTGTGGCAACATACTACATCCCTGGCATTTTCCTCATCAACAGGAACATACCGCAGACAAACACTGTAAGCAACAAACTTGGAAAAAGGCACCTCACCCCGCCACTCTCTGCATGGGTAGGTGGGCAGGATGTTCAGCTCTTCCCCCAAACAAGCAAGGAATGACATTTGGCAGAGTTTGTATGTTCTTTACCTTGTAGCAAACATTGCTCTCAGGGAAGAGAAAGTAGCAGCATCTTCTTTCAAAGCCTTCAGCTCATTTCGCAGCTTCATCATTGTCTCTGTAACCATAGCTTTCTCATTTTCATACTTGCTTTTTAAGTTGGCAAGGGCTACCTCTGCAGTCTATTGTTTACCAAGAAGAACAGAAACATATTAGTTAATGAAACTCTTCACAAAGTGGCTGGCTAAGATATTTCTAATCACTGTTCACATAACAAAACATTTACTTTGCACTGGAATATTAAACTTCTGGTCAACTTTTCTTGTACAGATTAAATAAAATTTCATTTTTGAACACTGGAAACAGATTGGACATATGGGTCTCCTACTCCCACTAACCATACAGCAGCATCTAGGAAGTTACAGAGTATACGTTTAGTGACACCTATCTCCAACTACTAAAAGAAATTAAACTTTACATACTTCAACACAAAGAACAAAAAAAGCCTATTTAGTATCTCTATATTCAAATGCATTCATCAATCATGTGCACAGTTTTTTAACCCTTAGAGCACTTTGCCTATCTTACATTCTGGGACACCTTTATTAAAATGTGAAAAAGAAAACAATGTATATACTTCTTAAACAACACTATACTTTTTTTTTTTTAAGACAACTTTGATTTGCATTACTGTAACTTTAGAGGAGACAATGAAGCATGTCACATGGTGTCTTAATGGCACTTATTTTCATCTACTGGACTGCTACCATGTATCAAATGGCACAGCCCAATCCCCAAAGACTAATTTTACCTTTCACCCCTGTAGCTTTGACCATGTTCTTCTGTCACATCCTCACATTGAAAGGTTTTCTTTTATTTTGAAATTTGAGAAAGAAGAGTACATAAGTTTAAGAACTCTTTCAAGGGTAACTACTAGAATTCTTTCAATTATAAAATAAGATTTACCTCTTCATTTTAGGTGTCTTAGATTATAATCTGATATAATTCAGACAGGCAGTAGATTGAAGCTACCTTAAGCTTAATAGTCTCATGAGTATGTGACAAGCAAAAGTCAGTTAAAGCCCCAGTGCTCAGCTTTACAGTGGGACACCTGTGTGCCTCTAATGAAACAGCCTTCCTCAGCCCTGAACCAAACAAAATATCAGCAACAAAAGCCTTACTGAGTTGAAGATGTGGCAGTATGACCTCAAAGATAAATTCTCTTGTGTTTATGACCTAATTCCCTGACACTATAACCTTCACAAGACCTGGTTACCTGTTTGTTGGCCTTCAGCACAGTTCTCAGAGTTGCTATCTGTTCTCTCTTGGTGCTCAGCAAGGACTTCAGCTTCAGGATTTCTTCCATGAGAGCTTCCTTGTCTTTGTCCACCACTGGCCCAAGCTCTTGTGTGGCAACACGCTGCCTGGACAATTCAGTTGTTCTGTCCACAGCAGCTTGCAGGTGTTTGATCTGATCCCGGATTATAGCAATCAAGTTGTAAATGTTCATCGGTTCCTTCCGAGGATCTGACACAGGAGATGGCAGAGATGACACTGGAGATGGGCTGCTGTCACCGCTTCCATTCTCTGCCTTTCCTAGCTCTATAGTTAACAGCCCTTTAGAAAGAAGAATGGGAGACCTTCTTCCCTTGGTCTCAGGACTACTGCGTCCGCCTTTACCTTCCTTGTAGTAATCCAGCATCACTCTGTTTGGAGTTTCATTGTTGCACATGCAGACGTGGTGGTATAAATTGGCCAGTTCTTCACTGAAGGTGACTAGTTCATCTTGGGCCACACTGAGGCTGCCCTGTGTTTCTCCAGCAACATCACTGACTTTTTTCAGCTCCTTCTCCAGTCTGGCCACCTGTTCTCTATCATGCCTACTGGATTTTTCTAGTGAGGTGATCTTTTCAGTGAGAGCTTGGCTCTCAGTGTCATATCTGCTCTTCTCTTCCTCATACTTAGACTCACATTCTTTGTATTTGGCCTTAAGGTTTTTAAGCTCTTCTTTTAGGTCAGTAATCTCTGCCACAGCTACTTTGTACTTGCACTCCAGGATCTCTGGCCCATTGATGTCAACTTCATAATAGTCTCCATCTTCATGGCTGTCTCGGTCCTTCTCATTGTCAAGGGCAGACTGACGTTCCTTGCTGACCTGGAGCTTCTTCATTGCATTCAGGTTTTCTGTCAGTCTGCCAACTTTCTCATGCTGCTCTGAGAGGGCCCCCCGTGTATTTTCCAGCTGCTTCTGAGATTCCTGTAGCGTTGTTAACAAGTTCACCTTTTCTCTTTCCATCTGAAATGCATGAACACAGACATTTACGTAAAGGGAACTGTATCACTTAAATGGTTTTATTATAAGAGACAGCAACTTAACCAAGGTCCATATGATTACAGAAATCTGATCACTTGCACATTATAGAAAAGACTATTTAATTTATTCTAGAACTATCTCAAGCACAGTGTTCCTTGCCAATTCTTTCTCATTTCCACTTCAAAACGCACATTTTCACACATTTCTTCCATTGCTGATGGTGTCATCGTGAAAACATTCTTTCAGCTTGAGATTAGCTAAAGTTTACTATTATCTTGCAAATTATCAAGTAAATATTAGAAAACATGCAGCTAGTCTATGGGGGAAGCTTGGAGCTTCATGAAAGACTCCGAAATACTGAAACTTTTGAAGTTTCTCCTCTGAAAGTTCTCATTTTGAAAAAATCCAGCAAAGTTTTCCACAAAGACTTTTTCTTACAGAACACTTTAAAAATGCTTGAGAAAATAACTTTAAATCATTTCCACACAACAGAAATATGTACCTTGTTTCAAACTCTCCAACCTCCCAATAGCACAAATATAACACAGAAATGCTTGGTACCGATAAAAACTTCAAGTTCTTTGAACTGATTACAGAAAATAGTTATGGTGTACAAAACTCCTTTTCCTGAGGATGACTGGAGTAACTATCAATTTTTGAACAAAATACTGTCTTTCTCGCTAGTGACATAATGAAGTAGACACAGCATGTACTGCACAGAAGATGCATTACAACTTTCCTCCAAACATAGGACATGACTGCTAGATTCTCTGCATTAAAAAAAAAAAAAAAAAAAAGCTAAGGTTTTCCACTGACAAACATTTAACATCCTCAAATGCTAAATCAATCAGAGACTTTACAAATACAGTTCATACGGTATGGTGGCCACATGAGATATTGAAAAGACTGAAATTACAGCCCAAATAAACTCTAGCAGCTATTTGGAAGTACACAGTTGTTTAGGAAACCCATTTACCTGTACAAGCTGTTGTTTCAGCTTCTGGATTTCAGAAATGTTTAATTCACTCAGAAGATCTGAAACTAGACTTGGGGCTGGAGGGAAGCTTTCATTTTTCTTGGGCGTTGATGTACTATTTTTGCCATTGCTGAGTTTGCTGAGGCAGTTTTGTTCAAATCCATTCACGATTTCATCATTATTGGGCTCTGTGGCTTCATCGCTGAACTTCAGTCCATCCAAAGAGATGTTCAGGTGGCTGTTGTACATGGAGTCATTGATGTTCATGTAGTGAGAGAGCTCCTTACGAAGATTGTTCTTCTGCTCCCGCTCTGTCTTCAGCGTCTCTAAGGCCTCCTCAAGCTGGCGTTCGGAGATCTCCTTCAGCCGTATGGCATCTTCTAGCTGGCTGTTGAGAAATTCTGTTTCCTCTTCGAGCCTTTTGATTTCATGTTTCAGGCCTTCAAACTCCACCTGGAGATATACAAATGGAAGGGAAAAAAACCCTAATGAAAACGTCTGCCCACAAAGCACCAAGTAATTTTACTTTTGAATGCTTGATTTTACTAAATATGGTGAGAACAGAAACATTTTTTCAGTTCTGGAGTCTAGTTTTGGCACTCTGACTGTAAACACTGCTTACATAATTTACCTTCACAGAGACCATGGAATAAAATTTCTAAGCAAACCGTCAAATAATCTGATCTATTCCAGCTTCATTAGGACAGGTGGGAGATAGAGTGTGTGATACAGAGGCATCACAAAACAGGCTTTCCTAGCACATTATGCAAACTCTTTCTCTGTTTGATTAACAAATTCCCTGGCTAACTTTCCCACAAATTCAAGCTCAATATTTCCAAAACCCAGCATTGCAAAGCTATGCTGCACTGTTGTTAGAATATGCCACTGGGCTTAAAACTGTTAGGATGCACCTAGCAATCAAACTGTGCTTTTAAACATTCAAAATAAAATGTTTTCTCATTTCTGTCATCATCATTTCAGCACATCTTGAGAGAGAGCTACAATTCAGACTGTATATTTCAGACTCATAGTGCTGCTACATGAAATCTGACGACATGCTATAAGTTTTTACCTGTAAAATTGCTTTTTTTTTAAAACCACTCTTGCACTGAAATTATAAACACCAACGATTAGTGTAAAATTTGTAATCGGTTGGGGGAAAAAAAAAAGCCTAAAGAATACCTTTTCCTTACCCTGAAAGAAAGGAAAACATACCACATGATATATGACCCTACTGATTTTTGCAAACTGCTGAAGGAATTCTAGATGCCATCTGGTAGTGCTGAACCACACCTGATTTAAAAACCAGGAATCAATCATGTTAATTCAGTTTTGCAAGTTAAGCCTGGGAAAACTTGATGGCTTCTTCTAGTTATGTCAGTGGGATAATTAAAGCTTAATAAAATTCTTCAGGTGGAATTAGGACAACGTAGAAAATGAAATAATCCATTGCCATTAAAAGAATTAGCTCTTGGTTCTATATATGTCCAATGAGCGCAAATATTTAAGATTGCAGTCTCTTTTCAAAGGTTCCAGAATATAAACACAGTAGTTAATAATTACTAGCAACTGACAAGATAGCATCTGAGGTTGAACTTGGCTCAGCCCAGAATGACAGCATTATCATTATTTTAGAATGTGAACATGGAGCTAGGAGGTTTCACTTGCTCCTCTGAATACAACGAATGAGACAAAAAAAGGTGAAAACCAAAAGTGACCAACGACATAGGTTGGATTTTACCAGATCACTATCTCTTCCAGTCTCCATCTAGAGCATAATAGCCCCTTCATCTCTACTGCATGATGTCAGGGCACCCAAAACAGTGTAATTACACCAAATAATATTCAGGTGAGAACAGGTCCAACCTGGAGCCCCCTTTTGGGCACATTAGTGAGGCCAAAGTGATAAACATCGACATGGAGTTTCACCTGGAGGTAAATGAAATACATTCAATATCCCAAATACCCTGCTTGTTAGGGCAGCTTTCATTTAGAACACTGAAGGAGATCTGAAGCAAATCCTAATAAGCTTTTGCTGTGTGCTCACTACAACAGATGGTATTAATACTACTGTTTTCTTCAAGTGCTTTTATTTCAGGAATATTATAACATTTTCTCAATTGAACCTTGAGTTTTATTTATAGAATGAGACTGACAGGTACCTGAAGAATAAAAATAGCAAGTCCCCAATTGGTAGATGAAGACAAGTGAATCGTGCCAAAGACCACACACATCTAATTACCTCCACAAATGATAACTCAGGGCAATTCTTGAGTTGTTCCAAAAACACAGTTTTCTAAAATTCTGAAAATAGTTGGAACTGTGCAATGAAACATGAACAACAAATTTCAGACGAGCAGTCACACAGGTCTGACAGAGCAACTATAACAGTAGTCCATGTTTAATGAAAGTAGCTAGAAGAGAGGAGGAGTACAGAACTGGAGAGATAATGCAAGCACTAAGTAGCAATAAAAACATATGTTCAGAAATACACCCAGTTACAGATACTGTAGAAGAGGATGGATGGACGGATGGATGGAAAGTATTGCAAAGAGACATTGAAAAACTAGTGTAGCAAAAAGACTAAACCAAGTAACAAAGCAGACTGGTAGACCTCATTTCCATCAAAGAGAGAGAAGGCAATGGGAGGACTTGGAGGTCAAAGTAGAAGCAATAAATTCTTATGACTGTGTATAAACAGAGTTACTACCAAAAATGTTTAAGTCCTTTCTAAAAGATAGAGCTTATAGTCTTAAAAGTAGTACAAACAGAAAAAAAGTGGTTGGATGTTCAAACGAGACAGAACCATGCCGTAACATAGGAGTTAACTGGTGCTATCAAAGCAATGCTCACTATTTTGAAAAACTTGCCTGATTTTGCTTCAGGACAGACACTTGTTTCTGGAGACAGATGTTTTCCTCTTCGAGCTCAGTGTAGTCTTGCAGCAAACGCGCTTCTCGGAATTTATATTCCTTAATATCATCTCGCAGACGGGCCCTTTGGATCTCCACGTTCTGATTGACCTGGAAAAACAAGCAAATCCCAAAATGATGGTGATTTGGTCAGCTACAATTAAATTTCAAAATTTTATCTTTCCTTATCTGCACTAATCAATTAGATTCTATTCAAACAGAAACTCTCCCCCCCCCCCCCAATGAAATTAGGGAAAACCAAGTCATTTACACAACAATTAGATTTTGTTTTCTTGCTTCTCTTACAAATTCTCATCCTTGACTCAAAGAAAAGTTAATGAGCAAGCAGGGAAAGCAGCATTCACACCTATGTTGTCTCACTGGCTGTAAGCAACAGACAAAAAAGTTTTCCCAATCAGAAATCAATCTGTTGAAACAAGAAGGGTCTTTTCACAAGAGAAAGACAGATTCATATGACTCCAGATGTTTGGACATGTATTTGCTGCTGCTTTTCAACAGACCTTTTCTTTATGCCCAGTATGATAATTTGGAAATATGTTCTAATGAATCCTTTTGGAGAGAGACACTGAGTTGAGCTCAAATAAAAAAAAAAAAAAGTGAAAAATATGTTCTAAAACATTAGCAGAAATACATTCAGAGATAGCCAAATAGGCAATATAGTTTCCTATAAAAATAGTATCCAGATATTTTAGCAGCCATACCTGTGAAGTGAGAGGATGGTTTTCCAAACAGTTCTAAATCGGCTCAAAACAAACGCAAGCTCATGAAAGAGGCAGCCTATCAATTCAGCTAGTTATATTATGGTATCTTATTTCTGTTTTCATCTATCCAGCAGTCTAGCCAAGAAAGCTTCATCCTCTGGTATACAAACTCAGATTCCCTTAGTGTTCTCCACTTCTGGTTAGAAACAAGAATGTCAGCAATGAATAAAATATGGTCTCGGTCCTCTTGCAAGTGTGCAGCAGGAATAACAGAAGTAATACAACAGGTATCAACAGGCACCTACAGAAAGCTAAGAGATAAAGGAAATGATTGTGGCAGGAGCATATGCCAAGACTTGAATCTGGCATGTTCTGAACACAAACACAGAATCACCTGCAACTGTTACGACCAATAAATTTAAATTCTAGTTCCCTTACATGTCAGGGAGAGATTAGACTATATAAACTTGTCTGGTTATTTTTAGCAATGGAAGAGAAGACCACTACTTCCCAGCACGCTGAGAAGCTAAAATAAACATTAATTGCTGAAACCAGACACTACAGTACAACAACGCAAATGAAAAGTTGCTACATGCCATGTTCCATGTCTGAGCAAGTGTTGGCTCTATCTTTGCGCAAACCCAGGGCCACAGGGAAAGATGCACTGCAGGTAGCTGAAGGCTACAGGCTGACATGAGTTCACATCGTAACTTCACTGCAATGCAGACCTCTTGCCTTTGGCAGAAAGAGCCTCCAGCTAGATAATCCGAACTGTTTAACAGTTAGGATTGCAAAAGGCTCTTGCATCAAATCGAGTTTCATACAAATTAGGAGATCTTATCTGTAATTTTCCCCATGCCTGAGTGAGTTAAATGCAATGGAAGACTACTGGCAAGCTTCCCTCCCCACCATTCAGGTTGCTTTGCTCCTCTTCCTCCCTGGATGATCTAATCTTTGCAGAGGTCAATGCCTGGAGAAATCATTGGAGCCGGTCTTTTTTGGAGAAAGAATGGTTTCTGTCCAATCCTGCCTGTTTAATTCAGAGCAACAGTAAGAGCTCATTATTTAATGTGAAAGTATTGTCGTGCTCTGTCTAGCACAAGAAAAATCATTCTATTTCAATGTGTACAGGAAGGCCAGATTTTAAAATAGCTCACTTGTTTCCTGTCTGGGGAAGGAAGATATAACCTATATTTATTGGCTGTTTAAGCAAGCTGTACATTCAGTTTTCTCTCAGCATTTTCTTGTCAAATAAATGTGCATGCTTACAAGCTGCAAGGTTAAATCGGGTGCCATGCTATCTCATAGAACTGACCAAATGGCAGGATTTTTTCTGCAGGAAAGAGAAGCTACTACATCCTTCCTTGACCAGATTTTTCTATTACCCATACAGAAAGTGGTATTCATGTATTTTAAGACAGACACATATACATTGCACATGTTCTCACAGGTGATGTTTTACAATTCCTCAAGTCTAGAAAACATGAGCTGGCCTATGGATGAGTTTAAACCTTTCTGTGACTCTCATTGCTTCAGTGGCTTAGTGGCTTCTTCCTTCCTCCTCTGCCCTCAGCAACCCCTGAGCACAGGGGAGAAGGGGGAGCTGGAACACAAGGGCATGCCTGGCTAGGCTCTCAGCTATACCAAAAGTCATACCTCCACCCAAAGCAAATCATATAGCACTTTAAAATATCATTACCACTGTGTGGAGAATTGATGGCCATAAAATCCCATTAAGTGTTAATCTACCTGACAAAACCCCTCAACTTGTCAGCCTAGAGGATATTCCTGCTACGCAGAAGCCTCCCATCAATCCTGTACAGGAAAAGACTGTGATCTGAAAGTGATTTTGCCTGATCTAAAGGCCATAAACCACCCTGCTCCTGCTGCTAGAGAGCTTGTCTTCAGCGTTTTCATCCTCTCAGCTTTGTCTCAGAAGAGTTCTGCAAGGGGCCCCTCTGAGCTGTACCAGTGCCAGAAATAGCAGGGATTTCCTCAGGACCAGTTTGAATCCACCCTTGCCTGCATGTCAAAAACACAACTTCATCACTGAAGTCCTTCATCACGGCCAAAAGCCTGCTCCTCAGCACCTACTTTTCTAGTACACCCCAGGATATAAAGTTACATATAATTTGACCCTGAGAATTAAATTAATTGAGAAAAACATCTCAGGTAGTTGATTTCCTCCCTTGTTTTGGGTACTGCAGAACTTGACCAGAGTTCAGCCTCCAGGTCACCACCCAGAGGCTGATCTTGCAAGCAAAGCTGTACCACTGGCATGGTTTCTGTCACCCTGAACTCCACCAGCTCATGAGGTCACAGGTCAGTTCAAGTTCCCCGCTGTAGTAAACATGCTCACACCTAATTTCACATGTCATTATCATCACCAAGAGTCAAAACAGTTTGCCCAATTTTATTACTAATTCTAGGATTAGATTTAATGTTTCATGCAATAAATATTCTAGATATGATCATTCCCTCTTGTGTTCTTCATGGGAAGGATTCACAAAAAAGGATGCAGACTCTTTGGAAGAAATACAGTGCAGTCAGAAAGGATGGCAACTCATATATATTCTGTTTCTGTAGGGAGAAGAAAATCACAGAATCATAGAATCATTTAGGTTGGAAAAGACCCTTAAGATCAAGTCCAACCGTTAACCTAACGCCACCAAGTCCCCCAAAATAATCAATAAAACATCATCTCTTAGACAATTTATTAAATATCAGCATGAAAATTGGGAAGCCTAATCCTCAGACACTTACATAACTTAGTGCCTTCTTCAACACTTTTTTGAAGGAGATGCTTCAGCTAATGTTTTTCTCAACTCTGCCTTCATACTCACAGCTGTCATTCCAGAGAAGCCAGCCTCAAAGCTACATCACCTACCCCAGCTATCAATGGTTAAATTAAGAACTCAAAATATGGACCATAAAGCTTTTCTATGCACAAAAAGAAAATTTCAAGTCGATCAGTAGACATTAACACAACTAACAAGTTACATTATTTAGGCTACAAAGACCAGCAGTTGCAAGTTGTGTATGAAATTCACAGCTGCCCATCTGATTTTAATTGCATTTCCTTTGCACATGTAAGGACTGGGGTCCTGTGGCAAAGTATCACATAACTGTGTAATTAAGGGCTGGGATATAAGATACTCCTAGAACAGAGCCAAATTAAGATTGCATAAGAAACCAAAAATAATCTTCCCCTAGTTCTCAAGTTACAGGCTCTTAAATAATTTTTTTTTTAATTCTAGATATAAACCAAAACACTAATATTTGGGAGGAAAAAAAAAGCTCAAAAGTTCTATTAGATTCAACTGTTTACTATATATGAACAAAAGGTTTAGAAACCTATACTTTCACTACTGCAATAAAGATCACCTGTGTGACAAGGCTGTTTGCATTCCCTGGCAACGGGCAAACGCTTTTAGGGTGGAGAGGCAGACTGGCAGCACCTCCTGACAACGGCCTTCTCTCTTTCATCTTCCTCAGATGCAGGAGCTGCAAGAGCTACTTGTTTTTACAATTTTGCCCACTCTGTTCTTACAGTAGAAGAACTATAAAATAGTATTAAAACATTTAGTTAGTTATTTATGCAAAGGAGAAATGCCACAGTAGCCTGGCTCTGCTTCCTCATTCACAGGCGAAACTGCCTCCAGTCACACCTGCACCTATGTTATCGTGTCTGCACATGCACTGGTGCAGCATAAGATGCTCCTTTGTATGAGGAAAGCTTTATAAATAAAACGGCTGTAGGTGCTATGGGTCAGGCAACCTCAAGTTGGGAAAAGAAACAGTTTTATTTCCCATACAACCCCTGTATAAAATTCAGGCTATATCACAATACGCACACATATCCCATACATTAAATGCCAGGAAATGAAAACAAGCCTGGTGGAGGCTGAGAGCTGTATTTATATATATATAAAAACATAACAACTACCACTCTGAACTTGTGTTTATGACATTTGTTCAGCATTCAACTATTCCCACTGATGTATGACAGTCACTGAGTTACTCAAATGTAACTATCATAGCTTTTATACTTCAATTCCATTTATGAACCACAGACATCTCTCTCTGGCCCTACATAACAGAAATGGACCAACCTTTGGATAGAAATCTTTGTTTTTTCTAATTGTATCCAGCACCTATGTCCTCTTCTCCAAACACTGTATGGCAAATTACTAAGAAAACAGTTCTTACAAGTGACAGAAAAATTAGCCTGCTCTCAGAAGTGTTTTACAACACAAACACATTCAAAAGAAATATTGCAAAAGACAGACCACACAACCAGTAGAGAAAGCCACTGTATGCATCAGACCACATTTTCCAAAATTTATAGCAAGTGTTTTTGGTGTCTTGTTCACACAAGCCCACTGGAGAAAAATAAAGTAGATGTTATGCTAAACTGTAGTTTGGACTCTTCTCCACTCTTTTGTTGCAAGTCATGATGTGACATGGTCTATCTGCTGAAAAGCTGCTTGACTTTCTAAGCCTTGCTGTGACTCCAGACAGAGGTAGATAGAAATAGGGAAGCAAAGAGGAAGGCAGAGCACTGTGGTCAATTAGAAGCAGAAGAAATAGTGTTTTGTTCGTGTGTTTTCAAAAGTAAAGTCAAGCTTTAATTGCATTTCATACAAAAAAAAAAATACTGAGCCAAAAATAACTTCAAGAGACTCATATTCCAGTCAGCCTCCCTTCCCAGGTGCTTCTCTGAAATATTATTTTGCGGGGGGGGGGGGGGGGGGGGGGGGGACGACACGACACAAAAAAAACCCAAACAGCAGTGGCAACTGCAGTCAAAACCAGGTGAGAAGCTCCAAGCCCACCAGTGCTTGGAGCACCGGGCCCCAGAGCTCTGGCAGAAATCCAAACTACACTCAGGTGCCACTGCAGGCAGCTCCTAGCACAGCTCAGCAGCATGATACTAGCCTCCCAAATACAGCACTGGGAACACCTGTGTTAGCACCTTGGGTTGTTCTGCAACTAATGCTAAAAAGAACTTACTAAAAAAGTTCCTCACCTCACGCCTTTTGAGGTTTTCCTACACCTGGGCCAGGTCTATGCCCATTTTATGCACTTGGAGCCAGAGCCACTGAGCAAATTTGACAGGATTTGTCTTTCCTAGCAGAAGTTGCAGTCTTACTTTTTATTTTTTGGACTAGGAGACAAGATCTGAAGAGCTCTAATTCACATGAGACATGCCCAGTGTTCCCAAGTACAGTCAGGTTGAACTCCATGACAAATATCCTGCAAGAAGCAAAAATCAGAGATGGCAGGGAAGAAGTGGAATATGTGCAACTTTTATATGCGCACATATATTGTCCTGCAGAAAGTGGGGAAAAGAGCACACTAGCTATTTATCATAACTTATACATAATGCTCCCAATAGCTCTGAAGCATTAATGGAAGACATGCAGCTACACTGAAACTTTGGTAACAAACGTGCACAATTGCCTGGTTGGTGTTGTTTGTTTGGTTGGTTTTGTTTCGGGTTTTTTGGGGGGGTTTTTGTTGTTTTTTTAACCTGTCCAAACACCTACCCCATGACACAGCATCTTACTATGGATACATATCTCTGATTAATGCTGGGGCACCACCCTACTAATGTACTTAGCTCAAGATTTATTGATTTTTTTGCAAACCATTAAATAAAAAGTTTTGTGAAGCTGTGACATTAAAGATGGGTTTATTGCAACACTGGAGAACAAAGAAATGCAGTCATGCATTTGTTTTCTGCACAATATTAGAGACACCTCAGCTGAGACAGAGTTACTACAGCATATCCGAGAGCCATTTAAATCTCTTATAACTACTTAATCAGCATTAAGTCTTGCTACAACATGTACATCCTATTACTTCATGTGTTGTTTGCTATCTGTTCAAACGTTTGATCCAATCCAGAGTCAAATCCAAAGAACACCCTATGAACCCTATCTTTGTCATGGGGAGGGTTAACACCTGCACACATATGGCTGGGACGAGCAATACCCCACTTACTCTTGTTTAAGTTCCTTCTGTAAGAATCCAGCCCTGCTCTAGCGATGCTCTCCAACTGCAAGCTTACAACCCAGGCGAGGACAAACACACCTTTCCCTGACCCACAGGCTTTAGCTGCCCACCCAAATGGGTGGTCTTTGCCCTGTAGTCCACTGGGCACTAAACACAAGGTGTCTAGTACTGGTACAAGCCCACACAGGCAGCAGTAGTGGTGCGATGTCTTCACAGAAACAAACAGATCAAGAGTGTAAAAGAAGCTGGGAGGACTGGAATGAACCTTGTGATCAAAAGCTGGGGGCACTGATAAGTCTCTGAGATCAGAAGACAACTTTTAAAATCCATCCAAAATAATCCATTTTAAAACTGGAATAAGTCAGTTACAGTTAATGGTCTTGTTTCCAAACAGTGATCTCATCACTACTGAAACTGAACCATTTTTGAGCTCCAGGAGCACAAGCGGGGACCCTGCTCCCTCTGTGCATTCCCAGCTGCACTTCTTTGGAGACCAGGTCTTGTCCTCCTGCAGCATCAGGGTGGCCGGTGGGCCTGAGCTCTGCACCTCGGCTACAGCCAAGCATGGGAGTCTGGATTGAAAACGCTGACCCAAACTTAACCACAGTGTTATGAACGGCACTGTGTAACGTTATTATTACAGTCTCCTCCTTCCTGCACTGAATTGCTTGCTAAGAACAGTTAAACTCCAGCTGCTTTTCAAATCTCAAATTGAAATGCTTGGCAGCATTCCATGTCCTTCACTGCCACAAAGAAAACATTTAACCCTTCCAAGGCCTGCCAATAAACTTTTAGGTAGCTGTCATCTTTCACCTCCAGAAGGGCTGGTGGAGCCAAGCCCAGCTCTAAGAAGGATCACTGCCATCCAAAGTGTCGCCAAGCAACCACCCGCAGAGATGGGTGATGCTCAACAGCAGCCTTGCTCACCGCTGCACCCCGCGAAAACTGCCCGCCTGCAGCCTCAGCTAGCAGGTTTTGAAGGATTTGTGTGTGCTGTGTTTGTATTTTCAGATGCTAATGAAACAAGCTTGAGGTTGTTTCAACTCTGCATTCAACGGCTTGCCCATCATTCCCCCAGGTTTGGGAGGGCACAGGGATGTTGTTCCCTGGGGGACAGCTGAACTCGGATATACCTCAGGAGTATCTGAACTCAAGCTCCGACTCCAGTAACTCTCCCTTTAAACTAGCAAGGGACTGGAAAGATGAAGCACGCTTCCAGGAAAACAAAACAAACAATAAACCAGCTAGACTTACATAAGAAGCATAAAGAGTTTTGTCTACAGCCCATGCTCAGGGGAATAAAGTAGTATCAAAAATGTATTTCAATTAGTAGCTCTAAATCACATTTAATAATAATTAAAAAAAGTATATTGTGACACGAAACATAGTTTTTTATATTTCAGATTGAGATTGCTTATTAACAGCTAATAACCAAAATCAGTCATCCCCTATTATCTGCAATCCTTAACAGAAAACAGCAATAAAACCTACAAGTGAGATATTGTTCTGCCTAGAAAAGCTGTAGTGGCTCTAAGGAGTTACAGAACAAGAGATCACAAAGCAAACTTTGAAACAGGAATTTGTTGAAATTGATTTCAGAGCCTTGAAAATTCTCTGGGTTTCATTTCCCAACTGAAGCATATAATCTAGACTCTTCTAATGCACCAGGTATCTTAGGAGAGTCAAACACATGCAATCCACTGCAATAATTTGGTATCAAACTCAAAACAGACCAATTTCTCTATCTAGAAATTGGCCCACATCTCTGGTTTTATAAAGACACTCCTCCTCTCAAGAGCAACCATGCTGCTGGAATATGGCTCACAATATATCCACAACAGCCCTCGTCAGAACAGGAACTTTTTTCGGTGACGTGCCAATTTGCTGTTTGCTGGACTTACATGCTGTGATTCTTCCAGTGAGCTGATCCAACTCTGGCCCTGAATGGGTGCTGAAGGGGCTGCTGGGCCATGAGTGAGCCTGCAGCACCCGCACGCCCTGTGCCCCAACCCCTGCCAAGCCAGGAAAGAAAAAGAAAAGAAAGAAAAGTCTTGCAGAGAGAGCAGTTGCTGCTGATGCTCCCAGGTACATAACAGCCTCGGGACAGAAGCATTAACAAGCCTGCAGCCCGGGTGAGAAAGCAGCAGGGAATCCCTGTAACGCCATCAGACTTAACCTTGTCATCACAGTAGTTGATGTCCTGAACAGTCTCACTTGTCCCTAACCAAGCTGAAACTAGTCTAATGTTTTAGTATTTTCATAAACCACTTTTTCTAGCCCACTGATCACTTCTAAATGCTTTTGTCACTGGTCAAGGTTTATTTTTTGTTACTTTTGGTTTTTGTTTTTAACAACCTTCTGTTAATCAGTGATAATTATTGACCAAAACCCACCCACTTCAATGATATTAGAGAACTATTCTACACTGTGCTGTTTGTGCCTGCAATCCAAAACTGCAGTTTTACTCTGCTATGTCCCTTTGCAAATCCATGTTAAGTTTGCCTGATCAGAAATGTCCACAAACCATATATCTTCAATAATCATAAGTACAAGTTTCTCTTGTTAATTAAAGCCTGCCCTCCTCTGTTACAAGGTCTGTTGGATGCTCGTTTATTTTCTTACTCTAATATTAAAGGCCTATTTTAAAGTTTCCATTAACCACTTCCAGCGGTGACAGTCTTTCTCAGGCAGATTTAACACTAGCATACTGCAGCGGCAGGCCAGGAGCAAGTTTATGTTACTTTAGCACTAGATACCACAAATCCGTCAGACTTAAAAGAATTTACAATTAAAATAATATTGACAAAATGTCAAAGTTAGTACAGCTATCAAAGATTAGAGATCTCCTACTGACTTAATTTGGCCATAACTAATTTTTATGTAAAGCATGAGATGAAAGCTTTGGCTAAATTTATACTCACAGCATTACTGGCCTATTTTCACAAGGTGCCACACCTCCTGGATGTGGAAAGTGCTTAGTTTACACTACCCAATCCTACCAAGATACAATCATCTCAAAACCACTGGCTTAGAGCTCTATCACTACTTCAAACAATTTTAATGAACTAAATCCCAAAGGAGTTATCTATCTAAATTAATGATACCTATGATAGCACTTTATAAGTAGCAGAGGCGTATGAAAAATTTTGCATACATTTAGATTATTTATGGAAGTGGTACTTCTTTATAGAAAATGACATGGAATAAAGGAAAATGCTGTAATGTTAAACAATATCATATGGAAGCCTTACAGAGGCTGCATAAAAGAAAAAAACATAGATTTTCCCTTTACAGGCATAGTACTCCTTCTGGAGCACAGCAGAGGTGAAGAAGATACCTGGCAGCTCTGCAGGATGGGAGGTACATGGTACAAGTCATGAAGTGACGCTCATCCCTGGTCCAACTCACAGGAACGCCCGCCAGGTCCACACATGTGTTTGGAAGCGGCAGCCTTCCCTCTGCTGCCTGGAGTGGTCAGAAACACTCGAGCACTCATCAGCTGTAGGAAACCATGCAACTGATGGATGCAGTAAGCTCTATACTGTGATTCTGGATAAAAAACATCTTAACTATTCTTCTTCCTGAGCAGGATCTGATAATGGCATAGTCCTACCAGTCTTCACTCACACAAACAGCCAACTTCAGCCAGGGTCTTCACCTGTTTAGCTGCAGGAACAGCTCCTAACACCAGCGTAGTCAGGCTCTAGCACGGTTCAGGCTGCCAAACCGGGATCACTCAGCATTCCTGATTCAAAGTTGTTGTTTTCCAATCTAGCAGCAACATTTTCTAGTAAGGCTTCACACACAACACACCAACTTGCACACAGACTGCACAAATTGCATGTGTCTCTAGTGCAAATTTTTTTAATGAAGTTGCTGTGTATAACTTTGATTAAACTAGAGGCAGAATCTCTGGTGAGAGAAAAGGATCAAGTGAAGAGAGGTGAAAAGCAAGGATGGAGTAGAGGGAGATCAGTATGGGTATAATCCCAGCTGCTGCCATATCACAACCCACATTTCTGTTTTCCAACAGATGAACTGTAGGTTACAACACGAGCAGGACCCAAGCAGCTTGGATCTTCTTTCAGTAGCCTTGTTTACCACTTAGCAGGACAGACTTAATAACTTTCTGATGACCTAATACAATTACTTCATGCATACTATGACTAAATGATGAAATCTTCCCTTTTCACAGTTGTGCTTCAGACAGTGTGTAACATCTAGCTTGTATTCTACAGAAATAAACAGATGTGAGGACACAGCAATTGGATCTTCATCAAACAGTGACTAAATGCTGTTTCCAGAGATTTGCTTTGTCTCTTGACTCTTATCTTACAGCTACAAGAGGCTTTGAAAAGCCAAAAACACCATAGGGTCAGTTGTTCTGAATGTATTTACACAACAGCAGCCTCCTCCTTGCAGGACGCACTTTGTGGGGAGCGGCCAAGTTCTCCACGCAGAATACCGTACCCTGATGTTGTGTACCAGTAATTAGCAAGATACTGTTTTGTCCACTCGCACTCAAAGTGCACGCTCTGTGCCTGTTATAAGGCCACTGACCTATATTTCCATAAAGCAAGAGGGGAAAAAAAAAAAAAACAATCTTTGGCCATATTAGAGTAACACACTGCCCCCTTTCTATAAAAAAGAGGATTATTTTCATTATTATTATTTGTTTTGATAAATCACACTAAAATTATACTGTATAAAAATCTACATGTAGGCAAAACTGGCAGCAGCAGAAGAGTCCCTTTGTCATGAAAAAAGCTGTGTTCATTGACCCCATGCTAGTTTTTCCTCTCACAAGAGCTTTTGTCCAAGTTCCTCTGAACTCAAATGGCTGAGACATTGTGAAGATCAAACAGCTCTGTTAGAATAACCACCAAAACATACACTGCCATCACTAAGACACAAAAAGAGCAAGTCTGCATTCTAGATTCTGCAGTTTAGGACAAAATACCATGACAGTAGAAGTGGTGGCATCCAATTCTTGGAAGCAGTTGTCAGTGCCTGTGCTGACATGACAATCTACATTAGCCATAAGCTGTCCCAACAAATATTGCTCCTACAGCTGCTGGCTACTTTCATACTGGCCACGCAACTGTAACACCATGAACTTCCTTAGATATTCTTGAAAACCAAATCCAAAACAGTTATTTATCAAGTTGAAAAGAGTCGTCTTTTCAATCTCTGCAGCAATGGAGGGTCAGGATAACCCAGATAAGAAAAACCAAGGATACCTCTCCTGCTTCCACAACTAAGCTATCCCACGCAGAAGCAGCTTGGATTTCATTGCATGCAATTACTCAATACCTGGTTATTCTACTCAGTATTTCCCCTTCAGTCCTGGCTACATCAGGAACAGCTCAGACCAGTGCCAGTCTGACACACAGAGGACAAGTAGCTTGGGCTCAGGGAAATGCCAACTACCCTGGGTTTCTCTTACCTGCTCAACTTTTAGAGCAGCAGACAACTCCCTTCGGGCAACCAAATGCTAAGAAGTAGCAGGGGTTAATAAGTTACCTACACTCACTAATGAAATAAAGGGAGAGAACTCTAAGCAATGTCAATTAAAAAAATGGGGACCCCCTCCTTCATCTGCAGATGGTCCAGTGGGCATTTATGAGGAGCTGAAGAGGGAGACGTGATATATTACCACCCCAAACTTATTTCACCTAAAAAAAGAAAAAAGGATAAAGAAGAATATCAGCAAAGTACATCAAAACTAAACTTGAAAACCAAAACATAGGGTAAAAGAAAAAAATGGATTTTGATACAGTCACAAAGGCAGCAACAGCACAGCAATGTTATTTCTGATACGACAGGCACAACCCCTAGCTGGCTCTCTGTGTCTGAGCAATGTTTTGTCACAAGCCACGTTCTTAAAACCTACCATATGTGACTTGAAAATAAATCTCAGGGTGCAGTTCTGAGTCAGTCTATCAGCACAGAGATACTAGGTGAAACAAAGGAATTTTTTTCCCCAAGCACATTATAGTACTGCTCTGAGGCATACTGTAGTACATGCTCTTTCCTATTTTCAAATAATGCCAATCTGACTCAAACAAATCTTGCTTGGATAGACTGCCAAGGGTCACCTACTTTAATGGAAATGGTGCCAAGCACAGGCGAAACAAAGCAATCTCCCCTGTTTCTGCAGCCTAAAATCACACTACCAGCAAAGCGGAAGTTTCCACTCAGCAGCAGGGGGTGGGAAAAATCCCAAACCTCTTTAATTAACAGTTTGCAAAGTAACTTCAAGCCATCATTTCACTGATTAGAGTGTTTCCAGCTACTCTTTCAATTGTGCAATACTGATTTTACATCTGTTAGAAGACTACAGCTGCATACAAGAGACTTTCTCCTTCCACTGCTCATGCTAGTCAGAAACCCTGGGCAGACTAAAGGTCATAATGAAGGTCACGAGGAGCCGTGACTAAAGAGAGAGACTCATCCTGCTATTACAGCAGCACCGATAGGCATCCAGCAATTTAATTATAACAGAACAATGAAAAGATCCCCCAGCAAGCATGCTACTAGGTTAATTCCCGAAAAATAGAGTATCATGGAATCTTAACTGCTAACTGAAACTTTGAGAATAATATTTAGAGTTTTATGTCAGAAGAACAAGAATTTATTTTAATATTTCTTTAAAGTCTGAAAATGCACTGTGTTCAAATCATGACTTTCAATGCCCCCATTTTCAGTATTAATTTGTTTTTGGACATCAAGTTTCTAGGCAGCAGCCATTACAGCAAGAGAAATGCTGCTGTTAACGTCTCTCCTCTGAATATATCAGTGCACAACAACAATAGGGAAATCATGAGTAGATGCCTCCTTGAATACATGCAAAGCACATCAACTGAATTTCCACAACAATTCATCTTCTTTGGAATGGATTTTTATTATGTTTCAAATGGATACAAATGACATGCAGTACTTCCTTTTTGTAAAAATACTCAGATCTCATCATTCTTTTTTAAAAAAAAAGGAAGCTGTTGGTATAAAAATCAACTTCAATGAAAATAAAAAGGTGAGAAGAAAACAGCTGCCATCTGCAGCCATCTGTAATGTGCTGAGCCAGCACATAGCAGTGCGCTGCTATGGTACTGTTATCACTGCCTTCTTTGAACTTCCTGCACTGGACAAAAGACAGGTTTGTTGTTTTGGTTTTGTGTTTGGGTTTTTTTTTTGTTTGTTTGTTTGTTTTAAATAAACCAAAACTATTCACATTGTGACCCTTCTAATTCTTTCAACATATTAGAGGACAAGAAATCCAGTCCTGCACACTAAATGTGATGGGCTCAGTGCCTTCAAGTAACAGGTTCATCACTGCTTTGCTTTTAGAAATGGAGCTTTACCAATCCACAAACAGCCACTTTTACATTTGGAGCACGTTTAGCAGCTGATTTCTAGCCACACTGCTCACTTCAGACATAACTCTTTCAGTACATTTTAGCATTATTTAAATACGCTTCTGTATGCACAGTTCAAAAAAACAGCAATGAACCAAGGAATATCTTCTATACACTGCTGTGGTGTATTATTTGAGCATTACACCTGGTCCCAGAAGGGACCTAAAAATCCACAGGTAGTCAGCTCTGAGCACAAAGGCTCTTGCAGAGGCTTTTCCATTAGAAGTTAAGGGTTGCTACGGGATCCTTGAACAAGGAGAAATGGGGGAGAACCATCTTTATCCCCAGACCGTTACACTGAAAGCCGTGTCACACTGCTGCCTTACTCCCAAATTCAGTGCTGATACACATATTGATTTCTACAAGCTTTCAGGGCAAAAAAAGACAATGTACAAATGCACCTACCTCCTGTAGCCTTTCCTGTACAAAATATGGGAATGGCAGTAAGTGATGTGCAACCCTGCAGCCACTCCTGCGGGCTGGACAATCACAACGTGACTGAGCAGAGCAACCCTCAGAAGGTCACACTTTGCAACTCATCAGGCAGAGCAGGGGAAATGCTGTGCTTTTTATTTATTTTTTATTTTATTTTTTAAACAAAATATCCTTTTCTCCATGACTCACCAGCCCGCAATCTGGTTTTATAAAAATTTATGCAAAGTGCTCAGCTCTCTTACACAATTCTGCTTGCCTGTATTTTTTTTTCCAGCAACTTGACTGTATAATTGGTCTACCTGCCTCTGCATCCACCTCTCCTGCTCTGGCTACCTCCGGATTGCACTGGTACTTATACCAGCACTCAGGCAGCTTCATTGGGTATACAAGGCTGAAGCATAAAGCCACCCACAAAGCCCTGCTACAGAGGCTTTCTAGCAAAGCTCACCATATTCTGCAATGAAGAGATGACTTTTCATCTCATTTCCGAAAAATAAACCCTTGCTAGCAATTAAAACAGTCACGTATTGTGAACAGGCCGTGTCCCAGGCTTCCCAGCAATGTCTCTTAGACCTCCGTTCACATATTCTAACTGCAAGGCCCAGAAAGCTGATACAAGCAGCTGTAATATTGCTACATCCAAGGATATGGAGAGATGACTGCAAGAAATTGCGTTACTGCACATGTAAGGCAGTCATGGGCGAAGTGGCCCAATCTAATACAGTGCATCTTATGTTTCCAGTGACTGAAGATCAGCTTCCACTTGAAGCTGTTCTAATCAGAGTGCTGGCAATTATCTGTGTGTCCTTCAGTGAAGCATTTTGCTATCCACAACCACAGACCAAGTTCTAGGTCTTCACTGAAGAATAAAGATGACAGGGCTGGTTGGTTAGTTTTTTAGGTTTACTCTGAGAGTATGGGTGAGCTTCATAAGCCGTAAACTTGGTTAAGGAAATTATTTACAGGATTTGACTAGAGCATGAGAGTTGTTAGAGTCACTTGAGACTGGAAAAACAAACTCATGACCAATTCCCTCCAATGTGAGGTAAGAGAATAGGATGGAGGGATAAAACTGACAGATCTTTATACAGGTCTATGTGCTGGGTATCCCTTTTCTCTAGGGTTAAAAACAAACAAACCCATCCCCCCACCCCCACACCCAGGATAAACAGTGGTGTCTGTGTTCAACACAGACCTAAAAATCCCAGCATTATCAACAGAAAAAAAAGAGGGAGAGAGTTCCCTGCATATAGCAGGGCCAGGTAACTGCATGGTGTTCGTTATCCTTCAGATCGACACACACTTTCTTGATAAAGCCTATTAGACAATAATGCAGAACAAGAAAGTTTCTTCAGAATAAACCTTGGAAAAACAGCTTCCATTTTATAGCCTTGGAAGAATAAAATTACTCATATGTTGCTGATAACTCGTGGGTTTTATAAAACATGCTATTTAATACATACTATATTGTACTGTGTCATGTTAGCTATTCTTCTTAACATATAAAATACACACCTTAAAATATATTTCCTTCTTTAGTTTACATAATCAGAACACTTTTTACTTTCCTGGGAAAGAATCGCTCATTTATTTTTCAGCTTCTCTGTACTGGGCACGGCTACCTCATGACTTCACAGCCAAATCACCCTATGAAATCTGTTTTGGTGCCACTAAAACACAGGAGAGATGAAAGAAGATTAAAAAGGAATGGCAATTAGCAATTACTCAGGAGCAATTACTCCTTCCAGTGACTCTTCCAGCATACAGGAGCTGCTGAGCTAGCTAATGACAGCAGTAAAACTCATAATTGGTAACCACCCTGTTGGCCTGTCTCAACAGGCCAAAGTTAGATAATTCAACAGAAACTGTCAAAACCACTTGTGTCTGCTGCAGCAATTCCAGATGTACTGAATGTTACTCTTCTTCCAAAAACAACTTACTGCTTCTGTGCAAGTGTCCTGAGAAGACATGAAAGGAATGACGGCATCTTAAATGCGCAGTCTTGAATGCGCTTCCAACCGATGTGGGTCAACATCTGATCTCAACCCACTAGTGCTACTGCTAGCAGCATCTCAAGAGGAGTTGCTGCCTGATGCACTCGACCACCCTCCTTGTGCCACTACTAAGGACCAAACAGATTTTTTCAAAAAAGCCCCAGCAACAGTAAAATTCTGCATGCTATCGGATAGCTACAAAACAGCACATAAAAACTTTTGCAGCCAGCCCTGACAAGCAAATCTCCCTTAAAAATAAAGCAGAGAGTCAGCCTCAGTTGATTTCCTGACTTTTTTTTTCTTTTTTTTTTTTTCTTCTTTTAAACTTCCTTTTTGTTTTGACAGGAGGAGCCCTCTGCCTGGCCAGAGGACACACAATCAAGCATTTTCCACATCCTTCCTCTTAGCTGGATCAACTCCAGAATAGTTGAAATGGAAGTAAAGTTTCCTGTTCCCTCAGACATCTTGCAAGTCAGTTCTCTCGATAGGCAGTAAGACAGGACTTCCAAAATACACACTATAAAGACTAGATCTGCCTACAAATATTTTCTATAACAAGATGGAGAAGAGCCACAGTAGTTTTTCTTTTATCAGCAGTCAGAAAAAATGAAGGAAGGAATTTCCACTATGTCTCTGTGGTATAAAACAGTAGATCATATTCCACCTTCATCCTCAACACTTTCAGACTACAGCAGCATTCTTCACAGCACAGAGTCTCCTTGGACTAATATCAACATAAAACTTTTACCATTAGGCAGTCTAAAGCTAAGCACAGGGAATGGGGAAGACCACACTACTTATCTTGCTCACTAGCTTACAACAGCCACAACATGCTCTCCTCGATTTCTCTCACACAACACTTTCAAATTAAGTTTGCTATTAGATCTATAAATCATCACAGGAAGCCTGTGCGTATCCTCCTATTTCCACTTACCTGGACAAAAATGGTGAAATAGCAACTATTTGAACTTCTGCCACTTTCTGATGCATCGTACAAGAGAAAAGCCAAGTCCCTCAAGATGGTCATGTTGACTTGGCTTTTTTGCGGGCCAGTGCTGATATCTCTGTTCACACACCCTGCCTCGCTGCTCCCTACCAGTAATTAGAAGGCAATTCAAACCAAAATGCAATACACAAGTAGGCGTCTTCAGAGGAAAAGCATCCCAAGCCACACATGGTCAATTGGCCCAGATGTTTTCATTTTAAACACTAAAGCTTTCGTGCCATTTCTTTTTCTCCTCTTCACCCCACTGCAGTTTACCAGAAGCGGAAGAAACAGCTAGGCTAAAAAAGGGAAGGAAAGGAGAACACATCCACTGAGATGACACAAAGCGACATGCACAGAAACCCCTAACTGCAAGGTTCCAGTTATTTATCACATTAAGTTTTGATTTTTATTTTTCTTTAACTGAGTGCCATTTCCATTCAAAGTTTAAAATCAGTCACATCCAGTTAATTATCATCAGCTTTTATTTCTAGTCAAGTAACTAAATGCATCTTCCCCCATTCAGCAGAAAAGAGCTTTAAAAAAAAAGTCTTAAAAAAAAAAAAGAAAATCTTCACAAGAAACCTGATGTCACCCACTTTCCCTCTTCCTGCACTGTGTAGTTCTCACTGGGGCCCACCTCACACAAGTGTGTTTGTGCACAAGGGTGCATGGGTGAGGTGGAAGGACAAAGCACAAGAAAAAAAACACACACCCTAAAACCTTGCAAAATGACAGCTCATCTGAGGGTTGTGTAAAGCAAAACACAGCTCCAAGCAACAGTGGCTGAAACACGGCAGTATCTAGAAGGAAACATCACCTTCAGCTGCAGTGACGCAGGGAGCTGGATTGAAATCTGCTGATCAGCATGCTTTTGAGCAGCGTTTGGAATCCATTACAGACACAATGCTGCCTCTGGGGTGGGGAGCTTTTCCTTTAAGCTGTTCTTAAAGGTAGGAAATAAAGACAAGAGTTCTGTGTGTGCTTGCATGGACTGGTTCCTTGCCTAAGCAGAGCACATGGCCTGATTCCAGCTCTGTTATCCCACAGCCAGGATCCATGAAATTAAAGGAGAGCTTGACTAGCCTGTTTGATCACCTCTGACAGTTTGCCCTACAAATCTCCTTCTCTGTCGTACCCCAAAGAGAGGTACTATTGAACGCCCACAGCTCCACAGAAGTAATGCACATTTCCTCATTAATTTTACCACCAAATATTATCCACATATTTGTAACTATGTCCTAAAGAAGTTAAATCAGACACTTCTGATTTTCAGCTGTGGTCATGTAGAGCATGTTGAAATTAAGACATGGACTCTTAGATAACCTCCCCTCCTGGCAGGGGAGGCCAGTCAATTATCTCAGCACAAGCAGAGACTAGTACCCAGCGCTTCAAAGGAAGGTGCAAGAAAGCTCATGAGTAATAATTGCGGATTGTTTACCACATTCATCTGTGGTTTACAGTCTCTGTCACTTTTACCCAGTCTAAATTTAAGCAATGGTTTGAGCCCTCAAAGCAATCTTTTCTGTGTCACTGCCACAGACTCCTGCTGAGCTACAGATTTTGTAAGTAACTAAACTTTTAAAGTCAATTTTTCAGCTATTATTTCCCCTCAGAAGCAGGCAGTTTCAATACTAAAACAATAAAAGGTCAAAGGTACTTTGAGGTAGTAAATTAAGCAACCTATGAAAAAGTAAAAGCCATCACTTTCATGAGAGAAAACACAAGACTATAAACTTTACTATTACTCCTTTTGTGCAATTCCGTGTTTTGTTATGCTCCCACATCCTTAGAAGTTAGGGTGGAAAAAGTGATAAAAAGAGAAATTATGCCCCAAATATTTTCCAGCAGGAAAATCTGTATTGGGAGCAAAGCAGAAAAAGTAAAGGCAAAGCATCTCTGTGCTTGGACTAAACAGATTCCTCTGCTTTTTGAGGCAGCAGTTCTCGGACTGAAGGTACTGATGTGCAGTACCCACAGCACCAGTGTGGCCCAGACATGCAGTCATGTGTCTGTCAAATGAACTGGGACACAATACAGTCGTTACTGCAGAACTAGTAGGTATTTGAACAAGGCAGAATGAATTTGTACTGGGTCAGAACCATTGTGGCCACAACAGGCTGGTTCAGTGGATGGGATCAGAAAGCTGCATTTACTGTACTGTTGAATTACAGCTTTGGCTGGATATAACACCTTGCTGAAGTCTTGGAGAGACAACCCATCTTAGCAGCTGCCAGTATTAAGCAGATATCAATCAGCTCAAGAATCTTCCTTACTTTGGTTACACAGCACAAGAAAACATAACCACAATACAAGCTGTGGTGCGCACTACGCACCTTCACTCACCTCTTTCAGTTCCTGGGCAACAGAATTAAGGCGTTCATTTTCAGACTGGGTGTTGGCAAGGACGTTTCTGAGCTGCTTCAGTTCTGTCTGCAACTCCATAACCTTCTTCATGTAGTACTCTTCCTTGGTAGCTGATTCCTGAATCAAGGTCTCCTCTCTGCTCTCTCCATCTGCTGCTACCTTCTTGTGGTTGGTATGTGCCTGCCCAAAAGCCTACGACAGTCAGAAAACAAATTTTTTATTAGTAAATCCAGAATGTTGCATAAGTAACTTTCATTTTAAATAGCTGGAACTATTTAACCTTGTATTTCTTTGATGCAAAATAATGCAATCTTTTCCTACACCCTCCTCTTCTGGGATCAGACCTTTAAATGCTATCAAGGGGACAACACAGGGCTCTTGAAAGTAACACGTAGCACCCAAACAATGTTTTGTGATGCACAGGATACTTTTGTAGAACCTCATATCAACCCTTGTGGGAGGGAACAACAATGTATTGATTTGAGTCTGCTGTTAAAGCAAGACTTTGATTTTCAACACGACAACTGCAAGATGACCAGACACTCCTGCATGCACATATTTTCTATAATTGGGTCAGCCTCACTTCTGCAAAAACTGAATCACTGAAAACAGATTTAGTATTAACAGCCTGTTCCATTTCTTAGGCTAGGAGCACACTTACTCTTCCTGATCCAGCTGTACCAAAGAAACTATCACCACCCTCAGCTGCTCATTGCTGGAGATTACTGCCCCCTCAAACCTGCTAACTCATTGCAGCCATAAGCAAGTGAGGTTAGCAGGGCTACTCCCTAACCAGGTTAAGCTAACGTGGGTCATTCTGGCTGAAGTAGGTCAGCGGACGCTCACCCAACCAGCTCTGCTGCCTACTCTTGGAGACGTCATCTCTAGCAGCGTGCCAGCAAAGGGACTTAGAGGCAGGTCACAGAGATCTAACCTCTCCAGCAAAGCATGCCTCTGCTTCGATCTGTCATTCTCATTTTTTACCTCCTCCTGCTTCTTTTTGGGGGTTTTCCTTTTGCTTGAAACTCTACCAAGCAGTGTTCCTAGCAGCAGTGTTCTTCAACACATGAGCAAGCAGCTCAAACAGACACTCCAGCTGCTGGACTGCAGCGTTTAAGAAATCCATCAGTGGCTTTCACTAATAGATGTTACAAAGCAGAGTTTAAAATTTTAAGTAGGTATGTATTTGTAACACGCAGCCTGGCAGATGGACCAAAGTCAATGAGATTAATGAATGCTATCTTTTAACTGCTGCATGTGCGTGCACCACAAGCCAACCCAAGATGTATTTGGAGCTTTCAGGTGCCACAGCATCTTTTGGGATGCCAGTGTCCATACGGCAGGTTTTCATAGTCAACATTAATACCAGGCATTAAGCCAGGTCAAGGACAGATCAGCATCTCATAAAACTCCTTGTCTAGTCATGCATTACATTCTCAATTAATCATCTTTTGCTAGCTCTTCAGAAGTATACTGTCAGCGGAGAAAAAAAATCTGCTTTGAAGAGAAGCAGATTTCAGTATTTTATTACTTCTGTATATTAGACCAGATGCATTAATAGAACAGTAATTATTGAATATACCAGGGCTGAAACAGATGATTGAATGTGCTAGCTCTGCCTACAGTTAAAGACACCCCTATATTGCTCCTATCAGACTAAATTTTATTTCAGATAAGCAAGTCAGTGATACAGGAGACAAATATCCATTGAAGAAATTCTAGCCAGATTCACTGAGATGACCCAAGGGAAATTAAAAAGTGTCACATTTCAGACAGAAAGTAAAGCACCATCTGTGCAAGTCCTTGTCAAATGAGTTTCAACAAAGCAGCTTAAAAGCCTAATACCTAAGATCTCCATAAATAGTATGTAAAATAAATAAATAGTATGTAAAATAAATAGGGATAGTAAAAACCATGCAAGCTTCTCAACCTTTTTCCATAAAGAATTAAGATTCACCTTTTATAGACCTGCATTTATTGCAAATCTCTGACACAGAGAATGGGACTCTGGGCATCCATTTGCCCAGTGAAGTGGCACTGTTTTCTTGGTAGCAGGATGCCAACGCAGAGCTCATTGCAGCTCAGGACATTCAAAGCCACATCTGATCAGCCAGACAGCAGAGTCTGGCATGATTCAATAGAGGAACTCAGCAATACCACTAAGGGAGAAATTCTTGAGAATAATGACTAATTTGCTCTTACAACTTTTGATGCAGATGCTACGCCTTGGGTTTCTTTAACAACTGAGAAGAGAATGTCATCATTTTGCAGAAGCCAGTATTGACAGCAAGTATATAAACACAGAAACTGGCATAGCAGATGAGACTGAGCTTTTTTTTTTTAATCCAATATCCTGTCTTCTACAGAGGCTAATGCCAGATGCTTCAGAGAAAGGTGCAAGAAATCCCATAATCTCCCAGCGTTGGGTACTGCCTTAAGCCTTGCAACAGAATGCTTAATGTAAATTTGGAAGACTTATTAACATTTAGTTACCCGTGTAAAATATCCCCTTATTTTTCATGGTTTTATGCATTTTTGGCCTCAAAAAAATCCTACAGCAATAAATTCTGTATTTTAAATTATACTCTTACATGACAGTTTTTTGTCAGTTTACAAGTTTCCTACGTTTACATAAAAGAGAACATGTTTTTGTTCAGAGACATGAAGGTGTGTTGTTATGGCATGATCCCGTCAATCATTCATTGTTTTTAGAGACTTCCATCACACCCCTCTATTCCCTGGTGAAGGCAAGGTGAAGTTCAGTAAGCTATCACCACTTTTACATTTGAAAGGTTTTTTCTATGTCCTAAGACAGTCAGAGTCCCTTTTCAGAAACTGCCTTTTACTACAGCTTGTCCCAAATGGCAAGGCTAATCCAACCAAATGGGAACTGCAGATGTCAACTCACATAGACCAACTGTGGAAACGAGCTCATGGATCACCCCTACCAAAAGATGCTGCTATTCTTTGTGGACTGCAGTTATTTCTGCACAGCAAGGCTGTTATTTGCTCTCAACCAGCAAGTTTGTGAAGTTTCAGGAGAAACCCTACCATTAGCTTGACAGTATTACTGTTCGGGGTCAGGAAGCTGGGTACAGAACCGTGAGTAAATGGACACTGACACTACACAGAATACAAGAAACCTTCTTAACAGACATGGTCATCAGGACAGGCAGCCTGGAACAATTCCATCTCGGTGGATTTATAAGGGAACACTTAAAAAGCACCTCCATTCTACCCAAGGTTCATTATCTCTCTTACACATACTTAGAAATGACCTCATACATTCATGTGACAAGCCATTTTCATAATTGCAACAGCCTGTGTGGAACAGGAAATTTAACTTTAACAGAATTGTGCAAAATCACAGGGCAATGCAATTACCTTCCATGGCTACAGCCCAGGCCTGTTTTAAATCAAGCTATTAAAAGGAAAACTGTCTTTTTACTGATATGCATGAAACCCATAAACCTTCACATACCCCGAGGTCCAGCATCTACCCATCGACTTTTGCTTAAACATTATATAAAACACAGAAATAGAAGGCAAAGTTACTCTGCTCTTCCTCCTTTTCCAAAACCTCTATTTCTATCTAATAAGGTAGCAAAATAGGGAAGAAAACCCAACAGTTATATCAGAATAATACTCTGTGGAGTATAATCTCTTCACAAAATAAATGAGTTTCTCACAGCTCATTTGCACACACCTTGCTGGACACGAGGGCTGCAAAGCATCACATTCTGCTGAACAGCTGCCTCAAGGAATTACAACAAGACACTAATCATAGAATCATAGAATCCTTTAGGTTGGAAAAGATCTTTAAGATCATCAAGTCCAACCGTTAACCTAGCACTGCCAAGTCCACCACTAAACAATGTGTAGCCGTGGTGCTTGAGGACACCTTTTAAATACCTCCAGGGGTGGGGACTCAACGACTTCCCTGGGCAGCCTGTTCCAGTGCCTGACTACTCTCTCAGTGAAGAAATTTTTCCTAATACCCAACTTAAACCTGCCCTGGCGCAACTTGAGGCCATTTCCTCATGTCCTATCACCTGCTACTTCAGAGAAGAGACCTACCCCCACCTCGCTACAACCTCCTTTCAGGTAGTTGTAGAGAGCAATAAGGTCTCCCCTCAGCCTCCTCTTCTCCAGACTAAACAACCCCAGCTCCCTCAGACGCCCCTCATAAGACTTGTGCTCTAGACCCTTCACCAGCTTCGTTGCTCTTCTCTGGACACGCTCCAGCACCTCAAGGTCCCTCTTGTAGTGAGGGGCCCAAAACTGAACACAGTACTGTACTGTGCGGTACTGGTGCGGCCTCACCAGTGCCAAGTACAGGGGGACGATCATTGCCCTAGTCCTGCTGGCCACACTATTTCTGATACAAGCCAGGATGCTATTGGCCTTCTTGGCCACCTGGGCACACTGCTGGCTCATATTCAGGTGGCTGTCGGCCAACACCCCCAGGTCCTTTTCTGCTGGGCAGCTCTCCAGCCACTCCTCCCCAAGCCTGTAGCATTGCATGGGGTTGTTGTGACCCAAGTGCAGGACCTGGCACTGAGCCTTGTTGAACCTCATACAGTTGGCCTCAGCCGATCGATCCAGCCTGTCCAGATCCCTCTGTAGAGCCTTCCTACCCTCCAGCAGATCAACACTCCTGCCCAACTTGGTGTCGTCTGGAAACTTACTGAGGGTGCACTCGATCCCCTTGTCAAGATCGTTGATAAAGATATTAAACAGGACTGGCCCCAATACTGAGCCCTGGGGAACACCACTTGTGACCGGCTGCCCACTGGATTTAAAACTCCGTTCACCACCACTCTTTGGGCCTGGCCATCCAGCCAGTTTTTTACCCAGCAAAGAGTACACCTGTCCAAGCCATGAGCAGCCAGTTTCTCCAGGAGAATGCTGTGGGAAACGGTGTCAAAGGCCTTACTAAAGTCCAGGTAGACAACATCCACAGCCTTCCCCTCATCCACCAAGCGGGTCACCTTGTCACAGAAGGAGATCAGGCTAGTCAAGCAGGACCTGCCTTTCATAAACCCATGCTGACTGGGCCTGATCACCTGGTTGTCCCGTATGTGCTGTGTGATGGCACTCAGGATGATCTGCTCCATAACCTTCCCTGGCACTGACATCAAACTGACAGGCCTGTAGTTCCCCAGGTCCTCCTTCTGGCCATTCTTGTAGATGGGTGTCATATTTGCTAACCTCCAGTCAAGTGGGACCTCCCCGGTTAGCCAGGACTGCTGATAGATGATGGAAAGTGGCTTAGTGAGTACCTCTGCCAGCTCCCTCAGTACTCTTGGGTGGATCCCATCCAGCCCCGTAAACTTGTGTGTGTCGAAGTGGTGTAGCAGGTCCCTAACCATTTCCCCTTGGATTCTGGGGGTTTCATTCTGCTCCGCATCCCTGTCTTCCAGCTCAGGGGGCTGGGTACCCCAAGAACAACTGGTCTGACTATTAAAGACTGAGGCAAAGAAGGCATTAAGCAAGTACCTCAGCCTTTTCCTTGTCCTCTGTCACTATGTTTCCCCCCACATCCAATAAAGGATGGAGATTCTCCTTAGCTCTCCTTTTGTTGCTAGTGTATTTGTAGAAACATTTTTTGTTGTCTTTTACAGTAGTAGCCAGTTTGAGTTCCGGCTGGGCTTTGGCCCTTCTAATCTTCTCCCTGCATAACCTCACGACATCCTTGTAGTCCTCCTGAGTTGCCTGCCCCTTCTTCCAAAGTCTCCTTTTATTCCTGAGTTCCAGCTGAAGCTCTCTGTTCAGCCAGGCTGGTCTTATTCCCTGCCAGCTTGTCTTTTGGCACATGGGGACGGCTTGCTCCTGCACCTTTAAGATTTCCTTCTTGAAGAATGTCCAGCCTTCCTGGACTCCTTTGCCCTTCAGGACTGCCTTCCAAGGGACTATGTCAACCAGGCCAAAGTCTGCCCTCCAGAAATCCAAGGCAGTTCTGCTGACCTCCCTTCTCCTTACTTCTCCAAGAATTGAAAACTCTATCATTTCATGATCACTATGCCCAAGACGGCCTCCAACTGTCACATCACCCATCAGGCCTTCTCTGTTCGCAAACAAGAGGTCCAGTGGGGCGCCTTTTCTAGTTGGCTCCCTCACCAGCTGTGTCAGGAAGTTATCTTCCACACACTCCAGGAACCTCCTAGACTGTTTCCTGTCTGCTGTATTGTACTTCCAGCAGGCATATGGTAAGTTGTAGTCCCCCACGAGAACAAGGGCTAGCGATTGTGAGACTTCTCCCAGCTGCTTACAGAATACTTCGTCTGCCTCTTCATGCTGGTTGGGTGATCTATAACAGACTTCCACCATGATATCTCCCTTGTTGTCCCGATTCTTACCCATAAACACTATCTTCACCATCGTTAAGTTCTAGACAATCAAAACATTCCCTAACGTACAAGGCTACCCCACCGCCTCTCCTTCAAAGTTCCCTTCTTCCAAATTTCCCAAGGTCAGGCAAAAGCAAAATCAAAGCTTTCATAGACCAAAATGCTATCTCGCTATTTGCTCAGCTAGATGCGCTCACTGGTACACTAGAAAACACTGCTAGACAAAGGTACGATTAGCTTCCACCTATCTCTTCATAAGGCTGCATGAGAGACAGATGGACAGCCCTCCTTTGGTTTTAACACTATCTGAAACTAACCAAAACCAATCCCCACCCTAAACACACACAACTTCAAATTCTGTATAGCCATTTATCTCTGGACTAAGTGAACATGAAACGCTTCCCAGCCAGGGTGCTCGCAGTTACATGGTGTGAGGGCAGCACACCCCGCAAGGCAGCAGTGAGCACATGCCAAGCCCTGAGAAATGCACCAAATTATTCGGATGCTTATTATCAGTTATTGCTAATAACCTGCTGCCACAGCTGCTGTGAAGCTGCAGATCAATTGAAACCCTGACAAGTTTTCTCTTGTCAAGCTACCATCCCCTATCAGCCATACCAGTACATGTGGTCCTTCAGCCCTCCTCCCCCAAATACACTAGGGAATCCTGCCCAAAGGCCCATTATGGCACCCCTGAAGCCAATGGGAATTTTACCGTAAGGAGCTGATGAAGGTTTACCAAAATAAGTATCATCAACCAAAATGCTATTAAATCAACTTTTGTGATTGCAGCATTACTTACATCAGCAGACTCAAAGCAATTAGAAAACACATGCTATCATATTCTTAAATAGCCCAGAAAATCTAATTGCTAAAAATCAAGGAGATTTCTACAAATTTAGTTTTCAGCCAATGATGCCTTAAATTTCAAGAATTCAAAATTCTCCACAGTAATTATGAATGGGAAAAGGAATTTGGACAGCAAATAGATGAGGCAGACTCATCCAATAACTGAGACGTTACATAAAATAGTCAAAACCAGCTCACTTCAAATGAAGCCCTGGATCAAACTGCATTTAAACCAGGTTTAAAGTACCAATTTCCAAAAGACAGAGTAAAAGGTGAAATTTCCTCTAGATTTGATGATTACACAGATTCATCTGTGTATTTTGCAGGAGGAATCTGATCTCAATCATCTTATAGATGAGTAGTTTTTGCATGAAACTCATCACACTGAAAGAGACTTTCATATAAAACTCCAAGCTTTGAGAAGAAAGTATTCCTGATTCCTTGAAGATTAGCATACTTGTTAAGGTATCAAGTAATTCTTAACAAGACTGTTAAGATTTTAAACCTAACCTTTTTCAAAAAGTTCCTTCGCGTGCAGATGTTCACTGATCACATGAAATGTGAAGAATCTCTGAAACACACTTCTTGGAGAGTTTCAAATGCTGTGCTTCTCTCAGACTAGCCACTGTGATACAGGAGATGCAAAAATTGATCTCAGTCATGGTCAAAAGCAAGACTCTAGGCCTTGTGGAAATTCAAAACATTGCTGCTTTGTTTGCCTCTTTCTTCGATCTGTCATTCCAGACCTCTACTTAGCCAGAAGCAGGTCCTAAAAATCATGAAATTCACCTAAAGCATGCTGGTTATGCTTCCATATTTTCTGGGACTTCCTGAACTAGACTGCTGAAAACAAGAGGTTCATGGAGGCTGGTCAGTTTAGCATAGCATGAAATACTAGGATGCCACTATCAGAAAAAAAAAAAAAGTGATGCTGGGGAGAGCTCTTTCTGAGCTAGAGCAAAACCTGTACGACCTCAAATCCTCTACTGACTTCCACAAAAAGCTGGTGTCCCTGAAGGTCTGCTGAGATCTGTGCAAGTCGAGGCACACCCTGAACCAGAGCAAGAATAGAAAGGCAACGAAAAAGCCTCAGAGCTGCTTAAAGGAGATGCGCCAACAAGGAAAGAGTCACACACGCCCCCAAGAGATGTTACAGAGGAACAAACAGCGGAAATAATATCTCCCTTTTACTTAGTCAAAATGATGGGGAGGTTCCTGTGCCATGAAAGAACACACCCAAGAAAACAGAAAGCAACAAAAACATTTCAGTGAAGGAGTTTCCTAAGATAAGTTGCTTATAAATTAATTTGTCATCTACAACAAAACTAAAATGTTCTCCATTTAAAGAACCAGGGGACCAGGGAAAGACAACTGCTTATACCTGAAGGATTACGAAAGCAGGAGGAAAATCTTGAAGGGGCTCAGGGCTCCACAATACAAATCAACTTCTGGACAGTATGTGTCATCCTAGTAACAGAAAAATTTCATTCCTTCAGATTAAAAACAAACAAACTAACAAACAACATACTTCAGCTTGTAACAAACATGAAAAACTTCTATATATATTTCCCCCCCCCCAAATGTTTTGCTGGTGTAATTCTTCAGCCTGAACACAAGCCAAAATGATCTTTTTAAAGAAAAATCTACCCTTCCCCCCCGCCTTTGGTCAGCTTATCACACATTCTTTGGTTGCTATTATAGAAATAGTTGAGAATTAACAAAAGAAAACCCCACCATATTCTAAAACATGCATCAGAAACCAAGGTCAGATTTTCAAAGAGATGCAGGCACCTGCTTAACCAGTTTATACATTGCCTAGAGCCAAGTACTGGGTATTGGTTATCATTCGGAGACAACGCCACTGAGCTTGCTAATGCCTCATCATACACAGGACAATAAAGGATCACTTAGTCCTTTTTGAAACAAGCTGTCTGCTGTTTCGTCACAAGCTGAAGTAAGTACACAGCTTATTCTTTGGGGAAAAAAAAAACCGTCTCACATACTGATTGCTCACCCCCATCGGTCACGAGTTACTAAACAGCCATCTCAGCAGCAGCAGGGGAAAAAAACCATTAAAACTATTAGTGATTTTAACGTCTACTCTGTAATAGCTTAAAATTTGCATTTACATATACTAATGAAGTGAAAGCATTGCAAATTTGCATACATCCTTCTTAGTCTACAAAAGTCCTAACAAGGGCACATAAGAAACCCTACATATAACAGTAAATTGCTTTTAACACTTTTAAATGAATGCTAACCAAGGATATTTTCAACCTCGAAGTGGCTTTAACACTGCTCAAGTTACATTACCTGACTGAAAAACAGCTACTAGGAGGGAGCGAGGGGTAGGGGTGGTGTCGGCTCCCCATGCATCACCCCATCATCTCCTGGGCAGGTTAATGCTGGAGCTTGCGAGATGAAGCTCTCTATTTTAATATACCCTCCTTCTGTGCAACATTCAGGGACATTATGACACCTCTCTTCCTCAGCATGCCAAGAATGTCAAACCTTTCTTCAATAAACACAAAAATTTTGAATGTTTCTAAAATTTTCCTCTCCAACTGCAGGTAGAGAGAAGGACAGATGCCTTGGTGAATAGGGACAGTAGCACATCTTCCAGTGAATGACACTTATGCTGCCAAATTTTCAGTGTGCACCAGTTCTGTTTCCTTAAATGAAAACAGTTCAAGAGGAAAGAAAAAGGCGGATAAGGTAAAATTCAGGTAAATCATCAAGTTTTTCCCTGCACACAGGTCCTCCTTGCTTGCAGTCCTTGGAGCACATAGATTTCTGAGTTGGTGAAAACAGACCTTGAGCAGAGTCTAAACAATAGGGCTGGGTTTTTTTGGTCTTGGGTATTTTTTTTTTGCATTACAGTATTTACAAAATCCTTAGGTACTATACAGAACGTGCATTCACTGTTGAGAAGCAGGACACTCCTGGCAACCAAGCTGTATACACCCACCAAGAGACAGCAAGGGGAAAAAAGACTAAAATACAATGTAGTTTTGTTCCTGATGCCTCACAGACCTAAAAATTAAGCTGCTGTTTCTAATGGAGGATAAAGAAAGCCTGAAAAATACCAACACAGAAAATATCAATTAATATTTGAATCAGGAAGAACATCAGAAAGAGCAAGTGGCAATACTTGAGCTTAATGTTATTAGCGGGTGGGCAGAGGCAGAATTCAACTCAGCTGAGAGGTCCTGGGCTCTGCAGGCAGAAACAGCTCCAAACTCAACCTCCCAAGATAGAGGGCTATGTGCAAGCAAGCGACCCTGCATCCCAGTGACAGAGGTGGATCATACGGTAATGTCACTAAAAATCAGAAATCCATGCAAAACCTCGTACTTCAAAAACATACATTGGTTTACAAACACAGGTTTCAGTGGGATTTAGCTACAAAAAGCCTCCCAAGGAAAGGTTGCATGCCACAGCATCACAATGGAGAGAGCAAGTAAGAAGCAGTACCAGAAGGTAAATGATGGCCATCCAGCTAGTCTTTGACCTGTACATCAATCAATCACAGACCTGGTTAGAACTGGGTGTGCATAGCCCACCTTCCATATGGGATAAAGGAAAGAGGCACCTATGTGCCACTTTGTGTCCTCTTAACAATTTGCTGCCCAAAGCAATAAGCCTGTGGCATTGCCAGTCCAGAACTACAGTTGCCTGGGCCAAAGGGTTTGCTAATACTGACTACAAATACAGGATGTAAAAGGTGTCACTGGTTGCAGCTGCTTACGTATCTGTAGACATATGGAAGAAATGGGAAAATAAGATTCTGAGCATAATGCTGGGAGCATAGGACAGACACTGGCTTTACAGCTGCAATGCTCCAAGCTGGACAGAAACAACAGAGAAGCAGTTAATAGAAAAACAAGACTGTGTCAAAGACCATTAGCATTGTCCCCAAGTTATCTCAGATAGGAAAACAAAACATCTGACCCAAAGTCTTCACATACTGATTAGGATCATGGACTCAGAAGAAGCCACACAAATTAAATCACCTGAAACTGGTGGGGACAAACACCACTGTCCTTTTAGGATTCATACCATTTTTCAAAACATTGGGTAACTGGATGCCTTTGCTACTAATAAAAGTTCATATTTACATGTAATATCTAATTTCCCTTGTTTTATAATTGCATGATAGTAATGATGCCTGGCCCTAGCAACCCCCGCTGACAGGTAGGGTGCTACCTCCAGCAGTCCTGGTTTTTCAAGAAACCTTCATGGACATGCACTTCAAACAGCACAACCACCCAGCATCTATAAGCTCCAGCTTGATTCAGACATGCCAAAACTCTAGTATTGTAGTTTTCAAGATTGCATACTTTAGAGGCCAAGACTTAATTTTCCCCACTATAGAGAGCCTAAACTCAGAAGTGTCCAACCTTCCTTTGTTCCCCAAACTACTCTGTTTGAGCCACCTTCTTTGTACTGTAGGTTAATTTGCTATCTTGAGGGGTCAAATTGCTTTATTCACATAAATATGGAGCTAGGAAAGCAGATACAGTTATATGCTCTCTGCTTATCACAGATTCCCAGCCAGCATTAATATTTGGTATACAAGCTCTGGAGAAGATCAACAGCATATAAAAATCCTAAGACTCTTGCAGACATTTCTTGCTATCGATATCGATTTTTGAGGATGTTTCTCTGCTTACTCCACAAAAAGCAAAGATAGACTTAAAAAAAAAAAAGTCAAAGATCAATTCTTCAATCCTGCCAGTTATCTGTAACTGAAAACAAATCAGGAAAATAGAACTATCACTGCAATGGAAAAGAAAAAGAAGTGTTAGCTTCAAGTGAATGTTTAACCACAAATCCTTCAACTGAAGGAGAGTCAGGATGTTAGTAACCTATTTGCAGTAAAGTAATTAATATTTTATATTCAGCTTGGAAAGAAAGTTATGTGCATTTCTGGAGTGAACTACAAATTTGCTTTTGCCAAATGCCTAACAGATAAAAAAGGAAAAGACACGTATTTCAATAAAAATATAAAGAATAAACCATAGTACCTTGCTACAGGGCGTAGAAAGAGATCAATGGGTTGAAAATACCAGCGTGACATTGGCCATTTTTGCACATAAAACACAAAAACAACACACAAGTGTAGAAGCAAAGGTCAAGACATTTTTGAAAAGTTGTTAAAGTTCAGCCATTGGGGCTTAAGATGGTCTCTAGTCGTTAGGGATTGCTACCTTGTGGTCGTGGTATTATTCTGCATCTTCCAAATGCCTTTTTTCAGATGCTGGTCATTGGCAGAAACATGCTAGACTGAAGAGATGACAGCTCTGATTCAATATGGCAACGTATTCGTACTCCCTTACACCCTCCCACACTCAACAGCAAGCTTGGCTTTTTTTCATCAGTGACCAGCTGCTCTTAAAATCTCATACCCAAGTGCCATGCAGGGTTAAAAAAAACAAACCAAAACAAAAACAAAACAAAAATAGGCACAACAAAGGACGTGAGGAGAAATGCTTTAATCAAGCCACCCATCCTGCCCATGTTGACAATGGTCACAGAGGGGAATCGTCTGCATGAGGAGTCTCTTGCTCAGTGCCTCACTCTCTCCCTAGCCTGCAGCCCCCCTGCCCCTTCCCCCCCATTTCATGATTTAGGGGAGTTTAATCTGTATAGAGCAGTTTTGCCTTCAGAAGTGCAGACTGCAGCTTGTCTGAAGAGCTGTGTGTAAATCGACGTGCAATTTGAGTTTAAACATGCCTCTCAATTTTATTCTGAAATGCGTTCCTCATCAGGAGAGCTGGCCAGGTAACAGACAATCTATAATCACCTCTGCAACAGTTTTCAAATGGTACCAATGCAACGCTGGTATTCTCCTCCCCCTACATGAAAAGCCCACATTTTCTTATTTTGCTCCTAGCAACTTCATTTTAATTATCAATGTGTCTCATCAACATTAAACTAATCAGGATATGTTCATATGCATCAGAAGATTAATTAGCACTAAAAGCCACTTGAATTTTTGTTCGTGTTTCTGTATTGTCAGTCTGAAATTAATTACAAAATTTTAGCACCAGTTCAGCTCCTAATTCTTTATGCTTATCAGATTCAAAATAAAAGATGCTTTACGTGGCTTCACCAAGCATTGCACATTTTTCATTCTAAAAAATTCATTATGACCATAATGTTCTAAAATAGCAATAGCAAAGTGCAAAAACACTCTTTTGAAGAGATTGATGCCTCTTTACAGGGAGCAAGGAATTTAATAAAAGGAGGTGGTATATTCCTCTTGTGCATTGCATTCATATATTTTCATTTTAAATTTTCTGGTAAAGTGGCTATCCATGCATTATTCAGCTAACAGACCAGTGCTTTGACTAACAGCTTCTCAACAAAGTCCTTAAATGAACACACTAGACTTGTATCAGAAGCCTAAAGCTGCAGTGACACAAGCGTTTTCATGTGCTCCCATAATGATCATAATCCTTTGAGCATGACCTAATCCTGCACTCCCACTGACTCAGTCCCTCTTGGCTCCCAGCTCCTTCAGCTGGGTGACCAGGGCTGATGGCAGCATCGGCATGATGGAGGGGATGGATAGATGATGGTGCACGAACCGGGGCCAGAAGACGCTCACCCGTCCTTCCAGCAACAGCCAGCTCAGTTGCCCCACTGAGACCAAAGTCTCAGCGAGGCTACTGAGCTCCTTCACATTTCTTCTAAATTACTCCAGTACCTTTGAAGTGGAGCCTTGCTTCATCTCACAGACCTCACTACTGTTAAACCCTCAGCAGCATCAGGGAAACTGCAGCCCAAACAGAACACGCATTTTCTGCCATTATATTACTAGGAGAAAGTGCCCTACAGGAGTTAATGCTTTTAAGAGACTGAAATTTGAGACAAAAAAGAGAATAAAACCTCCCAAAAACAAACATGAGGTTTTGATACAACAATACAAGGTTCAGATGACTTCTGGGTCTTGAGTTACATGAATTATTCCCATGCAGGCTCCTATTTATTCTCCTCAGAGATATGAGGGCAGCATGGCAGATGAGAAGTCAGCTGTACAGTTTCCCTGCCCCAAAGCGCCAGCCACAGCAGACCAGAAGGGATGCTCTGATGATGCCAGAGAAGAACAAGCCAGGAGGGAGAGGCTGGCAGCAGTGCGGTCAAGCTCCAGCACTCCTTTGCTCCCAATTCAAGCTGAGCCAGTGTGATTATCAGACTTACATGAGATTTAACAAGGTTTCAGGTTCAGCAGGAAGAAATGCAAATGCCTTATAAGATCACAATGTTCTCCCTCACAGATTAGAGGGACATTCCACAGACAATTTAGAGGGTTATGTTCCCCCCCCCTCCCCCAATGGTAAAAAAAAAACACACTGAAGCCTATATTTAGAATATATTGCTTCGGTGCACTGCCTCTGGGATGAAAAGATTTGACAATAAAATTTAGCCTGTCAGCTTAGTTAGCTAGACACTTAAACTGTATGAACTTGCACAGTTTGGAGGGCTAAATGCAATTGTGCCTAAATCAATAGCTAAGCAGCAACTCTACATATTGTTACAAGAGCTAGTGGCCAGATGTTGGCTATACTGGACACAGCTGGGAAGGGGCTGTAGCTTCCTCTCTTCCCTCCATAAATGCTCCTTTGATATGACCAACCAAAACCAAAAAATCTGAGGGATAAAACACAGGCTAAATGAAGGCAGTGGAAATGGCTCACAGCAATGCAGGAGACACTCCACGCAATCACCAGCACTTGACTTCTTTTGTTTACAGGCTTGAGTGCTCCATTTCCATTGCTTTTGTGATTTGGTATGTAGAATCCTCTTACAGGTGTGAACCAAGGGGTCTAGAGGCTCCCAAGGGATTACTGAAGCTGAGAGTTTGGCTTCAGGCGTGGAAATTGCTGAAGCAGCTAAGAGTCAGTTTGCTTCCAAAGTGAATTCATGTGAAAAAGTGTTAACATGACAGCTCTTGAGTCAGGAGCTTTAGAAATATGCACAAGATCCAGCATGAGGAGCACTGACAGCATTAGCTTCTCCCAACACCCCCTCCTTGCCCTCCCTTGCAGATCACAGCTCAGGTGTGACTGAGCGCTGCTCCTCTGCCCGCTGTCTCCTCTGCAAGGCTAGCAGCCTCACCAGCGAGTCAATCTGGAAATTATTCTTAGCCACTTCAAGTCTTGCTCTTCTGCTCCCTCATTCAGCAATAAAGCTTGGACTCATTAGCAAGCAAAGTGTTAGAATCGGGACCACTTTAATAACCATAAGCAAATCAGACAGCATGAGCTAAGCAAGTGCAGGCAGCAGCAGTGAAGGCACAATCTTTTCATAACACATTCATCCCCAGGTACAGAAGTTCAAGTTGACAGCTGCGGGGGGGGGGGGGGGGCGGGGGGGAACCAAACCAAAACACCCATAAGAGATAAGAGATGTCACTAGAAAACTTCTAGTCTGGTAAGGTCCTCAGACTGTTACCCGCTATTAGTTCTTCATGTCGGCAGTGAAGAGATAACAAAGAGAAGTCCTAAGTCAATCAAAAGGGATTTCAGAGCCTTGAGGCGGTTTGTTGAAGGATCAGGTGCTCAGGTGGTGTTTTCTTTGATCCTTGCAGTAGCAGGGAAGAACACTGAATGGAACAGGCAGACCCAGCTGATCAACACCTGGCTCCAACGCTGGTGTCATTGGGGGAACTTTGGGTTTTTTGATCATGGGATGGTCTATTCATCACCAGGTCTACTGACATCCGATGGGATGCACCTTTCTCAGAAGAGGAAAAGGGTTTTTGCTCAGGAGCTAGCAGGGCTGAGTGACAGAGCTTTAAACTAGATTGGAAGGGGGAAAGAGACAATATCAGGCTAGTCAGCAACGAGCAATGGGATGGCATGCCAAAGTTCGAGGAGCTGAGTGCTAGTGAGATTCCTCAGACTGCTCCATGAGGTAATGCGCACAATGAACCACACTTGGAAGTGTTTCTACACAAATGTGCGCAGCATGAGGAACAAGCAAGAGGAGCTGGAGCTGCGTGCTAGTGAGATTCCTCAGACCGCTCCATGAGGTAACGGGCACAATGAACCACACTTGGAAGTGTTTCTACACAAATGTGCGCAGCATGAGGAACAAGCAAGAGGAGCTAGATGCCTTGGCCCAATCCAAGATATATGGCATCATAGGCATAAGTGAAACCTGGTGGGATGAGTCCTGTGACTGGTGTGCCATGATGGATGGTTACAGGCTCTTCAGGAGGGATAGGCAGGGCAGGCAAGGCGGCAGGGTGGCATTGTATGTAGTGGAGGGGCTGGAATGCATGGAGCTAGCAATTGGCAATGGCACAGTTGAGAGCCTCTGGGTAAGGATTAAGGGACAGACAAATAAAGCAGATGTCATTGTGAGAGTCTACTATAGGCCACCCAGCCAGGATGACAACACAGATGACTTCTTTAAGGAACTAAGGGATGCTTCCAGGTCATCTGCCCTTGTCCTTATGGGGGACTTCAACTTGCCAGATGTCAACTGGGAATACCACACAGCTTGTATAAGCAGGTCCAGAAGATTCTTAAACCATCTGGATGATAACTTCTTGGTACAAGTACTGAGGGAACTGACCAGGAAAGGTGCCTTCCTCGATTTGTTGCTTATGAACAGAGAGGGTCTCGTGGGTGAAGTAGCAATTGGTGACTGCCTTGTCCACAGCGACCACAAAGCAGTCGTTTAAAGTTTAAAATCTATGGTAAGAGGAAAACTGCCAGCAAGACCTCAGTTCTGCATATGAGGAGAGCTGACTTCAGGCTGCTCAGGGAACTGCTTAGTAAGGTCCCCTGGGAAAAAGCTTTTGAAGGTGCTGGGGTCCACCAGTGCTGGTCACTTTTTAAGTACCACCTCCTATGAGCACAGGAACAGGCAATTCCAAAATGTCGGAAGTCAAGCAAGCAAGGTAGAAGGCCAGCTTGGCTGAGTAGGGATCTTCTACAACCAAGACAAAAAAAGAAAATGTATAGCCAATGGAAGCAAGGTCAGGCGACATGGGAGGACTACAGCGAGGCTGTTCACCACTGTAGGGAGGAAATATGCGTGGCCAAAGCTCAATTAGAGCTGAAGCTGGCCAGTACTGTGAAGGACAATAAAAAGGGCTTTTTTAAATATGTTAATAGCAAAAGGCAGGCCAGAAATAACATTGGCCCATTACTTGACAAGCATGGTCACCTCACAAACAGGGACATAGACAAAGCAGAGATGTTTAATGCTTTCTTCTCCTCGGTCTTCCACACCGATGATGGGCTCTGGGGGTCCCAGAGCCCTGGGCTAGAGAACCATGACTGTGAGAATGGTAAACTCTGAACCAACCCCAAACTTGCGCAGGATTTGCTGCTCCAGCTGGATCCCTATAAGTCAATGGGGCCCGATGGGATTCATCTGAGGGTACTTAAAGAGCTGGCTGATGTCATAGCAAGACCTCTCTCAATGATTTTTCAATGCTCTTGGGAATCTGGGGAGGTCCCAGTTGACTGGAAGCTGGCAAACGTTGTCCCAATCTTCAAGAAGGGCAACAGGGATGACCCCAGTAACTACAGGCCTGTCAGTCTCACCTCTGTGCCTGTCAAAATTATGGAGAAGATTATTCTGGCAGTTATTGAAAAACACCTGAAAGACAACACAGTCATTGGTACCAGCCAGCACGGGTTCATGAGGGGAAAGTCCTACTTAACTAACTCAATTTCATTCAATGACAAGGTTACCCACCTAGTTGACCAAGGGAAGCCAGTTGATGTAATCTGTTTCGATTTCAGTAAAGCTTTTGATACTGTCTCTCACAGTAACCTCCTGGACAAAATGTCCAATATACAGCTGAATAAACACATAATGCAATAGGTGAGCAATTGGCTGACGGGTTGGGCTCAAAGGGTTATAGTAAATGGGGTTACATTGGGCTGGCGACAAGTCACTAGCGGGGTTCCGCAAGGATCCATCTTAGGGATAGTGCTCTTCAATATCTTCATAAATGACTTGGATGCAGGACTTCAAGGTTTGCTATCTAAGTTTGCTGATGACACAAAACTGGGAGGAGCTGTTGACACTCTTGAGGGCAGAAAGGCCCTACAGAGAGATCTAGACAAATTAGAGAGCTGGGCAATCACCAACCATATGAAGTTTAACAGGGGCAAGTGCCAGATTTTGCACCTGGGACACGGCAACCCTGGATGTACATACAAACTGGGGAATGAGAGGCTGGAGAGCAGCCTCACGGAGAGGGATCTGGGGGTTCTGGTCGACGGAAAGTTGAACATGAGCCAACAGTGTGCCCTAGGGTGCATCAAGCACTGTATTGCTAGCCAGGCAAGGGAGGTGATTGTCCCGCTCTACTCTGCACTGGTGTGGCCTCATCTTGAGTACTGTGTGCAGTTTTGGGCGCCACAGTATAAAAAGGATACGAAGCTACTAGAGAGTGTCCAGAGGAGAGCCATGAAGATGGTGAAGGGTTTAGAGGGGATGCCGTATGAGGAGCAGCTGAAGTCACTTGGTGCGTTCAGCCTGGAGGAGACTGAGGGGAGTCCTCATTGCGGTCTACAGCTTCCGCACAAGGGGAAAAGGAGGGGCAGGCGCTGATCTCTTCTCCCTGGCGACCAATGATAGGACCCGAGGGAACAGCAGGAAGATATGCCAGGGGAGGTTTAGGTTGGATATTAGGAAAAGGTTCTTCACCCAGAGGGTGGTGGAGCACTGGAACAGGCTCCCCAGGTCACAGCGCCAAGCCTGACAATGTTCAAGAAGCATTTGGACAACGCCCTGGGACATATGGTGTGAATTTTGGGGTTGTCCTATGGAGGGACAGGAGTTGGACTCAATGATCCTTGTGGGTCCCTTCCAACTCAGGACGTTCTATGATTCTATCACCCAAACCCACAATGCAAAAATTATAGCAAAAAAATAGTGTGAAGATTGCACTGCAAAACAACCCAGTCATGCTTTTTCTGTGGTTTTTATGCAAAAACAGTAATAGCTAGATACTTCAGGACTAGAGAAGTGCAATTTTGAGATTTTTTTTCCTAAAGAAACTAGAAATTTCTTTTGACACTTGTAGCTGTGCTCCTTTGGCACTGACTCCCCACTAGTCTCAGACATTCAGACTGCTTAATTTCAAAGTTTTCATGATAAGGACACCTGCCCACACCGAAACCATCCCTTTCTTTCATAAAGGCCACACACCAGGTATGAAGTAGCAATTATTTCTGGACGCTCTTGATCCAAGGTGAAATTTCTTGGACTGTCCCATCCCATTACCCCCTTGTTGAGTTAAAATTTGAGGCAGCTCCTATCCTCTTCGTGGTATACAGAAAAAACATGCTAAAGAGGGGGAAAAATTGCTCTCTGTCATTTCAAACATCTACTTAACATGTCATTCCACAAAACAGCCCCACTAGCATCACAAGGATAGAGCAACACTTTTGCTCAAGTGCAAAGAGAAAAATAAGCATCAGCTATTTTAAACTACCCCTAGATTCCCACATGTCCTGCTGAATCTGTACCTTCAGACCAGTAGGGACTACGCAATCTGAAAACATGTTAAGACCTTTCCTCCACCTTTCCCTGGTGGGGGACACAAAAGGCAGGCTGCTAAGGCAAACCATGCAGGACCACCACTGGGAGCAGCCATCAGCCTTGATGGCAAAAGCAATCCTGCAGACTGCACGTGAGGTGACCTGCCCTGTATAACAAACAGATTGGCCTCCAAATGGGTCAGGCTACCATGTATAATTCATAGAAGCTTCCCCATGATTTGTTATGATTAAGCCAGGCACTACTAGCCGGTAGCTCTGTGCTATTACAAAGAGTAAGATCAAAACATTGGTCATTGATTTGTCACACTGTACCATTCCACCTGCGACACATATACCCATACACAGACTGCAAGGGATTGTATTAGGTACAATGCTACGTTAAATAGAGCAGTAAGTAATGAAACACATTTTAAGAAAAGCCTTTTGGATTTCATGCAAGGTAAGAGACTTCAGGAAGTGTTAAGTGTCTCTGAGATTGGCACAGGAAAGAAAAAAAAAAATGACAGCTCAAGTTAACAAATTCATGCTGCAGTCTTTAGTACCTCAGGTCTATTTTCTGAGGGAAGACCTGCATGATGAACGCTTGCATTAAACTACAGAAGGTCTCGGTTTACTATAATATACACACATAACACTAGGTAAGGATTTATATATATGTCTTGGATTTCTGCTGCTCTCAGAAGATGCTGGAACAAATGAAGTGACAAGCAATTTACTGAGGTTTTGTATGTTACCTGTAACATTTTTACGCTCTTTCTCATCCTGGAAATTCAACTCTCACAGAAAGGAAGAAGTGTTACAGTCCATTTTTCATGAGGGAAACTGAGACACAAAGAGGTTAAAGGCTTCACCCAAGGTTATACATCAATCAACGTGAGAGAAGGAATAAACCCAAAGCCTGCAGAGTCCCCTGACCAGGTAACCTTCAGCTTCATTACTCTGTCTCCCTGCAAGCAAATACCTATGTAGAGAATTTATTCCTGCTGGCACACTTCATCACACGGTAGTATCTAGCTATCCTGCCCGTGCCTGGTCACCACAGCACTGAACAGACAGTGTGTAACATGTAGAAAAGGTGATATCTCAAGGTACCTGTGAGAAAGTATCAAATAGGTTTCTTCAAAATTAAATCAATACACTTAAAAAAAAAAATCTCAGAAGACAGACAGGGGGAAGGAGTCACCTGATCTGACAATAAAACTAGTAAATACAACGTACATGGCAATCCAAATTTGGATACAAACCAAAAAGCCCTTTCCAAAATAGCTTAAGAGTTCCAGAAAAAAAAAAAAATTCTTCCTACACACACTCCCTCCATGTGACCTAGTTCAGTCCTCTATTATTTGCTTTTCGTGTCTTTTTTTTGTCTTCCTTGTTCATCAAATCTTATGCTGAAGAATAGAGAATGTATTAGAGAATGATGTCAGGAAGATGATTTCACTTCAGAGGTCAAAAGGCTGGTCAATAATGTGACAACACCAACTTGGATAAAACAAGATCACCAACACAAATCTAACCCAAAATTAGCACAGGTACAAAGCTCTACACTAGAAAAGGAAAGAGTGTGACAAAAGGAATGAAGGGAAAAATCCTCCTATGCTGGTCACGCTGTGTTTAGGTGCTGCCTTTTCCCAACCTGCTCAGTTGCAGGCACAGAGGAAACCCACAAGCTTCATCTGTCCTGCCTAAAAAGATGAGAATTTTCCTGTCCTCATCCCAATTTCATCCCTTCCAAAGATGAAAGGAACCATGCCTTGGGGGAGGAGCGGGGAACCAACCAAACAAAAAACCAAACAACCCTTGCTCATAAAACTGCTTGCTAATATTAAATGTGGAATCTAATTTTTGCAGTTGCATCCCTTCAGACAGTCTTTGTTAAGTAAGAAAGTTAAGCATTTACAGTTATAAATCTGCAGGAGACTGGTTTTATTCCCAGCTCTTCACTAAATTTCTCATATGACTGTTTGGACGGCCGTTTCATCACTTTCTACTTCAGTTTCCTGACCTACAGTAGGGAAACGACAGCCCCAATGCCCTGTGAAGTACAGGATTGCAGTAAATCTACAAAAAAGGAGGGCAGGAACACAATAAACAAGTTTCAGTTTTATACTTCACCTATTGCACTCTTCCATTATATGAAGCAGCAGGTGAAACCACCGAAGCACTAGTCCAAAAAATGAACTCTCAAGAAGAGATCTATACACCCAACACAGGAGGAAGGATAAACTTCATCAATGATAACGCCCCAGCACTTTCACATTTTGCAGCAGTTTTCAAAGGCAATCCTTGCATTATTAAGTTTTCTTCATTTAACTTTGTTATAAACTCAGTTTGCCAGGAAGAGCTCTTACTTATAGACTTCATAATGAAGGTGAGAAGCTTGTGCTCACTTCTCACTTGCACCCTGAGTCATGACTAGTATTTCCCACATATTTCCTTATGATCACACCACTGGCCAAGAGCCATCTCTCAGAAGCATAATCTACAGAAGGAGCACATTTAGATTATTACATCCAGAATCAGATGACAGAATGGAAAGTGATTATACAAGACAGTATTTTTTTCATTCCAATTTGATCTTCTGTCCTGCAAACAGCACCAGGATGCTCATGAAAGCCAATGCTCTTCACCAGCCTCCTTAATTCCTCAGACAATTACTTCAATAACCAATTTTCTGAGATTAAAAGGTAATCTTCAAAAGTATAAGAGGGGTTTGAAAAACATAATGAAAACAGGATCAATCCAACACCATAAAATATGCTGGCAGCAAACTACGCAACTCCTGCCCAACTGCAAATGCCCTGGAGTCAAGCGGCCTCATTGTAGCAGGCTCTAATTAAGCACTGTCAGTTGGAAGTGAGAGAAGGGGCATCACTGACTGCCTCCGGCCTACACACCCACGTGTGCATATTTTTCTCCTTTAACCTTTTCATAAAGGAATCGTGCAGGAAAACAGAACACAAGTGTCCCTCATGCTCATTTCTGCTCAAGTGAAACCTACATCGTCTGTGCATGTCCCCCAGCAGTGTTAACCTAGCCAAGAAGCACATTTCTCCCCATTTTCCAGGCTGCACATCCAGCTGCACGTGATGCTGAAATGTCAAGCAGCAAGGGGCACGCTGCCCTTTCCTCTGCAGTGAAACACTGCTATATGAAGCTAATTGTACTCAACAGATGAACCAACAAGATTAACGCTTGCTTTCACTCACTCAGAGATGTTTAAGGGCTGAAGCTTGTTAGCACAGTCACATTACCATGTATGGAGCACCACCACAAGCAGACTGAAATGTGCACAATGTGTTCCTCCAAGAGGAATTCGTTTCAAATGTGTTGAACAGAAAAGCCAGCATAGATACAGGAGAAAGGTGATATAAGAGAGATTGTCTGAAAATAATCCCTTGCCTTTCTCAATAAAATTTGAAAAACACAGCTGTGTCCGTGTGTGTGCATGCACCAGGAGAGCAGTATCATGTATGTACCATCACTAGAGTAAACACACAATAGAGATGCTCGTTCGCAGTTTAGGAGCACTCTAGTAGATTCGTTTCAGCTTCTTTGCTGAAAATCAAGCAGGATTTGCAGAAACTGCCCCTTTTAGGAGGCTATCATTAGCTGCTCTTCCAGTGAAAAAGGGGCTTATCCATCAAAAATTAAATAGAACCCAAAACCCTCAATAAAAAAAAAGGTGCGGTTAATCAAGATGTCTTTTTTTAAAAATAAGGATAAAAGTCACAAGACAGAAAATAAAACAAGGTGTTTTCCTTCAGCTGTTCTTTACAACTCAAAGAGATTCAAGGCTTTTTTCCCTTCAGAAGGCTTTGTATCGATTAGCAGAGAACACCACACAGCCTACCCTCCTTCAACTACAGGCACAGAAGTGTGTTCAGGGTACAGGCACTCCCCTTTTGGTGTCAGTGAGCAAAGCCAGCCCTGCCAGTACTCATTACTGTCTGCTCTGACTTCCAAGGAGAGGGACTGGAGAGCTTGGAGTTAAAAGCCAAAGGATATCAGTCACAAAGCATTTCATTCATTACTGTTCCCTCCTGCCCTGAGGGAGGGCAGGCATCACCGCTCTACTGCAACACCCTACCCCTAAAGATGCAAATGCAAGCTAGTTTTGTTACACAGCTCACGCTGTAAATCAGCATTCATACCTTCCGAAAATGTGTTCTCTGTCACTCACAAGCACACATGCCTACTGACATCAAAAACACATTTACTGACAGCGTGGAGCATTTCCTCAGCCCCCAGTGTCCTGCCTAGGGGACAGTTAGCAGGATGGTGCCCCCATGACCACATCAGAACATGCTGCTGCCTCCACCATTAGTCATCTTCTGGGAAAGCTTTTCTTTTTTTAAAAAAAGAAAAATTACTGTAACCATAGCAGGAAAGGAAAATTAGAAGGCCCCGAATGCATTTTGCTGAGCGTAAGTTATAGAGGAATGGGGGTTTTGGTGCGCATACATTTCTGCTTTCTTATGAATAAAGGAGAGCATGTGGGGTCAGGAAGGTGAAGGGAAGCAACACAGAAGTCAACACAAAAAAGGCCTCCATTCAGGATAATTTCAAGCCTGAAAAAAATAAAAAAGCTATCCTGAGGCATCTTTCTCTCCCCTGCATCATAGTAGATCAATGAACTAATGGTCTTGTCTGCTGCAAGCAGACATCTGCACAGCTCAAGACCAGGCCTCAAAGAAAAGATGCTGCCATAGATGGAGATGTGTGGAACAAGGAGTTCATGCTGCTGAACATCAGCACTATTTAGTAGTTTGAGAGCAGCAGAGACTATAGACTTCTACTCACGAGCGCAAAGGGTACCCTTCACTGCTCACTGGGCTATCAAAGCACAGCTAGAACTCGCTCTTTCCAAAAATCACATTGTGGAAATTTTGATCATCAATTGCTGACTTTTAAACCCTTCTGCTAAATTTGATGCAATGCTTTATTTGTACAGGCCAGTTCACAACGTCAGTTTGATCCTGTTAAGCAGGCCATCGGGTCTTCATCTTGTCCTGCGTACAAATCAAAAAGTGACTGCAAATAAATTAGGAACAATAGTGTCCTGTTAGACTGTTGCTCTTCTGCAGGCACTTGAGCTGAGCAACTGTCCAGACTAGCACAAAAAATGATAGTGCAGTAAGTTGATGGAGGTATTACCTACAATGAAATAATATTTAAAAACTGAAAACCCAAGATCAGTGATCTATAAATATTACACTAAATCTCCGGCAGCTGACCACAAAGCACATGTAACTAAAGTCCATTAATAGTCCTGAGAAGGTATGTGATGAACCTTCAAAGAGCGTAATGGATACTAGAAACATCAGAAAGAGCCCATTCCTTCTTAAAATATTATCTCTTTGCTTAAAACTCAACAAGATCATACTGAAATTACACACTTCATAAAGGACAATGTAGGGTTATCTCAAGTACATGCCTCACACAGTCTTTGGTATAAAAATTCATGGAAGAGAAAACTTTCATCAAGTACTATTAAACACAAAAGACACCCATTGCTGTTCAGCAAGTGCCTGATCAATAAATCACTGGAAACTGAGCAAATGCATCATGGAGATACCTCTGCTGACCGTATTGCATTCCTTTTCATCTTTACCTTCAACCTAAGAACATAACTTGACAGCGAGATAAGTATTAACTAATATTCAATACCATTAGCACCAGCATTTCCTCCCCCATGCATGTGCCTTTTTGCTCTTTTACATTTAGCCTTATGTATTGTACGATGATGCTATTCCCACAGAGTCAGTTGAACTTTTTTTATAACTAAAAACTTCTGCAAGGAGATGAAAGAAAAATCAAATGAGAGCTTTGTCCTCTAAACACACGTGTGACTGTATTTAAAGTTAGGAGGAGTTATACTCAGCTGACAAAGCAAGTAGATGCATTATGTCCTTCACATTAGACCAAAATGGAAATAATATAATTGCCCCCCAAACACACACACCCTTAAGAAAAACCTTTTTTGTTTATACTTGAACATCTGCAAACAGTTTGACTGCAGTCTGGGGCATATGCAGTGAGAACGTGTGTGGCCTTGCTAGAACCAGGTGTGGCTGAGTCCCCCTGTGGCAGCCTCCGATCTCCAACCCAGCACCAACAGCAGTTTCCTCCAGAGCCCCAGCCCATGCTCAGACTGTGGCCAGCCACTGCGTGGGCATCAGTACAACCACACGGACCTCAGCTCCTCATTTGTTCCTCACCATTGTGAAAGCTCTCACATTTCCACAAGTTCAGGAACAGGCTCTTTCTCCCACACTCAAATATCCCCAGGGGCCAAACGCAAACCTTAGCTAAGCAGCAGGAGTAGATTCACAAACACCAGCTCACCATTGATCTGGTACCTACAGGGAAGTCATGAGGCTTTTCAGAACAAGGCATCACTTCCTATCATGCCAGCCCACCCCACACACAGTCACCAAACTCATCTTCCAAGAGGTGATGCAATGGTGAAGATTTGTGCACACTCTAGGAAAGAGTGCAGCCCTTGATCTGGCTTCAATTTTGTTAAAATAATGGTTTATGCTTTCTTTGGTGAAAGCCCAATTAATACACAAAATAATTCTACATTGCCTTTTTATAAAGTGTTCTGGTTTGAGTTCGCAGAGTCATGAACGTGGAGCAGGATTAGTCCTTCTGGAGCATCACAGCAGCACAACCCTGTAGCAGAGCGCGCTTATCATTAGGTGTCTGTTAAGTAATAAACTGTAATTGTAAGGAAATGAAGTGACATTGCAGAAATTTGGGGTATCAGGCTCCTCATCTACTCCCATAACAGCCTGCTGAATGTCCTTCAACATGATCGGTTAACTTAACAATTGAGAGATGTTGCTGCAATATCATGAACTACTTCTTTATAGAAGTAAAATAAATAAAATAAGAATAAAATACAAGATAGAACACCTCATTCTCACATGAGGAAGATTACTTATTAAATATGAACACAACCCACTTATCAATCGATGTTTAATTGCAGAGTTCTACAAGACTGACCAAGAATTTAAGTCGGTGCTGAGGGAACTGCTCCCTGTGTCAGCACCCAGTCCTAAGAAGTTAGGCTTAACCTCTCTCTCACCTCCTCTGCCCCAACCCAGCATTTACAATTACAGAACTGAGAAGACTATCGTTTTCACTGGGAGCAAGTTTGAGCATTTAGGGATGAGAAGATGCAGCTTCCACTCGTTCTTTAATTATTGGTAACCAAAGGACCACCCATGCGCACAGACTACAGCATTAGAAGCCTCGTTCCATTCTCTTCAGTACTGAGACTTAGTGCACTGTGGAAGGTTTTACTCCCCAACAAATGATCTTTTATCTATATGGCCAACAGTGAGCGTGAAATTCTGCAATACTCCTCATATTTTTTTTTTCTTTTTTAAATAGAATAGTTAATGGACATTAGCATCTCATTGCACGAGGAATCCTCCTAAGAACAATGCTTGCCTGCTGAGTGGGCACACCCACTCAAGAAACAACAAGAGGAAGTCACATCCTGCAAAACTTATTTAATATAAAGCTCATTACCCTGCTGCTCGTTGAACAGGATAGTGGCTTCCTCTGGTGTGGCAATAATAGAGGCTTTCGTGAACAAACCCTGGTCCACAAGGAGTCAGAAATACAGTTGCATAAACACAACCCAGCACATACAAACACCTGTGAGTTGTTAGTACCCGAATGAACGAAGACATGAGGCAGTTTGGGGGAAAATAAAAGGAAAAAAAATATCTCAGGCTAATTATTTAAGATACCTAAGCACACTTTTAATCACTGAAGTAGTAAAAGGAGACTGAATGACAACTGTGGAATCACTTACTGCATATGCTAAAGTTACCTGTGCTCACGTGAGCTCAGCTGCTCATTTACCCTGTACACAGAGAGCTTTATAAAAACCAAACCTATTAGTCAGGCATTTTGGTCTTAGTGGTCTTCAATCATTCTGACACACACACCCAAGACTGCACAAGGCATACTGTCAAATACACCATTAGTAGCAATTTCTGCACTACAAAAGCAGACTTTTTCTTGTTATCTTAATAGCCTTTTCATTAAAAACTCCTTACACCTGAATAGCAAATTTATTTTCCACTTAGAACCTGAGCAAAGGCCCTGAGAATTTAATCCAGCTACAGTTGCATAATCTTTTGTGTCCAGCTATTACAGTATTTACAGTAAGCTCCAGATGAGTCTCTTGATTCCATTTCACATTTCTTGCTTGCAGCCTACATCCAGGCTTTACAACTGAACTACTGCATATCCACTTACCATTGGCCATTATGGTTGTATATTGTTTAACAAACAAACAAACAAAAACCCAGAAACATTGGACACAGACACATTTGGGCCTTTAAGGTTTGAGTTAAAAAGCAAGAGGGTGAAAAATACCCAGCCTTCTCCTCATAACACAAATTTCTACAATCAGACAGTAGACAGCAACTGCCAACTGTGATAGCACACCCAGCCAAGTCACTAGTGTGCGCCATTTAATCTGAAACACGTAGCTGAATCAATGCTTGATACAGCTAGAGGGAGTGCTGTTGGGGTACTTGCCACCGTGCTCAGATGTCTAGCTGTTAGTGATATCACTGTCAGAAATGATTCAAGGGCAGGCTCTTTCCATGATTAAAAAAAAGGGAGGACAAACGCATTTCAATCTACGTGGCTCCATGAGACACTTTCTGGAGGAAAGTGAAGGATTGAGGAAGAGAGAACTACAAAATACAGGAGAAAACAAAGCACTGGTGCATTACTTAAACACTGGCAAACAGGAAGCAAAGGCTTGCTTTATAGTCACATCCCTCCCACGGGTCCCCCCAGCAAACCATGCAGGCGAGGAGGAAGCAGCCCCATCACATGACATCCCAAACACGCTGGTAGCTATTTTTACATAGCCCCATCAGGGTTACAGCAGTTGCTGCTCATTTCAGAGCAGAATGCCTGTCAAAATAAAGAAATAACATACGCTGTTCTCGCTGGCAGACAGAAAGAGCAAGAGGTTTTGCTAAAATGGATAGCACAAAAGACAAACCTGCACACAATCACATATGTGCTGAAGCGATTATGGATCCCACCCCTTCACTCAAGCCCACATCATCCACGGTACCCAGAGACTGCATCCAGGCCCAGTTATCCTGGGATGTGTTACTGCTCTGTAGCCACCTGAGGTGTCCTAAATCACCAAATTCTTATGACACTATATCATCAGCAAAGCAAATGCCTCCTCTTTCTCTTCATTTAAATATTTCTCATACTTCTCATGATCTAAGTTCATTTTTGTTTTACACCTTATAAGCAAACCCCCAGGCTCCAAAGCCCGGACTTGACAGTACCACAGGCTGCTCTGGCACCTCTTATGTAGATTCTTTCAAGTGCCATATTGTTTTAATAATTAGAGAACGTCTGCAATTATTATCATCAGAAAGATTCCTGCTTGCTTCTTATGCCCCTGGGCCATTCCATCGAATAGCTAAAAAGTAAATACTTATTCTATACTATAAGTGAAAAAAAAATTCATTTTATCAGTTTCACATTCATTTTCCTCAGTTTTGTAGACACACGATCACTGTATTTCCACATACCCATTTTCAAACTACCTGAGGAATGATAATCAGGTACCCACCTACCTTGTGTACAGACCTCAGACTTTATCACAGATCCTCTTGAATAATAAAGATATCTGCATTTGGCACCAAATAACGAGAGGTGGCTTAATTCCAGTTATCACACAGGCAACCACAACCAATCCAACCTTCTAGCACTGGGCTTTGCTCATTAATGTTGGGTTCTTCAATTATGACAAACAACTGCAATTCTGTAGAATTTTAAAGAACTGTTTAGGAACACCCAAGACACTTTAATACACTGATGAAATCAGCATTAACACAAGCCCATTCTTTTATTTCCTTGACATTAAGGCTTCAGCACCTTGACAAATAGGAAAATCAAAAGGAGCCACAAAACTCCATGTGAAGCCAGAACAAAAGGCACCCATAACATTACCCACCTTGACATTCCCAAACAAAACCTCAGGTCTTTTTTTAAAGCATGGATAGTCGGCCTTCCTTCTTTGTGAATTCCTAATGGATGTCAGAGCCGCACATTAACTAGTTGTGCGATCATATGAGAGAAAGGCATTTTTCTTCTGCCTACTGAGTAACTCCAAAGTGTCACAGGAGCAATTTAAGAACCTTTGTAGTTAACCATTGACAAATAGCATTCTTGCCATTTCCAGCCATAATTGCTGGCTCAAAAATGCAACTTTAGAGGAAAGTCTTTCCTGTTCCCACTACCTGCCCTAAATTTTACACCAAGGGCTTAAGTTCTGCTTTCATTAACAGTAATATAAGAGGAAGATGGTAAAGATTTAGACTGATAAAAACAAGTACAGAAAATAGACCATATCAGAAGAGATACCTAGTCTTCATACATGCTACACAGTTAAGATTCTGTTTGTATCACAGAAGGAAATAAGCAGTCCCTACATTTGAAATCTTCCCCAAATTTGCAAATATGCCATTCTGGTAGTGATTTCTTGGCACTTTTCTGTACCATTACTGGTTTTAGTAAGACAATTTAAACACACCCAGGAAGCCTCACTTAATACAGATGGTAATTTTTTCCATGGTCAGTGCTAAAAAAAAAAATTAATCAAAACAAAGTCTTCGTTCTTCAGCTCTTAATGATTTTAATAAGCATCGTGTTGTTTAGAATTACAAAAAATTACCACTCGCAGCTGTGAATGCGGAGGTCCTGCTGCTATGAATTACAGATCCCCATTAAAAGCAACGATCCTTTAGTGCCTGCCAGTCTTCCAGCTATGCAAAGCCCTTGTGTTTAAAACATTGAGCATTCCTTAAATTAGGACTCTCCAAACGACCGAAACCATGTTGCTTTATAGAATCTTGCAGCTCCTTTGGCCAATTCATTTTTCTTCAATTAGATCTAAATTTAATACCGACAGTGTCTTATGAATTTTCAATTTATCTATTATCCCTAAAGTGTACAGCTCTCCTCACAAGGCTTTAGTCTAACACGCACTCAAAAAAAAAAAAAATTGCCATTGTTAACACAAGGGAATCTTCACTAGCACAGAGCTGCTGCAAAAGCAAAGCCAAAGCGATGTGAAGTCACCTGCTACAAACAATGTTTGGGTTGTGCTCTGCTCGCAGGATGCCTGTGACAGGAGTCCACACTGACCTCTGTAAGATCAGCAGCCAAATACAGCCCAAATGCAGTCTCCCTACCGTTGTAGGTTCTCCTCCCTGACAATACAGCAAAATGGCATTGATCCAAATTGACTGCATTAAGACATTAAGGCTTATGTTATTTTACGTATCCTGCCTGAACTGCTAGGGAATGAGGTTGTTGGAAACACAAATGGGTTAGAGTAGGAAGAATACAGGTGAACAGCCAAGGAAGCTAAAGCTAGAATGCAAAACACACAAAGAACATGCAGACAGGTGCAAGGTGCACAAAATAGTAAAGACTTCATTAGTAGGTATTGGATTTCTGTTTATGAAATATAGCTTCACCAGGAATAATCTTGTCAACAATCATCAAAAGCACAAAGCCCTTCAACATCAGTCCTGCAGTCTTAAGCCCCTGTTAAGTGAGCAGAAAAAAGGTGACAGACAAGTTAGCATGGAAACAAGGAGAAGGTAAATTAAAATTAACAGACTCCTAGAAATTCCATGACAGAGGCCACACAGTCTTGATTTTGGGAGGAATTAAACAGTGCATGCCAGCACAAAGATCACCAGAGCTATGATTATTCCTGGCAGCCACTTTTCAGAGCTGTTCTTCCCCATATTTACGGAGGGCATGTCTCCCTGAAGTTCAGTCCCATAAATACAATCAGCAAATAACAGAAGTGACTTCTGGCACTTTAGCTGGAAATAATGGTCTTTGCTCAAATTGCACTGAACACCATAATTAAAACTGATGAGAAAAAACAGATCCCATTCCTCAAAACTGGCCAATTTCTTAGCCAAATACAAGTTAGAATATGTCTGCAGGAGTTGCATAGCAGAGTTAGTTCATTTACATACTTCCCCCTTCCACCAAAAGATGTCAGTGGGGGAAAAAAAAAAATCCATCTCCTCAATGGCCTTCCAAATTCCTTATTTATTTTTAAAAATAAAAGACAAACCAGTCAGCATGGTCCATGCATTGGAAGTTCAACTCCCAGAGTTTACTCAGCCCAGTTTGTTTATATGGATGTGACTCTGCTGATCACACCAGACACATTGCAGATTTGCCCTTTATACCTGAGAATGTGGATTGAGGCTCCTGGGTGTTCCCCTTTTCCGTTACAAAGCTCTTGAATGCTCCCATTACATAACAAGGGAGAGTCCTTGGGGATAATTAAGTTTTGGGCCCCTGAGCACTCCTGTCTAGACAGCTAGGCGACACAAGAACTGAGACTGCGCAGAAGCAAAGGTCAATCAGCGAACACGGTGAGGAAGACTATGAGCCTTCGTCTGAAGACCCCCAAAGACCACCTGAGGACCACCACAGAGGATGACTGCGCATGCGGATCGGACATTTACATATGTTAATAAGTTCCAGGAAATCTCATGTTTATGTAGATGAATTCCCGGAAATCTTATGAATATGTATGTTTTCATGGTATATAGTTGCTGAAAGTCCGTCAACCCTTCGGAGCACTTATGGTGGAACTATCCCCAGTGCTGCCCGGCGCCGCAATAAAGAATGCCTGCTTTCTGAAACTCCAAAGCAAGTTTTAGGGAGTGAATTATTTTGCCGCTTTCCGGTAACAACAGCGGATCCAATAAAGAGCAATAAAGATGTTCAAACACCACGATGGATTTGCACAGTGAGAAACTGGAAAAAAACATCACAAAGGGAAGGAGTGGATTAAGCTTCAGCAATCTGTTCAAGATTATCAAAGACGAGAAACCTGAATAATCTATGTTGTTACTTTATTCCAAAGCTCCAGACATTCAGAAATAAAAGGCAGTAAATTAAGTCTGTGAATTTTGGAGTCTTTGAAAGCAGATCACAGTTAGAGCTCCTAAAATAGCTGGTGGAATACATCTGTGCATAGCTATGTCAAAACATAAATATATCTTGTATTTCATTAAAGAATTAATTTCCAACTAAGAAGACTGAGACTTCTTATCTAGTGAACTGATTTTCTCCACCTCCAGACAAATTTAAAAATAATTACACGTGCTTCATCATTTCAGGAGATAAGAATCTCATTTTTGCTGCCTTGCTCCATAGGTAATTGTTTCCAGCCGTAACTACTTATGCAGATCCGGTACGATTGTACATCCACTGGTAAAGGTGTGCAGAACTCTGTGGTTTGCATAGCAGACAGTAATACAGCCATGATGATAAATGTAAAATCCTGACCACAAATAGCAGATCCCAAATTGCTTGTTAAACAACACAGGACAGAACTGCATATACAGAAACCCAATAAAAAGAGGTCAGACTACCTCTTTTTAAGCAGTACTAATGAAGTGATGGCAAAGCATTGTTTAAAAATAAAAGGGAAGTATTCTTCTTCCTTTGCATGGATGTAATTTTATTTTCTTGTGCTCACAAGTTCATCACACCCCTGATTTTGGCAGGACAGGAGACTGCAGCAGAACAGAGCAGCAGGAAGCACAGAAGAATGTTTACATTCCTCAGCAGTGCTCTCACTGCCTTCCATACCCACTAAAAAGGAACAAATGTCATTATCAACTTTAAAAAAAAATGCATACAGGAAACATCATTTAGGATTTTGGACATGTGAGGGAACTTCATTTTTTAACTGCTGCAAGGACTAACTCAAAGGCCGCTTTTCATCAGCACAGCTGTTCGGCCAGCTCTTCAGTTTTGGTTATATTTTTGTTTTACCAAGACAGGGGATGTCTGTTAAAGATTTTTACCATATCTCCAGTCAGAGGCCCTTCACGTGGGTGCAGCCCGCTTTCTGAACACTTGCTACAGATGGTAGCTGCTAATTGAAACCCCATCTTTAAACAAGTAAACACATCTTGACTCAAGTTCTGAACTCACATTTAGTAGGAACATAATGCAGGTTTCATTGCTGTTAATTATAATCCAAACATCTCTATAAAGGTTCAGCTGCCTAAAGTCACCTTCCTGAGGAGGTTATGCATTTGAACCTCTCTGCCAGCATCCTAGAAAGAACCACAAACTCTTACACTTCGGTGAGACCAGACTATTTCAGGAGTCATCTAGTCCTGGAGCCTGTATACACACTAACCAAACCAAAACCAGGTCTGATCTTTGTAGGAATGTTACAGACATTTATGTATCTGGTCATAAGTGAACAAGAAGGGGAAAAAATCTTATATAACAATAGAGAATTTTATATAATAATACTTTATAATACAACAGGATTTCCCAAATGATTTTTTTTTCCCTAAGGAACTTGTGTTAAAACATCTAATAAAAGCAAGCTTCTGGATACGTTTTACAGTAGCACATTCACTGATTAGTTGGGCACCAACTTGTGCCCCCATTCTTGCCCCCTGCCTCCTTACTACTCAACTGCATTTCCTTATTTAAGAACATTTTTAAAAACAAATCCACATATGTATAAGCAAATAAACTTTTGATTGTAGCTTGCCCTACAGACACAGTAGTTCACCTAAAAAGAGGCATAACAGCCTAGTGTTAACAAGTGATCAAAAGGCAGTCTCCTCCTTTCCCTGAGGGTGAAATTTGTTGCATATCATGTTTATTAATCCAGATCAGCAATCCCAAAAGAGGTCAACAGTCAGCTCCTCACTGATTTATGTTGTGGCAGGAGCCTTGTGTTGAACAATAATTTTAAGTTACAGTTTTATGCACACAGTTGCCTTGATTAAAACAAACCAACCCATGCTGCCAGGACTGTTTTCTTTGACGTAACGCTTACACCATGCATGGCCAGTGGCTCATGAGCTGCCAGCTGCCAGCATGGACCCAGAACACACGGTCATAGGGAAAGTAATCTCCCCACCACTACAGCAGCCAGGATAAGGACTTCAGCAAGCAAAAACTTCTCCCAAGTTTCAAACCAAATGCAATACAAGGAAGTGGTAAATAACTAACCTACTTCTCCATATCCCCCATAGGGGATTTCTGAGTGGGATCTACACAGACAGACAGACCAAAAAGTTTGAGTCCTCTCAACAGACAAATTATCCAGACCATTGTTGTATGGGTCGGTTGGACAGTGGCCCAAACAATAAGCTGTTTTTAGAAAACTGGGGATTCATCCTCTTATGTGGCATGAGGGAGGGATTTAGCCTTAATTTAGCACCATTTAGAAAAGATTACCCTTTAATTGCAATAGGAGTTGGCAGACACCAGCAGCAATGAAAAGCCTTTATCCTGCAAAGCTTCCAACCAGCCAGCAACACCTCCATAGCCAGAAGCCGAGAGCCACCCTGGGGCTGTCCCCAGCCAGCCGCGAGGCTGGCCAGGACGGCCACCCCGGGCTGTCCCCGGCTGGCCAGGATGGCCACTGCAGGCGGCCGAGACCTGGCGGGGGCGAGGGAGGGGAGGCGAGGGGCACCCAGCGGCGCTGCAGCTGTCAATGGCATCCAAAGGAGTCACAAACGCCTTGTTCATCGGCATGCAAGTCAGGAAGAGCCTGCAGTGCTGAGGGGCAGAGAAGCTGCCACAATGCATGGGGAGGAGCTGCGGCCTTTTGGAGGGCTCAGATGTAAATAAAACATAGGGCCCAGACCGGCACTGGCTCAGCTCGGGGCCCTGACTGGTTCAGGCTGAGATCACATGTCGGGGGAGATGCCAATTTCTTCCACTTCAGTATCAGTCTGGCCATGCCAGCAGAGGCACCACCCCACAGAGCTTGGCTCGCCATGCCACTCTGCCATTCCCTGGTGACAGGGCGAGTGAGGCATTAGGCTGTATTTTCAGGCAGTGAAAGCTCTGCTGGAGCAGATGCACAACATGCCTCAGGTGTAGAGTTGCCAGAGCCCTGCCAAGATCTAGTAGCTCATAGCCACTCAGGAGCCCGTTACAAATGTCATCTACTACAGCAATCCTAATGCTCTTCCAGAACAGGGTCCAGGAAAATTTAATTCTTGTTCGAACAGATTTTGCTGCAGCAGTAATGCCTGTCTTACATCTGTGCTCAAACAATAAACTGGAATAATGCCAGTTTAGGCTAGCATAGGACATCCTGGAGCCTACTGCACAGTTTAACTCAACCCAGCTTTATTTTCAAAAGTTCAGTGAAAAGTAGTAATTTCTATGCATAGACAAGGCCTTCTTCCTAAGGGAAGACTGTCAAGACGGTGGCACAGGATAACAGTGGCAGCAGGGAGATCAAGGGAACCCGCATGGCAGAGACTGCAACGGAGTTAAGGAGGAAACTGAGGAAGAGGAACAGAACCAAGGGCAGGAGGAAATAGGAGTGGGAAGAAGAGACGCGAGCCTGTAGCTGCCCAACCACATTGCCCTTCAGATATGAATGAGTAGCCCCTTTGTGCAGTAACTGCTTCTAACTTCTTAGCCTAAAACTGAAGTTTGTCTCCCATGCTGGTCTCCAAGGTAAAGATCAAAAAGCATGGCCTCCAACAGAGCTGTGTAAGAGTCCTTAAAAATATCACACATTAACCAATCTAGCTAACCAGCAACTGTCAGAGATACAAGTCTATTCAAGACATTGTTTCAGTCTAAGTCTTTACATAGGACAGGGAAATCATCCTAGGTGGGACACGAAACAGTGTCATTTTAAATTTACCGGTACGTGAGAACTACATTTTTTTGTCTAGTTTGATCATGCAAGCAGATCATTTCTGACCCTCTTTCAGCTGCATCAGAAGCTACCGAAGAGAAAGTGGATGACCAAACTTAAGTTTCAGCAAGTAAGCACATACTACTTTGAAATATTGTGGGTTATTTGAGAACAATACCTGACTTGAATAATTGTGTCATTTGCCCAGGGCATTCTTCCCTAAACATTTAAGTTCCCTTCAACACCAAGTAGCCTTTCATTGCCCTCAAAAATGCCTTGGAAAACACTTTAGAGGAGCAAACAGTTGTGGGATTTTGACTTCTTCATTTTGTTTTTTGATAATACATTAAATACATTTTTGCAGTTATATATTCAGAGTGCTTGTGTAACATTAGCTGACTGAATAAACCACTGCAAAGTATCACAATCCTGGCACGCTGATAAAAAGTTCATTGCTCTGCCACTCTCCCTAGGACTGAATGTGAAGCAATTCCACATACTCTGGTGCAACTGCATGGATGCTGAAGTTACTGCCAACAGATGATTGAAAGCATCTAACTACATTTAAGATGTAATGTGCTAATAGACACACATTACACATAGACAGATAGTGGGCACCAGACCCTGAATATGCAATATGTATTTAATGCAGCCACACAGTAGGGACACAGCAGATACACCGAGATGTTTACACTGCCATGGAGTGCATTAAGCTACACCTCTGTGTTCAGCTTCATGAGTTGCTGTAGGACATCTCCATTCATGTTTGCCCTACTCTGGTCACAAAGAGGTAATTTATCAAAAGTGCATTTTCCCAGATTTAGAAAAGTAAGCAAGAGACTGTAGTAAAGAGCAGAGTCAGACTGAAGTAAGTTTTAAAGCTATGTTCTTCAGCATTTCAGAATCAAACACATGGCTCTTCTTAAGGGCACACTTAATAGCACACTACCCACCGTTCCTTGGATATTAGTACACTACTTTGCATTCACTGCCACTGCTGCCCCTGCTGTTCATTCTCAAATGAACATCAGGTATATGTCTGTATGTCTATACAGGACTAATGTCTAAAGCACGATTAATTCAAAACCAAACTACAATCCCAACATAGAACTGAGAGAAGCAGAGCCCCATCTTGCACTCAGTGACATACTGAAGCAGATCAGTTTTATTTTTTAAGACTACAAGGAAGAATTCTGTCTCTCCAAGACCTCATTTCACATTTAGAGCTGGAATTTGAGCAAGTTGATTTGTTGCATTATAAATAGACACTGTTTTGAAGCACAGGAAGGCCTCAAAGTTAAAGAACAACTAAAGAGGGAGTAAGAGGAATTCTAGTTGTCCCCACAGATGTTATTCAAATTCTTCAAATGTAGCTTTTCCATTATTACAGCAGTTCTCTGTACTCCAAGAAGAAAGACAAATAGAAAGTTCAATACATTAGATCAGTAAGTCCAATGGGAAAACACTATCATTATGCTCTGCTGCAACACCCATTCCAAAGGCAGCATTAAGACTTATCTTAAAACACAAGAGGAAGAGTTAAACAATCCAAGCCTGTGCACTGGAAAGCATTCACGTGCACACAGACACCAAGTACTGGGCTGTTCTTGATAGCTCTGGCAATCTTTTACAAGTAAAATCTAGCTTTAGAGCCTCATTGAACCAAGAGGCAATGGAACAAAACTCGGATCTGCATAAACTCCACATCTTGTGGAGGCTCTATTCCCTCGTACAGCAGTGCCCACTGAAGATTAAGGCCACATTCTTCATACAAAGCCTAATATTATGTGCAGTAACACAAAGCTAACACATGACTAACACAGCATGGTACTATGCAGCAAATAGAGGAGCCCAGGGCAAGAGAAATACTTTCATCAAATTAATCACTTTCTATGGAGATGACCTTGCCAAAGAGGAGAACGATGATAATACGATGAGAAAATACATTCCTTGTGAAGCACACATAGAAATACAGTGTCAACCTTAATGATATTTCAGGCCTATTGTGAGTAAGTACAGGACAGGCCTGTTGTGAAATAAGGGCATACACAACCATGCTGATGAAGAAGAGGCATGGTAGACCACGGGGTCAATAAATGCTCTTTGAGGCCGGTTCTCACAATTCCCAGAGCCAAGAACCTTAAAACCAAACAGACGCCTCACAGGGGCTTTGCCAGCCCTGAAAGCCTCCCCGGATGAGCCAAATTCCAAGAGATGTTCCCCAGCTGCAGTCCCACACACTGCGGAGCATGAAAGGAATGAATGCCTTACTATGCTCGCTGCAAACCCTAACAATGGGGAGGTCAGAGGGAACATCAGACCAATTTTGATGTTAACAGGCTTTGTGTCACATTAAGGTGGTCCATTTGCTTCAGTCCCAATAACTCATTTATATTTTAGGGTGCTTGGCCACACAGGCTAGATCAGAACCACCAGCTACAATCCAGTATAGTAGCTAATGTAAATCAACACAGCTTTCAATCTATGCAGATGTACCTGAAGATATTAGCAGCTCTGTCACCACTACGTTTCTTACTCTACTCCTGTTGTTTGGTTTCTACCTGTTTCCCAAGTCAAACGAGTAGGCAACAAGGAATCTCTTAAGACATTTCTCTTCTTTGTCTCCTTCCACAGAGAGGGTAAGATCAAACTGATTTATCATTAAGTCCTTGGGTGGGGGGTGTCTCAAACATTAAATTGCTGGGAAAGCTATGCTCTCCCTACCCTAGCATGTATGCATGGGAGACTGAAATACAGAACATTTTGATGGGAAAGTTTTCCTCCAAACTTCCAGGCCAACCCAACGTTCAAGTCCACTGTCCCAGCAACCCTGATGCAAAGCCTACATCCCAGCCCTCAGAGGCTTTCTTATCTTCCTAAAAACCTCCCAAAATTCAGAAAGGAGAAGTCACAAGCTAAGATCCATACTTCAAGCCTGATTCTACTGGCCATGGACAGTCCTAGGTACAGTGTCCCTCCAGTTCACCAGTGTGCTCACCTCCACTGGGGACCCAGGAGGACAGGAAAGTATAATCAGTCATGGCTTACTTGCATCAAAATTAATCCTGGAATACAGGATTTTTGCCATCCCAGAACCCCACAGAAGTTAAAGGTGACCCATAATTCATGCACACCATTCTAGGAGTTCAACAGCAGTTTGCAAGGATAGAGGGTAGAATGATGCAGAATACATGCAAGGGTGAGAGGAGGGCTTCAAAACTCCTGAACATGAGAGTGATTAGTAGGATCACTGCAGGAGTAAAACTATAAAGCCTGTGAAAGGCCAGACAGGACAGAAGATGACCCATCTCTGCATTCCTTTCCTAAGAGGTAATCCTGCATGTGTCACAGCAGTCAGCATTCCTTCAGCCCTCCCGAAATCCAGACAAACACCTAACATATCTCTCATGCGCCACTTGCTAAAATCTAGATTCAGCTACTCAATCCTTCAGCAAGTATTCACTGCCTAAAAATAGCTGGGGGAGGGGGAAATAATGAAAATGCATTTAAACTTCAGAACTGTATCCTAAACTGTGTGTGTATATATATATAAGAAGCAGGATAACAGAATCACAGAATAGTTGAGACTGGAAGGGACCTCTGGAGATCACGTAGTCCAACTTCCCTGCTTAAAGGAGGGCCACCTACAGCAGGTTGCTCAGGACATTGTCCGTTTGGGTTTTGAATGCCTCCATGACCTATGGGCAAAGAATAGAAAATGAGAAGTTAAACATGGCACATGGTGTTTGTGGTTACTTACGTATGTGCTGTGGTTCAGTCTTTAGTTTTTATGGGCTGTTCTGTAGCAACACAAATACACTAGAGGCTGGAGCTAAACAACTCCACAGCTGGATTTGTTCCAAGTGACTCAAGTGTGCTCTTAAAATATTTCTACGATTACTGAAGGATCTTAGAACAAGACTTCATTGTAACCAGTGGGGGAGGGGAGAAATGTTTTAAAACACCCCTACTCCCCAAATACTGCTCTAATTTAGCCAGGTAAGTGCAAGTGGTCTCATTTCCCAGGGATTAGTTTGGATATTTTGGCTTCATCCCACCTTTAAATAGCTTCCTGAATTGGACTCACAGTAGAGAACATAGCCTGCACTCATGCAAAAAAATGTACTAATTACCCCTAAAAGAAGAAACTTGCAAAAACAGCTGCCTTATATTTTGCCTATTGAGTCTGAGTCAAATGTGACTGAAATGAAGCCACTGACAAAGCTGCAGGTGGGAGCTAGCAGATGTTACATTCAAACCCTCAAATTACACCCGAAAGCCACAAGAGTCTACTGCACACACACGCATGTTCCTACCAGTGGATGCTCCTAATCAGCATCTTCTGAGCCCTTTCCATCCATCCCATCCTGAAACCATTGCAAGGTGAATCTCACTTATTCTCACACAGAAAGTACAGTCTCTTACTGTAGTTTGTAAGTCAGCTACATGCTGTTGTGTGGCAGCTTCCCAGTGGCATATCCCTTCCTGTGCTCCTGTAGCTCACCGTCACAGGGTCCAGCATGCTCACCCCAGATAAACCACTTGATCAAGAAAAGGCACACAAGCACCAAGCCATTAACATGCAAATCTGCTGTAAGATCACTATCAGCTCTCCACCACTGACAAACTTATCTGTCTTGCAAAGATAAACTTTCATTTGAAGTCGGCTAGTATGTAGAGATAGTCACAAGAGAGTGCGGCAGCTCTGTTGTCTGGACATTACTTGTCCCTGGGCAGAACAACATTCCTTCCTGCTCACTATACTTTAGACAAAGTAGCCTGGGCCAAGGCTTATCATTTTCTTTTTAAGCTAATTGTGCATATACTTGTACACTTGGCATTGCCATAGTATTAATATAGTGAATACAGAAATTACCATGTAATGTTTATTATATAAATAAACCTATGCAAGACAAAACATGGCATACATGCACAACTGAAAGTAACAGTTGCACATGGTAATTGCTAACATTTTAAGAAAAATATGACAGGCTTGTAACAGATTAGATATGTTAAATTTCAAATAAAACTCCTAATATTTTTTAATTTTACCTTAAGCCTTCGCTTTTGAAGACCTTTCGGTAAAAATCCTTCATGAAAAGAAAAAGGAGAAACTTTATAAAGATTATGTAAAGTACTTTGCTCTCCAACTGCAGCAGTTTCACAATCAGCAATAGTAACAAAACAAAATCAAAGCCCTGTGGGTTTTACAGAGGAACATACGACCTAAGACAGGAAGGGGGGTTGGAGTTGGCTGAATCAAGCAACTACAGTTTCTCCTTGTTTCTGTGGGGAGTGGGGAGCTCAGACACCGGCTTAGATTACCCTCAGCCTCAGAGATTCCCTTTCAAGTCCTTGAAGACTGTGGCTCTTGAGTGCACAATATATATAGGGACAGGCAGGACGGTGAGAGAAACAGCATCCTTTGAGAAAAAAAACTACAAAAAAAGATTTGTTCTTTTCAATGTATTCCCTTTTATCTCCTGAACACAAAGAAATTTTAAGACCAAACTGAACTACCAAAAGGATGCATGTTAAATTAGGAGATTGAATTCTGCAACTGTAGTCAGAAGGGATCTGAAAAGAAGGGCCAAACCTTCATGCAGTGGCAAGCATGGTATGACTAGGAGCCAGAAAATGAGAGAGGCAGCTCTACAACTACCCAACTCACTTTTGGGAAAGATGCCTTCAAAAATCCTTTCACAGATCCAATGAAACTCTCCAGGAAAGTTTATTTGGAAAGCAGAAACAACACCCTTTTCAAAACTTTAGAAGAGCAGAGGGGATGGGGGGGTGGGAGGGGAAGAGAAAGTGAAAGGTATCAGACAAGGCTGCAACATCCTCCACCACCACAGCTCCAGGAAGGATGTTTCTGTTGAACACAGTGCTTGGGCAGTCATGGGCAATGGTTTGGTAATACTCAGCATAAACAAAGATTTAAAGTTCGAAGCTCAGTCACTAGCTCATATCTCATTTTTGCTCTCCTTGCCCTTTCCCCCCACTCAACTGGCAGCTGCCAAGATCTACATTAAGGAATGATTTACACATCCTTTCATTATATATATAAAAAAGTGAATGATCATAAACATCTTTTCGAAATACATTCTTAAAAAGAGCAGCAGATTGAAGGCATTTTCTTCTTGTGTTTAGCTATTGTATGCAAAAAAGAAAGACTTGAGCTTTTTCAGTCTTCTCATAATGCTAGAATTTGCCAGATGTGCATATGTACACCCAGAAAGTAAGGAACAAAAATACAAGTAGCTGCCTCCTGTTGCAAGATATTCAGTACACATCTATGGTTTATTATCTTCCAATGTAATACAGAAATCTCCATTGTGTTAGTTGAGTGTCATGGGGAAATTTGTGTTTACAATTAGGTTTGATGTGTCCAAAGAGATTTCTCAATGCAGTTTACCAAGGTCACATTAGATTAGCTATGTCCGTCTATTCAGTATTTAATGTACGGTAGCACAAATGTGAGAGAAAGCGCTAATCTCATGGGCTGTATTTAAGGGAGTTTTATCAAGAATTACTTGAGTACATTAAGTTTTACTTGAAAACAGATTTTTGGAATTTCAGGATGTATTTCCTTTCTCAACAAGGCTAACAAGAATTAGAAATTCTAACCCTAAACAGAATTAAAGAAAGAATGAATGTTAATTTAAGATCAAACTCCAGTAGTAAAGCATAAAATCTAAAATCCCTTTCCTTCAATTTACTGTCTCATAAATTTAATGAGGGAAGCATCCTTAATAGCCTCATTGACACATTAAGGAAACTTGTGATGCTGTAAAGTAAGGATGCAAGAGGACAGTTTAAAAACTAAGTTTGCTGTTTCAAAAAGCAAATGAGCTATTCCAATTCCATGAGGTTTTTGGCCCTTTCCAAAAGGAGAGAGTTCAACACCCTTCCACTGGTTTAAGTTTATTTAAAACAGCTGTGCTCACAAAACAACCATTCCCATTTCCTGCCCATAAAACATTCCCAACACATTTAAAATAAAGGAGGGAAAAAAACAAAACAAAAATCTGGTGCTGCAACTGCAGAACAAAACCCAAGTATTTACGAGGGTGTCTCACTGAACTTCCACGCTGCAGCGCACCTGCTCTCCCACCAAACCCTGAGGCACAGCTCCAAGGAAATGCTAGCACATAATTTTCCTGTGGCTGGGGAGGAAAGGTCATTGCAGTCCTGGTCATTAGGTTTCAGGGTCTGTCTGCATTCCCATTAAATCTCCCATTTTGTAAGTAATTAGAGCACAACATAGACTACACTTTTCTGCTGTTTTTAGAAAAGTTGCAACAAAGGCTCTTTGAAAGCACAAGCCTTAACTCACAGTAAACTCAAGGCAGCTAGAGAGTCAAGGGCATGATTTTGTGCGTGCATTTGTTTATATGAGGGGCTTAGGAATACAAACATCTGTGCAAGGTTAGATGCTCAGTTAACACTTCAGACATGCAAATACAAAACTGTCTCATGAGTATCAGAGGTCTTAAATTATTTGGCATTTAAAACTTAACTACTGGAGTCATGTAATTCATCCTCTTCGGGAGAGGAGAATGGGAAAATTCAGGGGCAGTTCAGGTACTTTCTAGCCTCTGTGGGTGCACAAACAAAACAAGTCAACCTAACTCTCAATTCCTCCTTCCTCTATCCTCACTTCAAAATACTGCAGGCATGATTTTGTTTTAAAGGCACAATTCCCAATATCTTGGCATTTAAGACTGGCAACACTGGCAATAAATAGGTAGTGTGCAAAGCCAAGATTTGTCTATGAAAAACTGTATTTGAGGCTAGAGGGGCAGCTTTTTCAGGTTTGTCTCCCCTGAACAGGTTTACTGCGCAAGTATGGGCACAGATCTCAGTACATCCCGTACTAGCCCAGCACATGGCAGAAAATAGGTCTTAATAGGTCCCTCTCACTTCAATTAGTTTTTCTGGCAAGACTGTCACAACTCACCTATGAAACAAAGTCATATTGGACTGGTCTCCAGTCCCACTGAAGTCCCAGACGATCTTGTCACAACTGAATAATCAGATATTAGAGGGATCTTACTAATTAGGAAAAGTAAATTAGAATTCTGCCCTCATTGGCTCTGTGTAACCTTTGCAGTTGACATGAGGGGACAGATAACTGCCTTCCTGCCCACCTGAAATGGTTTTATCACAAAAATGCCAGGAGGAAAAGACCATTATATCCTAACACAAACAGACTGAAAAATTCAGATATGTTTACCAAAACCAATGACAAAAATCAGAGAAGTTTAATAAGAATTTTGCTTTAAATCTAAAGATACACAAGGAAAGAAATTGTGAATCAAGACTGAAAATAAGCCCAGTGTAATACTTGAAATTGGAGTCTACTGTAGCTATCTTCTCCTTCCCATCAGGAAAGAAAGGCTCCACATAAACACACAAGCAATGCCTAATAAACCTGCCATAGCAAGGGGATTTTCCAACTTAACAAAATGTTCTGGTTTTCATGTACTTGAAGTTAACTCATTTACACTATTTAAATGCATATTTCATGTAGCTATACAGTATGCTAAAGATCCCACTTTCACATTAGGCTTACTTGATTTTTACATGACAGGATCTCATTCATCTCAAAACCAACCAGCCATTCAAATTTAAAAACAACCATCCATATTGTTATGAAAGACCAGAAAGCTGGGTGACAAAAGCTAGAGCGGTTACATTTATTTGAGATCACAAAGCTTATAATTCCATTATAATTGGGAGAAAAGAAAATCAGCGTATTTTTCTAGAGGACAAGGCCAGGACAAAGCCTTCTTAAGGTTACTAATGCTTCAGAGAGTGCACAAAGGTTTGATATGTTACTGTATTCAAAATGCAAATTCTTCTTTAAAACCCTCTGCCTACCACTGCAGCTGTAAGATGTGGGAGAATATCCCACTACTGCTGAGTGACAGAATGAAAACCATTACCAAATGTGTAAAGTGGACTTATACAATGAGAAGTATCAGAGACTGAAGCCACAGAAGTTTGAGGGGAAAAAAAGAACCACATGGAAGAACAGGTATTTGATGAAGGGAAAAATGACACCTCTTGTTATAGGTCAAGCCTCACTGTTATTGACATTACAGCTGTTTAGTTATGGACATTTATATAAATTTGAAGGGGATGGAAGAAAATCTGAGCTGGAAATTAATAGATCAATCCCTATTCCTCACTTCAAGAGAAATTATTTATGTGAAAAATGATTACCTGGTTTTAACAGCTGAGAATATTTGATTTTAACCACTTCTTGGTTAAAACCACTTTATGAAAGCATCACCAAAAGGGAGCCAAGTGGAATTGCTTGCACAGCTGTTGAACATAGTGAACTAAGATGCGAGTCAGACTGGAGCCTTTATTCACATAGATACAAGACTCAGAAAGCTATTGGATTAAACTGTGCCAGAGAAAAGTTTAAAACAGGACCACTGCTGAATTATTTCGGCTAAATCAGAGACCAAAATTTATTTAAGGAAGTATGTTTTGGCAAAATAATCTTTCTTCTTTTGATAGTATGCACCAAAGCTGAGGGCACATGCTACATGACACTGCTTTTTCCTGCTCATTGTCTCTTGGGAACAGTCGCATTCATCCCACAAAAGCCGATTCCCATTTCAAAGGCCAGAATGCCCCCTCCAAATGACATCAGAGCAAACCACAAAATAATTATATACTGTCTGCTGGAAAAGGCATTCTCTCTGTTTCCTTCCTCACATCATGCTGTCACAAAGTTTCATTCACAGCTACTGGCAGGGCACCCACTGCCGAGCTCTAGCAAGAGCTAGAGAGCTGGGTTTGACTACAGACATGTCATGATATTCAGCCACACTGGGCATCACAACCAAATCTCTCCCTCAAAACACACACAGTCTTGTGTGCAGGGAGTGCAAGAAAATCCCTTCTACTTTAGAGTCATCAGTTCGTGCAACAGAACAAGCGCCAAACAATCATCATCCGTTGATCATTTGAAAACAAAAAGGATTTTGACCTTGAAAAAAGACTAAAATCATATGTAACAAACTCTCTGTGCATAGGAAGCAATGAAACTTGTTTGGTTTTGGCAGGTTAGATGGCAGTTCAAACATCTTTTTAGTTTGCAGCAATACTGAAGAAATAAGCTTTTTCATCCATTAGGTCAATACACTTCTCTGCCTTGGAGCCAGAGCTAAACTACAGGACGCGTTCAGCACAGGTTCTGTTCTAACCTACAGTTCTGTGCAGCACTGACAGACAGCACATGCGGAGAGACTTCCTAATGAATTTACCGTAATACTACCTTGTTGCCTACAACATAGCACTTAGCACCACTCCATAAGCTTACTAAGATCCAGACTGCACGTTGGCAGCAATTAAGGGGTTAAAAAAAAAATTTAAGGAGACAAAGGACTCCGCATACTGCAGAGGCCAGGCCATACAGCACGAGTGCAGCACACCAGCCATGCAATTTGTTTCAGCAAGAACTCTATAGGTCCTAATATGACAAGGCCCTCTCTGACCCAAGTGCCGAACGTGGCCACAGGACTGCAGAGAAACCATATCCATTCCCACACCATGCTTCAACTATGTGTGGGCCAAACATTCCCAATTAAGCCATGTGCAGGCACACAGACCCAAGAGCCAAGCAGTTTTCTGTGTAAAGGACCCTCCAGATGCTACGTGGGTCCTTGCTTCCCCAGAGGCCCAGTGGCAAACCCATCTGTTCTATGGGCAAGACAGACCACAGCTTTTAGCAGACTCTTCAGGTAGGTCCCATCTACCCACTCCAAAGTGACATCTCTCTGCGGGATGAGCCCGACACATGTCGGGATGTGGAGGCAGACTCTGCTGCCTGGTGTGTATTTCAGCCAGAGTAGGGAAAACAGCTGGGACAGGAGGGGAGGGTAAGTAGGAAGTGGAAAGATGGAAGACAAGAGCTGGAAGAAGGGGAAAATAAGAAAAAAGTGACAGTTCTGCAGCTATTCTCTGAAATGGAGGCTCCTGCATTCATTTGGATGGCAAAGTTTATTTATGTCACTTCCCTCTGCTAAGGTTTTGTGGATCATATTTCAAACCCACATTATATTCCTCTGTTGCTGGGTTACCAGATCTGAACAAACAATTCTCTGCAGTCTGCCAAAAGCAGAGAAAGAAAGCAAATGAATGCCTGGAGGATGCATCACCCTCTGGAAGTCATCTTATGGCCCCACGCTGCTACAGATTAGTCACAACCTCACATACAGTAGAACGAAAGAGGAAATCGTGAATCCATTAACTCCAGGGCAGTGCACAGACCTGAGAACTGCTATTCCTACCCACTCACTCCCCTCCTAGGGAAACCAGGCAATTTTCCAAATCATTAGAAGTTTCCTTCAGATTAGAAGAAAAATGGTCCTAAATTCAAAGAGATAAATTGGGTATTAACACCCCTGAAACTAGCAAGTTTGTTCCAGCAGATGTTGAAATGGCAAGCGAGAATTGTGATTTGAAATTAGTAAACCGTGGGTGCCACCGTAGCAGAGCTGCACAAAAACCACCGCACGACAAATAATTGATGACTCTAGGTTTGAGACTTTTCAGTTTCCAGGCAGGATGTCTGCCACGTCAGGGGCTGCACAAACTTCCACTTCAGGGATACAGGAACACACCGCCGTCACCAGTGCCCATCAGAAGCCCTCCAGGTTCACTCAAGTCCTCAGCAATATCGCTTTGAAGAAATCTTCCCCTGCAATACCTGTGGAGAGAAGCTACCAGTGTGCAGTAGTTGATCCGGTGTTTCTCCTGCTGAGACTGTCTGTCCCCTGCTGCTGACCCCATCACCGTGCTCTCTGAACACCCAGGCAGCCCTCCATCCCACACACAGAGCCTCAGCTCCAAAGTACCCTCATCTGGGACTGCGCGCTGAAGGATGCCAAATGCGAGTCTCTAATAGGAACAGTTTATTTGGGTAAAGGCAAAAAGTGTTGCAAGAGGGGCTACATCCCAGGACAGACCCCTACCATAACGGCCAGCCTGGCAGTAATGCTGTTGCCACTGCAGCACCCCCAAGACTGCTAATTCCCAGCAGTCAGGCAAGAAGGAGCCATGCACGCTGTGGAGGCCACAGTTTGTGCTGTTCAGGCAGCAGTTTCACCATCAAGCTCAGCAGCAAGACTAGCTTAAGATGCTCCTCTCATCACCTATTTGCTGCTGCTGTAACACACTCTTGGTGAGGTGGTACCTGCACAACATACAGCACACCTGTGACCCAAATCAGGGAACTGACCTAATTCAAAAACAAAAAGAAATTTGCTAACAAAAAAAAAGAAAAAGAATAAAGAGGAAAATTTGGCTCAGTTCCACGGTGCAGTTCACTGTATCTCCTCCACCAGGACAGCAAACACTCAGTGCTGCCACACCGCCAGGGGAAAAATATGTAGTAAGTGGGACTACTGCTGCCAAACTTTTGTTTTGTGAAACCTTGGGTTTAATCTAATGTAGAAAATTAGAAACAAATTATCTAACATTTGCTGGAGGGTCAGGGACAGCCCTCATTCTGGGCCAAGGCACAGACAGGCATCACAAAACAAAAGTAAAACATCATGTTTCACTAAGACCCAGCTCTCAGCTGAGACTACAGCAGCTTAGGGAAAACCACTACTCTGGAAACATGTGTTTTTTTAAATAATTTAATTCCACCTGAAGGTCCTTACTATTCACCCGAATATTTATGGATGTTCTATTACATATGGCGTAGTGAATTTTATCAGAAAAAGCCTGAGAAGAAAATTCAGCAATTTCACAAGAAAATAAACTGAAATCATCACTTTAAGAATATTATTATTTCTGATTTTTAAAAAAGGCAGCTCAAGCAACACTGGCAAAGAAAATGAAGTTGGCAACATGAAGCCTTACAGGTTACTATTTCTAGTACAGGAGGAAAAACTGGAATGTTTAACTTTTCAGGCTTTATTTTCTCCAAAATAAGGATATGTAAGAAAAGTAGCTTTTCCAAAACACAGTTCTATGGTCTCTACTGCTGCAGACATCAGATAAAAATTACAGGTGGCTCTATTCTTAACGTAAACCAACTATGATTTATCAACATACAAGAAGCTTAGTTTGCACAGGAGTATTTTGCTTACTCCAACCACAGTTTTCTGTCTGATTTTACACTAGAGACAGCAATTCTGTTCTCTTCTTACATTTCAAGTGTGGCAGGTGTTAGACTCAAAGTAACAATCACTATTAAATCCACAAGACAGGTTCACAGAAGTATAACTCTTTTCCATTAGTATGTGCAAAACTGGTATCAGCTCCCCAACATCAATTTGTAGTTGTACTTTTCCTATTCTAGATTTACACACGTGTAACCAGAATTAAATTTCGCCTAAGCTGATCTATTTAAAAAACATTTCCTTTATTTTATGCAGTAAACCTTTTGGCTTTAGCAGCACTGGAGGTTTGCAGGTAATCTCAAATGCCATTAAGGTCCTTCCCTTTCAGCAGGAATCAATATTACACCTGAATATTTGTTAGGAGGAGGCTGCAGGGGTGGACCTGAGGCCTTAGAGGTATTACTACTGAACATCATTATTTACCATGATTAAATGGAAAGACCTGGTCAATCCAGCACTGAACTACAAGCACAGAGGATTTAATCCCAGTCTGCCACTGGCTTGTTAGGTGACTTTAGCCCAGCCATTTCTTCCCCCTTCGCCCTTATGTACCTACACACAAAATGAGCACAGCAGTACAGCAGCACATTGGTAAAATTCTTTGAAAGTAGATAAATCCAGTGAGGAAAATCACTGCTACTTCAATAATTAGCTTATGTGTCTGTCTATAAGGTGTACAGCACTTACATACGGTATACAGGAAAGGGAACGATCTCCTTCAGTTTTGAAGGTGCACAGTTAAAACATTAAACCAGTCTGGATGAAGTATCACGTATCCAATTAACTGTTACATATGCAAGTGAATAAGCAAAGCAAAACTTCCATCAGTGATCACAGATACTGTACGCTCCACCTGAGCCGTACATTCAAATAAACAGCACAAATATTACAGCCTGGGCACATATCACCTCAGTTGTGTAGTACACCCCACTTTAGCTTAATGGGAAACGAAGCAGCTCAAGGTGTTATTTGAATGTTTCTTTCAAAGACAGCTTCCAAGTCTACCCAGGAATCCTCTACAGAGGATTCACGTCATGGCATACCTTAAAGGCAAAAACAGAAACAAGAGCCACTGCAGAATCATGTACAGATTATTGCCACTCTTCCTTGTAAGCTTTCCCTGCCCCTCCCCCCCCTTAAAAACCATATACAACCATATACATCACATTAACTGTGATGTACTGACACATGCTTTTAGACTTTAAGGACAGCTGTGGTCTACTTGCATACTTTTACATTATTATAGAAATAAATAACTCATAATATAATGCCCATGTTTTTCAAGGTATTTAAACGCAAGTCTACCACCACCAATACAATACAACCACCTATTCAGAACAGAGCTTTGGACAACGGCCAGTTTCATAATTGAGCTAATAGTAAGTTACAAATCTAACTGACATATCAAAAGGAACTCAAAAGTACTGAGCAAAGCAGATAATCCCTTTTCCAAGCTAACCTTCCACGCCACATTCCCCCACAAATCATCAGGAATGTCAATAACTGAATCCCCAGACAATCACTTTTGTAAGCTGGAGAGCACAAAGAGCTGATCCTATGTGTCTTCCCTGTACGTACAGAAATCCCAGCTCAGGCAGGTAGGCAGCCCTGTAATTTATACAATTAGCACCATCGCAGACAAAGGCTCACAGGATGACTTACTAGTTGAACACAGCCTACAGAAACAACTGTTTATTGCTTCATCCCCTAGAGGGAAAAAACAACAACAAAAATTATATGTATGCAATGTGATGTAGTATTTCACTACAAGAAAGCTGGTATCTTATTTCTCTGAACTAGGGAAAACTGTGTTATTTAACTATAATGTTTAATAAAAGTTTGAAATCAATTCCGTTTTACAAAGGCAAAGCTGGGACTCATGATAATCAATAAGCTCACCTGGGGAGACAGTTTGTATTTATATTTAGTTCTCTCAAATGAAAATGATCGAAGAAATGTGGCACAAATTACCATAAAAGACATGAGATCAAATTAGCATGCAAGCAGGTAAAAGGACAAACTCAGGGAAGAGTCAACAATTTATCAAAGACCCTGACTAAAAAGAGGTTGGTGTGGAGCCCCAGTGCAAGGCCAGGACAGCTCCTCAGCTTCACCAGGGAACTTGAACTGCAAATACTGGGTGTACACAGACATCTTTACCAAATGAGGTACAGCTCTGAGGATGCCATCTGCACTTACCAAAAAGATAAATCCGTGGAGGTTAAGGCTATGAAATTCTGCCACAATTGGGGATGGGGGACAGGTAGGAGAACCTGGCCAGAAAGCTAAGGAAGATCTGATGACTGTAGCAGAAAAGCCTGTAGTTTCAACAAACTATATTACAAAGTTCTCACACCTGGAGCCCATCCACCTACAGTATGAAAAGGGCCATGATATGGGGTGCTTCATAACATTAAGCAAATTAAAGTGTATCCAAATCTACAGCACCCAGCAGGACAGGAAACTTTGCTGTGTGCCTGCACAGCACTCAGCATAACATGGCCTTGTGCTATTGAGGCCTCCAGATGTAGTAGAGAAGAACAAAACAAGATTTATAGAGACTAGAACTACTGTATTTTAAAAGGCTGCACGAAGCCACAGTTAAGAACCGAGAGATAGAAAGTACTCCTGTTCTAGTCAGACATGCCACCATCAATCCCCTGCCTTTCCCAAGAACAACCTCAGGTAACCCAAGGTAGAGTCCCTTTAAGTTGGAGTGTGGCAAGTCTTACATGCAAGGCTCTTCTTGCATAAACAGCAAAGAAGATAAACTCTTCTGCAAGCACGCTTCATGCATCTGCTAAAGGTTTACAAGATGTAATGCAGACCAGAGTCCTCCACAGCATCACAAGAAAGCTAGGGGAGCATTTTTTCCCTGTGTAGGCTAACTAGCAGAGTCCTCAAGCTGTTCCCGGAATTATTTGCCTCCCAGGTTTTGACTTAATTACGACGGGACATGCACGCACAAAGCAAGTCCTTCAGAATGTTAAAAGCATAAAGGAGTGAATCATTGCTAATCCTGCCATTTTCATTTTTTTAAAAACTCTTTTACAAGCTTTTGAAGTGTTGCAGCGCTAAAAGAATGAAAAGAAGTTGTCTTCAAGCCTTTTCCCATCTGAAGCAAAACCACGTAATGCCCAAGTGTATACGGCACGGCCCAGTGAATAAGGCGCTACCTGTGACTGAGGCAACCTGGCTTCCATTCGTGGGTCAGGCACTGGCTTGCTGAATGAGGTTGAGCCAGTCCCTTCACCTTTTGATGCCATGTTTCCCATGCCACCTACCAAATGGGTTTACTGACTTTTCTTTCCCTTTAGCACAACTCTCGCTCTCACCTTCTTTTCAAGACTGCCTCCACCCCTGACTTTCAGGTAGCATCTCTGCCACTGTATGCTGCTGTGTTGGTCTCAAGTGTCTTCAGTCATAGGGGTACATCAGTTCAGCTTGCATATTTAGTTAACAAGTTTATAGCCATGTAATTCAAAGTAATTAACCTCTTTTTCTTATCCTTGTTTATCATCATAAAAGCAGAATAAAGCTTTATGTACAAAACCAAAAGACACACAGGATGCAGGAAGTGAGGGTGTTCACTGATTCAGCTGAATTTGTACCAGTCCATTTGCAAGTATCTACTTTCTCTTTGAAACAGTGTATTTTGATGTTACTTCAACTCCATTTCCAACTGAATGAGCTAAACCAAAGACCCATAGGATACAATTTGCACTGGTCAAATAAATCCACATATATTTACCTCTTAGGCTGTGTCAGATCTTTTACAATCAAGGCAAGGCCTAAATCAGTTGAAAAGCAGCACAGGGTTTGCCTGCACAGAACCAGTCACCACAATAACCAAGGGTAGAGGCAGACAAACAAGTTCCCATGGGATATAATATGTAGTAGACTGGCAGAGGATCAGCTATGGCCTCATAAGGAGAGCTAACCATGTATCTACATATTCTGGCAAGTCAGTGCCACTCTGTGCACGACTCTTCCTGAGGAAGCGCTTTTCCCTTGTTCTAGACCTGGAGATCTTGCACAAGAAAAACTTACGTGTCAGTGGACCTAAGAAAACAGCATTTCTTCTCACAAACCTTACTCCACTGTACAGAACAGATGCGATCTGAAGTCTCCTTTAAAAAAATTTTTTTAAAAAGGCCAACAACAGGGAGCTGCACCAAAACAAACCTCTGTGAACTAAAGCCTGCTATATTATTTTCGAAGTGGTCCGCATTAAGGAAATCATTAACGCCAACGCAAAGATTCTCCCTCCACACAAAAGCTGGCATGTGACAGCCGCCGAAGAGGCACCCCGGCCCCCGTCAGCACCCTGATCCCCAGCCTCTGCCTTGCCGTGCACCGCCTGCCCGGGCCCCTCTCCGAGGAGGAGCGGGGTGAGAGCAGCGAGCAGCCCCGGGCCGGGAGGCAGAGCTGCACGGCTTCACCGGGGCAGCCAAGAGGCTCCTCTCCTTACTGCGGCCCCGAGCCCGAGACAAAACGGGACGGGAAGAGAAGGAAACGCATTGACCCGCTCCCCCCACATCCCCCGGCACGCGAGAGGGCCTTTTTTTCTTTTTTTTCCCTTTCCTGGTCTGAAGGGTAAAGGCAATCGTCTCCGAGAGCTGCCCTTTGGGGAAGGAAGGGTTTACCCGCACAGCCTGGAGCAAGACTGAGGCCTGGCCACCCCGCTCCAAATTCTGCGGGAGGGGGCGAAGGGACTGACCCTCCGACCGCCCCACAGCAGCCCCGGGGCCCCTCAGCCCACCGCCCCCGGCCTCCGAAGACGGCACCTCTCCTGCTCCCGCCTTCGCCCCCCTCACGGACAGCGGCCGGGCTCAGGCCCGGACCGGGCCGCTCCGCAGGGCGGGCACCTGCCGCCGGCCCCCCGCCGCCGCCTCACCTCCTTCAGCTGCTCCATCTCGGTGCGGATGGTCTCGTACTCCAGCTCCAGCTCCTCGTACTGCTGCTTCAGCTGCTGCTTCTCCTCCAGCACGGCCAGCCCGTACTCCGCCGCCTGGATCTTCTCCCGGGTGGTCTCGCCCAGCTCCTGGAAGAGCCGCTTGATCTCGCTCCGCAGCCACTCGGGCTCCGACTCCATCACCAGCCTGGCGTATTCCTCCTCCTCCATGGCCAGCGACATGTCGGCGGGGGCGGCCGCCGGCTCCCAGACGGCGAGGAGGGCGGTCGAAAGGGCGAACGCGCGGCCCGTCTGCTGCTCCTAACAGCGCCGCGGCCCGCGGGCGGCCACGGCCGAGCCCGCTCGGGCTGCCATCAACGGGCGAGGCGCCCGCTGCGCTGCGCCGCGGATCCCCGAGCGCCGCGCCGCCGCTGCGAAACTCGCCCAGAGCGCCGACCGCAGTGAAATCATTCAAAAGGAACGGCCGGCCCGGCGCCCCGCGGCACGCTGGGGCTGGTAGTCCGCGCCGAGGGCCGCCCCGCGGGGCGCGCCGTCCGACGGACTACAACTCCCAGCATGCACCATGAGGGGCGGTGGCGGCGGCGAGGGAGGAGAGCGGCCCCTGCCGGGCGGCGGCGGCAGCGCGAACCCCTCCGTTGTTGGGAAGGGCTGGGCACGATCTTCAGCAGCCTGATCCGCCAGCCGCCACACCAAAAATTAACCCTAACGCAGCCCAAGCGAGAGTGCAGCAGAAAACGCATCACCGCGCAGACACCCCCGGCGGCTGGCTCCTTGCTCACGAGTACTTCCAGGACGGTTGGAAGTCAGGAGGCGTCGGAAGCAGTTGGATATAAAAAGGTGAGTACTGCGCAAGGGAGATCTAACAGCAGCCACGCGAACAAAATCATGGATATGGTTGGATGGTTCCCATTTGCCAGAATGGATGGTATCGTAGGCCACAGCAGAATGGAAAGAACAAACGGTTAATGTGAGAAGCGCTGGTGTCAGCCCCCAAGTCCGCACACAAGAGCTACCAGGATCTCATTTGTTCCCAGTGTTTCACATCTCCAGTGCAGTTCCTGCTTCAAGTAGTTCTCCATCCACTGACAGGGAATAAAAACCGTGTTCCCTAGCAGCATCCTGAGGATAAGCACATCGACAGGACAAGATGCTCACGTACCACCGGACTGCCTGATAGAAGGAGGGAAATGTCACAGCAAGTTCAACTGGCATAAATACTTGTCAGACAGTAATACTTGGGCAACTTTACCATGCTGCTTGAAAAAGGTATTGCCAGTCTGGTAGGAAAATGTGATCAGCTGTCTGTTGCTACAGGTTACACCACTGGGCAAGAATGGTGGCACAGAAATTGGGATACTCATTTCTCCACCATGGGTAGAATTAATTTCTAAAACATAATGAAGGCTGAACAGAGCCAAATGCCTCTCTTAGTTGGACCATTGTAATTCCTAAGCAGCTCCATAGAGGAAACGTGAATGTGCCCCTGCTTTATACCCTGGCGGAGGAGATGACTGCTTCACTCCACCAGCAGCAGGAGAGCTCACCTGGCTCCTCTGCTCCTTCACCCTCCTTGAGTGCAGGAAATGCAGCTCAGAGTTTCTTCCAGGGTCAAAAATAACTGGTAATGAACTGGTAAGCAAATGCCAAATGTAATAAAAACAATTACGTGTTTGAGCACTCCACACGGTCTAGAACATAAAGCAATGTATTTGCTCGCAGCTGCAGGGTTTTTTCAAGCTACTTTCAACTTCTGCCTGTGTTCATCATGCTCTGTCCTGGTACATATAAACCCTTATCCCTTTAATAAACTGTATAATGGCTGAATACTGCCTCTTAGAAAGAAACTGCCTCAGCCAATTTTTCTTCAGGGCCCTTACACTGCATGGAGCTCCCTGTGCCTCATGTGCAGGGATGTATTTGTCTCGTGAACACCAATGCAACCCTCAAGTCACCCTGATCTAAGAAGTAGCAAGTCGATGTCCTCAGCCTACAGTGTGTATGTGAAATTCCTTTAGCTTTTTTTTTTTTCAGTTTTTTTGTTAATAGCAAATAAATATCTGGTTGGCCTAAGCCAGAAAATACTCACATACCCACTCTGTAGTCAATATGTCAGCATCAGTATGGTGTCAGATTTTTATGTTCCTCTGAATTCGTACCAGTCCATTTACAAGTATTTACTTTCTCTTTGAAACAGTGTATTTTAAGCTCACTTAAAATCCACATCTGTTACTTTTAGGCACTACCTGGGGCTGTCTGTGATCTTACATCATTTTCAACTGGTGCAAAATACACCATTGACCTCAGTAGATTTGGACCATACCGCTGCAGAACTCTAAAAGCTACAGGCAACCCCATTTCATGTGAAACTGTTGAAATATGCTTCTCCCCCATTACCTCCTAAGAGAACTGGTAGGCTGGCAGCAACTAAGGACACAGGAGAGCATCTCTGCGTCACACTGGCCCAGCCATGGACTGATGGAGAAGAGGGATGGCTGGCGGGTGCAACTGCCGCGTCGGCTTTACCCTCTTGTTTCTAACTTCTACCTGAAACCTGAGACCAGCTGGTTTTTTTCAAGGAACGTGCTGTGTTGGCAAATTCTAGTATTACGCCCCAAAGGGATCCATTAAAATCCAGGTAGTTACTTCATCACGAATTGTGCAGATTTGGATCTGGATACTGAGAGGTGCCTCTGACAGAGGTTCTCAGTGGGAGAAGGTGCATCTGATGAAGAGCAGAGTAAAGAGATGGGCAGAGTATCACTGAGGGTCACTTAAAGTCAGTAATATTTCCTGAGTTACTTTTAATCCCTCAACTCAGGTGTCCATGGGAGTTAACGTGCCGTAGCCAACATGCTAGGAAGGCAGAAAAATATACCATAAATGAGGTGTGAATTAACAAAATCCTCTTCTTCCAACTCAGACCATACTACAACTCTGTGGTGGGAATCTTGTGCCAGCTCAGAATACCTTGAAGCCCACTGGGGGGTGAGTGATGCGGAGGCAGCCCCGGGCCTGGCAGGGGACCTTTGTTGGACCTAACCCCCTAAATTCCTGCCCCAGGCACACTCAGCTGAGGTGGCAGAGCCATCCTGGTCTGCTTAAGCTCTGTTGGCCTTCAAAACAGTGCCTCCCCCAGGGATTTATCGAGAAATGCCCACATTAAAATGGCAGTAGCTGCACCACCCCATTTCTGGATGACATTAATGTGAAAACAAAAGTTTAATCCTATTTTCATAAAGCTGAATTCTCATGTAAAGGCATCTTCACTCTTGCACTGGATATATGCTGCTGTACCACCACGACCATCTCTGTGTGACCTAGAACATTTTTAGGGAGTCTAAACATCCTGATTCTTTTTTAAACCCAAGTGAGGAAAATAAAAACATTGTCTCTCAGATTCTCCTCCACGCTATGTTTTTAAGTATCAGGATTTCTTCTCAAATCTGTTGCCTTTTATGTTTTTCTTTTGTCTTCCCCTGCTAGGTAGCATTGCTAATCCCACCCATTCACAGCTGATTCATCAATAAGATATTTTTAATAATAAATACTGGCTTGTTTTCTTTCACCGCATACTTTCTGAGCCTTCATTGTGCTCAAGTTTTTCTCTGCAACTTTGGACTTGAACAAATTAGCTACTCTTCAGTGGTCCTGCCTTTCCAAAACTGAAATCTGCATATAATGACTTGCTCTCAGGACACGGAGCTTGAATACTGCTGGGCTTACAAGTAAATTGTGAGACCTGACCAGTTTTGGGGATTAATAGAGATGAGCTGATCAACTCGTCACAGTGCAAGTGACTTCATTGGGTAATTATTTGTTTTCTAGGTCATTTTTAAAACAAAGATCTGTTGCTAGGTTTCACACTTTGTTATTTTGCCTATTAAAGGCAAATATCCAGCAGCAATTATAAATATCACAATAGCTATTTCAAAAACTTCTGCACAGTTTTAGAAAACTGAAGTGGCCTGTCAAAGCTAAGGTTCCCATCATCATTCAAGGTAATGATGCAGCATAATAAAAGCTTGTAATGAGTGCATGAGTGCAGCCTGGCCCATGCCCATCACCTCCTCCTGGGCACAGCCAGAGGCCACTGCCTGTTTTGGGCACAGTTCACTGTCCCCAAACTCCATTAATGCAAAGGCTTAGCTGTTACCCCACTGATTCAAGGTGTCACGGCTAAGTGTGTTTATGGTGCTATAAGCCTTACACAACAGGTGGAGAAGGCAGACTGTCGGTCTTTTTTTCCTGCTGAGAAAGGTAATCACTGAGCACAAGGTGGTAGAATCACACAGGAACCATCTCAAATACTAAAATAAAGTTGGATGGTGTTTCTTCTTGTGGGAGTTAACCCACAGAAAATTTTTTCCCTAGTGGAAAAATCACAGCAAAGGCAAAGCCCTGCGATGCTAGTTTTATTTAACCTGAGTCCAAACCTCTAAGCATGTAGGCACTCTAATCCAACACTGCAAAATGTTCAGGTATCTGCAGGCATGATCAGCTTTGAACAAGCTGAATTTTCTGATAATCCCTGCTGAAGGAAAGCCAACCTAACCTGTGCCTAAAATTGGGATGACTGCAGCCATGAGGATCCTTAAAAACACCTTTCTTTTTATATCTCACTTTGGATTAGTTCAAGTGTACCAAAATAAGGTGGTACAGCACATCGTTTCATTCTCCTTTTATCCACCTCATTTGTGTACAGCTCAGCTACAGCAAACATTAGAACAAAAGATTTTTAAACTGGCCTTGAAACAGCCATGAGAAACTCTGGCAAGCAGTCCCCAGTTCCTTCTCTTGTTTTCTATTTAAGAAAAAAAAATTACTTTAGGGGTAAGAACACTTTGGGACTGGCTACATGTTTGGGTAAGATATGGTAATGACTGTTCTTAAACAAAACATGCTTCAAAATAAGAACCTGAAAGGCTCAGGTGGCTTGAAAATATTTATTTTCAAGAGTTTGGTGAGTTCCTGGTAGAAAGCTGATGGAGATAACATCTACATGCAAGAAATGAGCAGAGGAATTAAGAGATGTTTGTCACGAAACCAAATTCTTAAGATGTCTAAGCATTAGGAGAAAGAGGCAAACTTAACTTTGAATATTTGATGGAATGCTTGGGCTGGATTTGGGAACCTACAGCAACGGCAGGGATTGCTCCTTGACCTGAGCAGTTAGATATCCAGCCTGATAAGCGCTTGGCCCACTGCCAGGAGCTGCGAAGGAGGAATGGCTGGAGGGTCCAAATAAACTGGCATGTCTGGCACACCATCTGCTAGGCGCAGCAGGGAGCAGATGCTCAGGATACTTCCTTACTCTGGCAGCAGAGAACAAGCCAGAGAGGAAGGGAGGATTCCCCGCCCTCGCCCAACATCTCCCTGTTTTCTCCTCCTCCCCCTTGCACTGCAAGCCTGGCAACTCCCTCAAAGCCACCTACAGCTTCTCTAGACCATGCTGTGCCCTCTTGCTTTTTAGCACTTTTATTCCTTGGCCTCATTCACCTGAGGAAGCCTCTCCTGTGGGTCTGCAGAAAGGGCCAGGTCATCCCAAGTGGCTGACCTCTTCTCAACTGAACTGCAGTAAAGGACCATGGACCAAGGATAAATCCTTATGCTGCTGAAAATGTTCCCTTTTTAATCATCTTTGCAAATCTGATTGATGAGCAGTAAATGAGCTGCCATTACTCACTCTCTTTTGATGAGGTAAACACACCCTTATTTGGATTTAAACCAAGCCTGTTTCATTTTAGATAAATCATTTAGGCACGTGTTTAAACTGAAGCAAAACAAGAGCCTGCACAGTGAGGTGTACCAGTATAACCAAGCAGACCACTCTCTCCCTCTTTTTTTTTTCCATCCTCATTTTCCTGTTATAACTCAAAAAAGGGTCCCAGGTGCCAAAGGTCACCTACCAGGGAGTAATATAGTTATGCAGACACACAGAAATGCAGTACATACTTCGGCAGGGACAGGTTTTGCTTTTCTCTGTACAAGTAAGAAATATTTCTACCTATTTCCACCAGTGTGAGAAAAGAAGTTTGTATATTTTCCCTCTTCTCATAAGCTCTGAAGTGAGACAGGCGTAGCCAGAGCCTGCTTTTGGCTGCACTGTTACATGCAGCAGGAATTTCACTGAAGTCAGTTGAATGACTCCAAATTGATGTAACATGGGTAAAATCAGCGGGTCAGAGTTTTGGCCCCAGAGAGGATGCTCTTATAACATCAATGGGACACAGCAGCTTTGGTGCCTTTGAAAAGCATCTCTGCAAACTCCTGCAACGTGCCAGAGTCCCAGGATGCTGCTGGCATCTCCTTCTCCATCATTTTTGCTGAAGAGCTAATCTGGGAGAAACAGTGAGGCTTCTGCAGTCAGGTGATTTCCTCACTGCTGGAACATCTTGGGCATGCCAGTTTTCCTAATATAAAGCAAGCTTCTGGGAAGTGCATCAGATGTGCTTTCGATTCAAGACAAGGCTCATGTAAAAGTCACTTTCAAAACTTTCTCTCTGCTTCCAAGCAAGCACACTTCTGTGGCACCTCACTGTCTGGGCCAGAATTTATCTGTTTTGAATGACTTAATGTCACTCAATAGACGACGCATAAATTTACAATAGAGCATTTTCCCCACATTAGGGAAGCCAAACTGTAAATTATGTCTCTTGCTGATGCATTCACATGCCATGGCACTGCTAAGTAGCTCAACAAGGTGAGAAATAGCTTAGTCGTTCTCTACTCATTTTACCCTGTTCTAAACATAGTATTCCTCAGTGCCAATTTTTTAGATTAGATTAAGGAAAAACTTAACACCACCACCTCCAACCTAATTGTGGCGTTAATATCATTAATTTAAAAGCTAATCAACTAAATAATTCACAGTAGGTCTGAGCTCACTGTTATTTTCCCCTGTTATATAAATATAAGGGCCCTCAATGGCAAGAGCATCAGGTTTAAATAAAGAAAAATCAGAAGGCTGGTGAAGCTACGTAGGCTGGTAGTGAAGCAAAGCTACTGTATTTTGGAAAGAGGTAGAAGCACACAGAGACATCACAGCATGCAGGGACAAAGCTGCCAGCTCACTGATAGCGCTATTGTAAAGGAAACTGGGTGTGATCCAGAACCCAGCTGAATTAGTCTGTGCGTTTAGCACTGAACTAATGAGTTATGGAACGGAAAGGTATTGGTTTTTGGAGAATGTTATTTCCACTTACGCATTTTGAGAATTCACAGATTTCACTGACATCTGCTATAATTCCTGTATTAATTACTAATAACTTGAATTCCTATTAAATTCCTATTATTCCTAATTAAAATCTTTTATGAAGGCAAAATGTATCATTGTGGTCAATGTCAGCAGCTGGTAAGTGAGGCAGGGCTCAGAGTTAGCACTTGGAAATATTACTGTGTGGATTTAAGATTGTAATAGTCAGTTCCTATTTCATACACCTGGCTGGAAATAAATAGACTTATACCTTAGTCTTTGTCCTTTGATGTCTATCCCTCTGCTCTGGCCTTCAGATAATGCTGCCTTTTGAGAACTGATTAAAAACACCTGCTATCAAAAAAAAACCCAACCAAAACCCACAATCCAGAAGAAGGCAACCCCAGGTGACTAAAAAAAAATCAGACTTTTTTAGGGATAACTCTAATGTGTTTTCAGGGATAACTCTAATGTGTTGATATGGGCAGTGTTTTCACTGGATATTATAAAATCCACAATTAAAATATAACAAAATGCCTCACTGCTCAGTTCAGAGCCCCCATGGGAGGGTTCAGGAAAACAAGGAAACAGAGCAGCAAGTTAATTGCACCTTGTTAAATATAACCGTTTAAATAACTAGACCTTAATGGGGCACTTCTGTAGCTACTGCAGTTTTATATGTCTGAATTATTTTCCAAAGCAGCTTTTGTGTATCTGCAAAGCAGATGCAGGGGTGTATTGGTGCAGGGTGTACGTTCACAGGCTGTGTAGCAGGCATCCATTCACACTAGTTATAGACAAATATAGCTGTACTGTCTTTACTGGAGGTACTACTGGTGCACAGCAAGAGTCAGGTCCCTTCTACGGAGAGACTTGCTTAAAAAGCAAGAATGAGCCTACATTTACACTGATAAAAAAACAGAGGTGCAATACTTCAGAAGCACGTGCTTGTAGCCAGCAGTCAAATTCTTTGCTGCTATAAACATAATTAATTCCATAGAAAGATAAAAGCAGACATGCCACAGCTTTTCCTAAGCAATGTCTGTGGGACTAGATGCCCACCAGACTGGCCACTAGGACCATGCAAGGGAAGAGGAACGCTTTTTCTTAACACATGCTCCATTTCTTTTGGTAGCTGACTAGGGCTCCCCATATGATGGTGGGCCGTCAATAACACATAAAAAAAGAAAACTGTTGGCAAAAATATGAACAAAAATGGAATTAGACTTTTGCTTTCTTCTTCTGTCAGGAAAGACTATAGGCTGGCCAAAGCATAAGCTCCATCTTTCATCACCATATCTGGAGAAAGACTTGTAGTTGGAGGGGAAGAGCTGGAAGCTAGATATAGCCTGATGTGAAACCACATCCAAAGAACCACAACCTTCTGTCACCCTGTCATGAAGAAATTCACATTGTTATACAGGTAACATCATTCAACATGTACAAATAAAAGAAATGTTAATGGTCCTATTCTTGACTGGAATACCTGCAATTCTTATAGGCGGTAATGAATGCAAATTATATGGTAATTATAGCCCACCATTACAATGAGAAGGTCCACTGTCTAAGTGGACATAAATGAAAACCCACGTTGCATACGATGCCAAGAATGTAACCAGCATTCTCCTGTTTCCATCTAAGCATACCTTCCATGCAGATATCCTATATATATCCCAGATCTGTCACACTTAAAAAAGATGCTCCACATATTTGTCACTTCACTGAAACTAACTGTATTTTTTACGTCATTTTTTATGTCATTTATGTCATTATGTACTATTAGTTTTTAAGAGTACAGCATTTATCAGTATTTCACTCATATGTTTTGCTCTTGCAACCTCTGTTTCTTTCCCATCTTCCCAAGCTCTTCTTGCTTCCTGTTTTCCCCTGCTCAGCTCAGTACAAGGGACCAGGTTTTGGTCACCTGGAAAGCTCCTCTTTGTCCCAAACATGCACGGTCCCTGGCACAGTGCAGTGCCACTCACAACATTTCTAAATCCATCAGCCTTGTCTTTACCTATTAGCACCGAATATTAAACTCCCACTGCTGTAGACCTTTGCAGATGGGTAAGTAATGTCACATTGCTTCCTGAAGACATTCTTATGGAGAGAAGAGTAAACCAAATGTTTTACTTGGCCAGCTGGTTATGTAATGCTATGTAACATCTTTAAATTGGCAACTTAGAATAAGTATAGAATCATAGAATCATTTAGGTTGGAAAAGACCTTTCAGATTATCGAGTCCAACCATTAACCTAACACTGCCAAGTCCACCACTAAACCATGTCCCTTAGCACCACAGCTACACGTCTTTTAAATACCTCCAGGGATGGAGACACAAACATTGTCCTGGGCAGCCTGTTTCAGTGCCTGACTACCCATTCAGTGAAGAAATTTTTCCAGTACCCAACCTAAACCTCCCCTGGCACAACTTGAGCCCATTTCCTCTCATCCTATCACTTGTTACTTGGGAAAAGAGACTGACTCCCACCTCGCTACAACCTCCTTTCAGGTAGTTGTAGAGCAATAAGGTCTCCCCTCAGCCTCCTCTTCTCCAGACTAAACAACCCCAGCTCCCTCAGACGCCCCTCATAAGACTTGTTCTCCAGACCCTTCACCAGCTTCGTTGCCCTTCTTGGATACACTCCAGCATCTCAAGGTCCTTCTTGTAGTGAGGGGCCCAAAACTGAACACACTATTCCAGGTGCGGCCTCAGCAGTGCCGAGTACAGGGGGACGATCACTTCCCTAGTCCTGCTGGCCGCACTATTTCTCATGCAAGCCAGGATGCTCTTGGCCTTCTTGGCCACTTGGGCACACTGCTGGCTCATATTCAGGTGGCTGTCGGCCAACACCCCCAGGTCCTTTTCTGCTGGGCAGCTCTCCAGCCACTCCTCCCCAAGCCTGTAGCATTGCATGGGGTTGTTGTGACCCAAGTGCAGGACCTGGCACTGAGCCTTGTTGAACCTCATACAGTTGGCCTCAGCCGATCGATCCAGCCTGTCCAGATCCCTCTGTAGAGCCTTCCTACCCTCCAGCAGATCAACACTCCTGCCCAACTTGGTGTTGTCTGGAAACTTACTGAGGGTGCACTCGATCCCCTTGTCAAGATCGTTGATAAAGATATTAAACAGGACTGGCCCCAATACTGAGCCCTGGGGAACACCACTTGTGACCGGCTGCCCACTGGATTTAAAACTCCGTTCACCACCACTCTTTGGGCCTGGCCATCCAGCCAGTTTTTTACCCAGCAAAGAGTACACCTGTCCAAGCCATGAGCAGCCAGTTTCTCCAGGAGAATGCTGTGGGAAACGGTGTCAAAGGCCTTACTAAAGTCCAGGTAGACAACATCCACAGCCTTCCCCTCATCCACCAAGCGGGTCACCTTGTCACAGAAGGAGATCAGGCTAGTCAAGCAGGACCTGCCTTTCATAAACCCATGCTGACTGGGCCTGATCACCTGGTTGTCCCGTATGTGCTGTGTGATGGCACTCAGGATGATCTGCTCCATAACCTTCCCTGGCACTGACATCAAACTGACAGGCCTGTAGTTCCCCAGGTCCTCCTTCTGGCCATTCTTGTAGATGGGTGTCATATTTGCTAACCTCCAGTCAAGTGGGACCTCCCCGGTTAGCCAGGACTGCTGATAGATGATGGAAAGTGGCTTAGTGAGTACCTCTGCCAGCTCCCTCAGTACTCTTGGGTGGATCCCATCCAGCCCCGTAAACTTGTGTGTGTCGAAGTGGTGTAGCAGGTCCCTAACCATTTCCCCTTGGATTCTGGGGGTTTCATTCTGCTCCGCATCCCTGTCTTCCAGCTCAGAGGGCTGGGTACCCCAAGAACAACTGGTCTGACTATTAAAGACTGAGGCAAAGAAGGCATTAAGCAAGTACCTCAGCCTTTTCCTTGTCCTCTGTCACTATGTTTCCCCCCACATCCAATAAAGGATGGAGATTCTCCTTAGCTCTCCTTTTGTTGCTAGTGTATTTGTAGAAACATTTTTTGTTGTCTTTTACAGTAGTAGCCAGTTTGAGTTCCGGCTGGGCTTTGGCCCTTCTAATCTTCTCCCTGCATAACCTCACGACATCCTTGTAGTCCTCCTGAGTTGCCTGCCCCTTCTTCCAAAGGTCATAAAGTCTCCTTTTATTCCTGAGTTCCAGCTGAAGCTCTCTGTTCAGCCAGGCTGGTCTTATTCCCTGCCAGCTTGTCTTTTGGCACATGGGGACGGCTTGCTCCTGCACCTTTAAGAGTCCCTTCTTGAAGAATGTCCAAGCCTTCCTGGACTCCTTTGCCCTTCAGGACTGCCTTCCAAGGGACTATGTCAACCAGGCTCCTGAACAGGCCAAAGTCTGCCCTCTGAAAAGTCCAAGGTAGCAGTTCTGCTGACCTCCCTCTTTACTTCTCCGAGAACTGAAAACTCTATCATTTCATGATCGCTATGCCCAAGACAACCTCCAACCACCACATCACCCCTAAGTCCTTCTCTGTTCACAAAAAACAGGTCCAGTGGGGCACCTTCCCTAGTTTACTGCAGGAGGATCATCTAGCCGTGCACCTTGTCAAACAGGATACCAAGGGAAAGAGGGACGCTATGAAGAACATCTCCAGAGACACAAGCCTGGCAGGCAACTGTAATGGAGACAGGAGAAACAAAGGTCCTCAGTTGCACTAACTAATGGGCCCTTGATGGGGCCCTATTTGATGGGCCATCACCAATTAAGGGTGCGATAAAGTATCTCCACACCTGGGTGCTGAGCATCCTATTAAAACTCTCCCTGAGCCAGGCTTTAATGCATTTTTCACAGCATAGTTAAGGCAAAAGCTGCGCACGTAAGCGAAGCAAAATAAGGAATTAATTTACTGCTTCCTGTTGGCAGGCAGGTGTTCGGCCATCTCCAAGAAAGCAGAGCTCCATTACACGTAATGGTTACTTGGGAAGACAAACACCATAACTCTGAATGTCTCCCCTTCCTTGTTCCCCCAGCTTTTATTACTGAGCACAACATCATATGGTGTGGGATATCCCTTTGGTCAGCTGGGGTCAGCTGTCCCAGCTGTGTGCCCCCTCAACTTCTTGTGCACCCACCAGCCCACTCTTCGGCGGGGCAGATGAGGAGCAGAAAGGGTCTTGATGCTGTGTAAGCACTGTTCAGCAACAGCTGAATTAGCCCTGTGGAGAAGTGCATGGACAGTGTGTCATGGCTGGAATTGAGAAGCAACTCAATGAAGGTGTGGTAGGGGTTGCAGTTGTTGCTCTGGCTTCTCAGTTGGTCCCCCAGCATAATGTCCAGCTGGCTGAAAATAGAGGGCAGTGAGTAATTCACGAGACCCATGGCCTCACCAGCTCCGAGGCTGGACCCATCACCTTTTTCGATCTTGCAGCAATGATGCAGCAGGGTGTTGTTCAGATCTACATAATATTCCCCATCCCTAGCTGTGAAAAACTGCAGTGGTGCAGAATCTGCACTAGCAGAAAGTGAAGGCACCTCAATAAACAGGCTTTTCTCAGTGCTGCTCTGTGCTGGGGACACTTCACACAAATCCAGCTGGGATTTGGTACATTCTTCTGAGCAGCCAGGAACGACAGTCATCCTTTGTCAAATATATTTCCTTTTCTAGTGGTAGAACACGACATCTTTCTCTGGGTTTTCTGTTTCTTTTGCTGCATTCTACCTGGTTTGCTGTTCTTTTTCTTCTTCTCGGGGGCATGATGTGGCTCTTTCTTTTAAGGCTTTTTCTTTGAATACAAGCAAGTGCTGAGCCCTTCTGATTTGATGGTGTTTCCAACTTATCCATGATAACCTTGGAAACATGGCCAAACTCTTTTTTTAAAACAATTTCCAACCCCTTTTCAAAAATGGCCTTTCCAAACAGGGTACAGGATACACCTTCAACACCTGTCACTCAGCATCACAGAAGCACCTTGAAAACCAGGAAGACCACTGCCAGTCTGGGCTTCGTGTACAAGCACAGGTATCCATAGCTTTTCTCCACTACCATTTTGGTGTGGTTTCTTAAAATATGAGAGGTTTGTTGAGCCAAAGATGCACCTTCGCAATCACCTTCCTAAAGCGAAAGCAGCCATGCTTGTTCTGGTCAGTCTTTATTTCAATGCTGATCATGTGGCTTATCAGATTTTGTTGTTACTATCACTGGTCCAAACACAGCACAATAAAGGAAGCACAAAGGCCCTGACAAGCTGGTGCTCCACAAGGTCGATGTAGAGGTAGAGAGAGTTAAACCTTCCTGTGATGTCCACCATTAAGAGACATTTCTTTGCAGCAACACCCAGAGAAGCCCCCAAAATATGTGCTGGCTCTCCAGTCATAGAAAAAGTGTAAGGCTTTTCATCCATTTTGTACCTGTTTTCCATGGCTTGCTCACGTTCTTGTGATGTCACAGGTTCCTGATAAAGCAAGAGCAGGAGCAGGAGGAGCAGGCATGTGGCTTGTGCAGGTGCTTGTGATGTCTCTGGTAGCTGAGTAGATGATAGGGTAGGATCAGATGGCAAAACTGGCCATTTTGTATTCATGGAGGTGGTCATGATGCAGGGGATAGGCTGACCTGACCTTGGTGACTCCTCTAGCATAGATGCATTGTCATCTGTCTCATCATGCCCCTGTCCTTCCAATTCCAGAGCCTCATATCTGTTGTATAAGGGCACCAGGGAAGGCAAGGTAGACAAGGAGGAGCTTCTCCCACTGCCCTGAGCAGAGAATTGTTTCCATTCACCACTATCCCTCAAGCCACTGCTTTCTGCCTGGTGGAGTGCAAGATCTCCCTTGTCATGTGTTGACATTTCTGTTCCAGTGAGGGCAGAGTACGGTTCCATCAGTCAACCTCCTCGGACTTCTGGATGATCCTCAGCCTGTCCACTTCCTCCCAAAGCTCAGCCACCAAGCTGAGCAGTTCTTCTACATGGGTGCACATCTCCCACAGACGTTCTTGCTACTGGCCAGTTTCTACACCAGTAGAAACCTCAGGCACACCCTGCAGCTGGAGACCTGGATGGCTGCATGTTCCCTTGGGAGCTCTGTCTGGGTAGCTGCACTGAATCCAGTGGGTGCTAATACCACAGAGGATGCAGAGGACACAGTTTTCTGTCAGGTGGTCACCATTGCTTGAGTTCCCTGAGGGGTGGGGATGAATTATGACTGGTCATGAGGGTCTGGTTGGTGAAGCCACAGTTCCCCAGCATCTTGGTGTCCTCCAGCAGCCAGTCATCCTTGCTGCCACCTGGTCCCTCACCACTCACACAGCCCAAGTGTTTCAGGGGCCCAGAAATGCCCTCAGACTATTCCTGGGGACCTCACAAGCCTTGCACTCCTCTCAGCACTGCCAGCTGCTGCTGCTAGCATCAGCTTTCCACAGTTTCCACTTAGAATAAGTATAGAATCATAGAATCATTTAGGTTGGAAAAGACCTTTCAGATTATCGAGTCCAACCATTAACCTAACACTGCCAAGTCCACCACTAAACCACGTCCCTAAGCACCGTGTCTACCCGTCTTTTAAATACCTCCTGGGATGGGAACTCAATCACTTCCCTGGGCAGCCTCTTCCAGTGCTTGACGGTATAATTCAGTGCAAAGAAATAAACATTAAGAAAAATTAAATAAACCAACTGGAATCATCAAGTTGGGCTTTGAACATGTATTTAGGAATTAAGGAGATGTCAGAAATTAGGCTCAAGCTAGGACCAAAGAAAGCAGAGTTTTGACCAGAAGTAGCTGTCTCAAACTGTAATGCTGATTAGGCAAACCACAGGCCAATTTCTGCAAACAGCTCTGTATTTGAATAACTTCAAAAATCTTATTGACATGAGTAAAATTCCTTACTTAAGTGTCTGCATGATCATGCAGTAGCCAGCATGGCTGAAGAAGTGTTTTATTTTGCTCCTTAACTATTGCTAGTCCAGTGAGAAAGGGGATACTGTCTCTCAGTTTAACCAGATAAAAGCACATTAACTTGACATATGTCATGGCATTTAACTTAAAACTAAACCAGCCTGAAGGAAATTGTATAACTCAGTGTACCTTCTTTTATTACATTGCACACCCAAATAAAATGTCACTGCAGGACTGACTTTTTTGCTGTTTGGATGATAACTTGTGCTCTTTACAGCATGTCCTCTGCATTCTGTTTTCATGTAAGATACCTATATAGGGAAGGGGTTGTTCTTCTTTAAGAGCGTGAAAGAGTCCCTTTTACTACATAGGAAATTTGTTTTTGAGAGTGGCAGGTAAGTACATTTTGTCTTTTGTGGAAAAGGTGAGTCAGACCCATGAAATACAAACTGCAGGTAAAAAAGCCCTGAAAGGAACTGATCTGCTGAAAGGTATGCTTTGCATTTGTGTGACAGTCTTCAGATAAGGTTCATGAAACTACATAATGATTATTTGAATGTTTGATATAGATAATTACTATTTATATAGCTCAATATCTATATGGATAGCCATGTAGCAACTATGAAGTATAACACCTTTCACATAGAAGTCTGTATTCATTTCTGGGAATGACTCTGGATTCTGTGTGCTTTGTGTTTTGAATTTCCATTCCAGCTCTGCATGTTCAGTAGTGCTAAAGCCAGTGGGAGCTGCAGATACACAGTAAATCCAGCAAACGCAGGGACATGCACCCATAAGCCAGGTACGGAGAACATGCTTTGAAACTGCTTTTTGGCAGATAGTCACAATGCACTCAACTAGGAGGAGGTCCAAGAAAATCACAATTTCCTATTCTAATCTCTAGAGTACTCTTCTCAGCAATAAATGTATTATAAAAAAAAAAAAAGTGTGACTTGTTTTGGGGACAAGACTAAAATTTAATTTCATTAAACCCTTCAAACAATATATCCCCCATCCTCTCTAGTAGTTGGATGACTGTCTGCTTTCTGGAGAAGGAAAGATACCTCCTTTCCCTTCTCTACAGCACAACACATTCCCCATGCAAAAAGATTTTTTACCTACCACATTTTTGGTCTGGTGTAAACAGTCAAGCAGTAACTCGAGGTGGTGCTCACCAACAATTCACCCACTTGGGCACTGCAGCCCAGTTATCTGAGGGGAAAGCTGGCCAAAGCCAAGACCCTGCAGTTATTTGTATTGGGTGACCCAGACACCCCTGGAGCCTGTACAGTAAGAGAGAAAGATTTCAAAAGTAGATGGAGAAATGGGATCTTGTGCAGTACCTTTGAAAATCTCTCCCCAAAGGCATAACTCAAAAAGCCATTAATGGGGTAGAGAGCTTTCATTATTCGAAGCATGTTTATTGCATCACTTTCCCCTGAGGAAAATAACACCCGGCTGTGAAATGGAAGGCAGTAAATGGATTGCAGCAGCAGCAGCAGGAACTAAATATATTTTCTTCTCTTCTATAAATACAAAAGAAAGAAGAAAAGGACCAGCACAGGCACTACCCACGGAGGCTAACTGCTGCTCCAATTCCCTAGACACCACATCAGTTTTACAACTTCTCACAGAGCTTTGCATGTAACCAGTGCAGATGCAGAAGGATTATTCCTCCCTGGGTAACATTGGCTGAAAGACTCACACCAAATGGCTGTGCACAAAGGTATCTGAACAGGCTAGAGGAGACTTACTGATCTGGGGATAGAGGACTTTGACAGACAGAGGGTCTCTGGGGCGCAGGCTTCCCCTCTAGCCTCTCCTGCGGGCACAAGACCTGCGCCCAGCCCTGGGTCATGGAAGGGAAGGGTTGGAAGGATGCACCTGGGGGGGACACAGTCCAACATCCCACTGGAAGATCAGGTCTCCCATGGCTTGGTTCAGCTATTCCCAGCCTCTCCAGGTAACATTTCCCACTTTGCTGCTTCCTCCCTGTTTAGGCAGAATTGCTAGCATGCAATGGCCTTTCTACCAATTGCCCAACTGTGATTACAGATTATCTACATCCCTGTTAAAGGCACTCTCAGGCAGCACATTTCATTTCTTCAACTTGCACTGTGTAGAAACCTGCTGCCCCACCACCCCAAACTGGCCCCTAAGATAAGCAAATCTGCCCCCGTGCACAACAGCTGAGCTCTGACCATTAGCGAAGAGGCACACCAGGCTGGAGGCTCACAACTGACCTTGCATCAACAGCTCTTGCCAGCCAGCTCTACTGCCTGTTGACCTAACAGGAAAGAGCAAACAGAGGAAAGGGAGCATTATCCTGAACCTGGCACATGTAATTTCTATATCTTGTTCTCCACAGCTTCTTTCCAGCAGAATAAAGCCAGGATATCCCCTAACTGAATTACTCACACAGCTGTGGCTGTTATCCTGATGCTGCAGCAGAAGCAAACAGAAAGGAAATACTGAAGTAGCAGTGTAGGAAGGAGTAAGGAGAATGGATTCCCCACTCAAGTCTTGGAAGGTGAGGCAAAGCCAGGAGGATTCCTACTTTTAGAAGATCCATATATATTTTTAACAAACTGGCATATACAGGAACTGTAATAAGGTATCTTGAGTTCTTCTGCTGACTTAGAAGATACCGACCAGAATGTTGCAGTTTGCATAGAGACGCTTGCATTTATTCCCTTTAGAAAAGAGCTGAGATTGAATCATGAACATCTTCAGCCTGGGAACCAATGTACTTCTAAAGGAAATACAGAAGGATGAGGTCGAAGGTGACAAATTGATTGAAAAAATATAAACCCCATTGCTTTTATATGCAAGGTTAGAATAAAATATAAAAATGGGAATGTAAGCTGTATTTATTACATGGTCCAAACACTTACATGTGCCAAAATTCTCCACGCAAATAAAACATTTGTGGGGTGAAATGCAGAGTCTGTTTGTTTTTACTGCTTCTGTAAACAAGCAAATACTCCAAGCTCCCTTGAGTATACGTGCTGGCTATGGACAGCTATGTCTGCACATCTGTTAGAGATTTTTCTATGCTAGTGATTCAGCTTGGACAGAACTGAAACTTCTACATATCCACAAATACTGACAAAATAAACAGCAAAAGAAAGGGATGATTTTCCCCAGCTTTTCCGCCTAGTTCTGCAGCAGGCTCTGGTTACAGTGTAATTTCCTGATGAGAAGAACTGAGGTGAGAGTGAGAACTAAGAAAGTCAATTAGAAAGCTGAGATTTGTGAGGTACCCTTGGAGACATCTCAATGAGACTTTATACCACTGCCTCCTCATTCCCCTACTTCAAGAGTGTGTACTCTACTAAACTATTTACAGTCTACATATACTAAGAATGAGTGGAACCAGAGTGTTTTGAGAAACAGATGCTGAGGCTGACCTTTCCTCCTTCTCCACTCCTGGCAGATAGATGCTGTTTCCAGTGAGATGGATCCTGTGCAGCTATACTTGAGGTGTTGAATTTCTCTTCTATTCAGGGTTTTTTTTTCTGCCATTCACTCATGCTGCTTGCCTGTCCAGTAAACCTTTAAAAGGCCCAATGTCACCTTTAGATTAAACACCTGCAACTGACCACAACCTCCTTTACTAGAACTTTGTCATCAAAGCCCTTAGTTCAACTCCTGCCATAATTCTTTCTCCTGCATGGTTACATTCCTCATACTCCCACTTCAAACAATTCACTGCATGACCCCTGCTTTGTTACCATATCTAGGCTATATAAATATCTCAAGGCATGCTTATTCTTTGCAGGTTTTCTGTCTCCCTGTCACCGGATCAGCAGGAGTGGCTGGGCAAGCAGGGCTCACCTGCCCTGGCTTGCTTTCCTGTGGGATCACCGCAGCTGCGCAGCACCATGAGATTTTGAAATACATCCTCAGCACTTTGCTTGGGCAGCACAGGGGGAATTGCTGCCTTGTGCTATATGCAGTCAGACCTTTCAGACTTGTGCATGTGGACAAAGTCATGTTTTCAAAGCTTCTGCACTCCTGGGAGCTGGATTGTCTGTCCATGTCACATGGCAGCCATTTCCCACTCTGCTCTCTGTCCCCTCTTTTCATTGTGCTGATGTTACAGTAGGAAAAAAGAGAAAAAAGAGAGAGAAAACAACTATTTTTGTGCAAATTGGGTGGCCCAAGAATTTGGGTAGTAATTAGGAAATCTACAAAATGCAGCAGCTGGTGGTGGGTTCTCACATATTTCCTTTCGTAACTGGTTACCTTGCACATGCTCCTAAAACTCTTTTGCTGTTGTTAACATTCTTGTTGCCAGTGCCAGAGCTTCTTTGTTTCACTGTTATTCCAGCTAAACCCCACTCATCCACTATCTTGTATTTGTTATGATATCTCTTTAGAGATAACATGTAGAGCAACAGTAGTTCCTGTCTCCCTCAGATCAGCAAGCCCCAGCTGCCAGGACAGGTCTCCCTGAAGCTGCCAGGTAATCCAAAGTACTGGAAGGTGGGAAAGCAAACATCAGAGAGGACAAACCCTGGTGTTGCATGCTCAGAGAGGGAAGCTGCAGCTGCCTGGGAAGACCTGTCATCACAGAGGGAATGCAGGTGAAAAGATGGGGCTCAGCAGGGCAGCATGAAAGTGGGAGGACCTGACTAGTGAGCAACAGCTGTGTTGGAACAGAGATGCCTCCACACCTACTTTGTTGAAAGCCAGTAGGTCTTGCATCACTATAAATGGGTTTAATCATATGTTCAAGTGCCAAATGATTCCCCCAAGTACTTAGTTATTAAAAAAAAAAAAAATCCAAGGGAAAAAAGGTTGTGGGTGTGAGGTACTTCAGAGCAAAGTCACTGAAGTTAACCCTCACCAACTGTGATGAGGACAAGTCTTTTCCACCAGTACATTGTGAGCCTTCAACGTGTTTTGCTAACATTTTTGGCCTATTGCTTAATGCTCCACTCTCAGACAGTTGCATCTGTCCTGCCAATAACTAAGGAAATAGTAGGTATAACAAGAAGGCTGCCTTAGATCGATGATGATATCAATTGTACGTGGGTACAGCTCTTGATCCTATCATTTTTTTCCAATCACAACACTTACTTACATTTTATTGTTTCAAGCACAGTTTTAGCAGCACATGGTGTTCTGTAGTAAAGTATCCAATGCGGCAGCTTGCCACAAACAGATATTTCTTCTTTTTTTCTAGAATAAAGACAACATAAGATTATAATGGATTTATCCAGGTTTTGGACAAAAATAAGCTTTATTTGAGACTGATTTTGTAAAAGCAAAAATGTCATATAGTAATTCTTCATAACATCATTGATTCAATACACATTCACCTGGCTTCTTAAGAACATTATTAACTGTAATTTCTTCAGAGTAATGAGACTTACTCGTCCGTTTCATAATTACACATACTCCCTAGCCTCAGGGCATTTCCAGTTGAAGGTAAGCATGATTGGACCTGAGACAAGAGCACAGGAAAAAGAGGGTGTGGAGATTATTAAGAAGGAGACAAAGGTAAGAGCAATTGCTCAAAGAGCTGAGCTTTTCTGGAAGGATTATCAAAAAGGAAAAATAATTTAATTATGGGAACGCAGAACATGCAAGGAGAGCGCTGGGCAGTTATGTCAGAAGGAGCAACTGTGCAGTTCCCAGAGGTGGCTGTAATAATGAAGACAATGTTTATACAGTACCTGATCTTTTGAAACACAAGTTAAAAAGAGGTCAGGAATAAAGAAATAATTGGGGAGAGGGTGGAAGAAACAGACAAAAGGGAAAAAGCTCTCTCTTGGATTTCAGGTGATGACTGTAGCAGGAAAAGCTGAAAAAAATACTGCCTTCTGCTTGGTTTTCACTGACTATTGTCATTCCCTGCCCTCTCTGTCCATGCAGCACTACCTGAGTCTCTGTGCACGTCTTGTAACATAATATCAGGACAAAAAGTCCCACAGTCTGCCAACCGTGGGCAAACGAGTGCCTTAAGTGTGGTGTGGGTCCCCGTTGCTGTACTCTGCTCAAACTGGAGTGGACTGTGCTGGTGGCAGGGGAAGGCAGACAGTAAGGGACTTCGAGATGGGTTTTTGTGGCCTCTCAAGTCCATGTGACGTTTCTGTCCTTGCAAAGGGCGATCCTGTACATCCCCCGAGCAGGGACCAGATAACACTTCCATCTAGTGGACAGTCTGGCAGATCTATGCTATTTTGTACCAAGGTCTGGGCCATAGGCTGTCTTTGACTTCTCACCGTTTTACAAAAAGTATCCAATTTTTCTGCATCAGTATGGTGGGGATGAGCTCATCTGGGAGAAAAGCTCTCAGGTTTCTACCTGGGTATCCAAATTCGAAAAGTTTGATTTGATATCATAGGTCGCCGTGGATGTGATGCCTTGGAACACAGATATTTCATCCAGGAATGCTAAGGTGGGGTTTAGGTAGTGCTGGTAGGCTTGAATAGGTTTTAAACTTAAGCCAGATTGTCTCCAAACCTAATTGCAGTTCCATCGAAGCTAATTCAAAGTTTAGCTGAACAAGCAGATCAGGGAAAAATTCATGACCTACAGGCTAGGTAAAAATGAACTTAAAATCTTCTATGCCACTCAGTATATGTAGCCTATGTCAGAGAAAAAAACCCACTATTTTTCAATGTGTTAAAACTCATTCTGGAGAAAAAAGGAACTGCCTGATCACCTTGGTAATACCCAAAGGGGGTTTTAGGAGAAGAGAAGTTTCTCCCATCTCTTCTACACAACAACCACAGTAAATCCCAGAGTAACAGCCTGTCAGCATCAACGCACTTCATGCAGATTGCAAGAATGAGTTGGATGCTCTTTCTCTGTTTATCGCAGCTGTGAGGATTAAAATTTAACATGCTATTGCTAGGTACAATTTGTATTTCTGAAGTCCTCTTCCATTTCAAGCCTCTATACATAGATTGTCAAAAGAAATAAAAAAAAAAAAAAAACAAAACAAACACAAAATACCTAAGTCCCAGTCCGTGAAGGAAACCAAATACCCAAATCCCAGTCCCTGAAGGGAGCTAATGTCTCCATCCTCTGCTTTCCAAACAGCCTTTTATCAGAGTGAATTAAGTTGACTTAAGGTGACTTCTATCATCTGCAAGGAAAATTCCCAAGCAAAGAGCTGAATCAGCTGATGAATTAGCAAAAATGCTCAGATTACTCTGACTTGGGGGGGAGAAGGGAAAGAGAGGGAGGGGAGAGACAGATATATACTTTCAGATTTCAGCTTTACTCCATTATTCTAATCCATCTGTGTAGCCCCCAAAGTTACAGTTGCTACAGCTGCTACCCCCTTTCATTTTGACCAGACAACCATTGCTCTTTCCAGCAGTATACGAAAGCCGGAAAGTGCTATGGCAAAGGAAGAGCAACTTCCAGGTGCTTCCAGATGAGCTGCCACCCCCAGTGAAAAGAGACCCCGGTCTCAGGCTCCCATAGCAGAGCTGCCGCCCCTCCGTCACTCTGAATGTACGGTGCTGTCCCACATGCTCCACACAATGCTGCCTTTAGGGTTGGAGGAGCAAACCTTTAAAATAGCACGCACACCCCACTTGCAAAAGCACAGATGCATAGGTACTGCAGTGCTAGTAAGGGCAGTGATGAGTGGGTAGCAGAGGTGAAGCTGAAATAAGCTATAAACAGGGACCATGTTTATGGGTCTGAGCCGGCAGCAAGCAATGCGTTGCATAGGCCTGAGTGATTCCAGCTGCCAGATTGCTACAAGCTAAAATCAACATCCCAGTGTTTCAGACTGGTGGGCTGATACCATCTAGGGATTAAAACAAAAAAGGGCTAAATTGAGGTAAATAGTGATGACAAAGGATTAATAGGTTCCATGTGGATTCCTGACCCTTCTTTCACTGGTATGTATCAAGATTGTCCTGAAAATTGCTGTGGGCTTGAACAGAGAGTTTGGGAGCTGCTTCTTCTACCTTCAAAATATGCCAGGAAAGCCAAGAGGACAATTGGGGATCATGCTGGCTGGAGTAACTTGCTGGGTGTTTTGAGCATATTTACCCCGATTTCTATACTGGTGGGAAAAATAGGAATAGTGTATATTTAGCATATCTCTACCTTTAAGAGCGGAATTATCTCTTGTCAAATTTTGAGTTATTAAAATTTGAGGGCTGTTTACAAAAGCAAAAATCTGGAACAAGTCATTTTAAAGCATGATTGAAACAGCTCCTGCATCCTTTCCCAGCACTTCAGCTCCCGGATTGTGCTGCAGACAGCCCGTACAAGCAAGGAGCATCAGCTCAGCAGCTCTCTCAGAGAGACTTCAAGAGGATCAGAAAATAATGAAATAGAGAAGGCAATAAGAGATGTGTAATTTGGCTAGCATGGATGAGCTTCCAAAATCCAGGCCAGAATTAACCAAGTTCAGATGATTTGTAGAAATCAAATGACACAAAGAGAGCTCTCCCTCCTTCTCTAAATATGTTTGCTCCAAATAGTAAGTAGCTTGGAGAGACACAATTTATGCTTCTCTGTCATAAACTTTGAGGCAAACAGCACTTCTCACTCTGATGAATGATTGAGGTAAGCATGGGAGGGAGGCTGATGACTCATTTTTGCAGACCAAGAATAAGGTAGGCATTGCTGAAGAGATGCTGGAAAAATTGCCTGAGACAGAAAAGTTTAACAAGAGAGTCTGGAAGAGCTGGCATCAGGTGAAAAGCTTAACACCTTGCTGGCAGAGGTGCGCAGGGTGTTCCCCCATACAAGAAGCAGTGGGAGGGTCACCTACATCCTACCATGTGTTCTGAAAAATCTGGTCAGAGATTATTTGGTCTGGGCATCCAAAATGAGGGAGGATTAAAATCTCCCTCTTTGCTTTAGCTCCTTCTCTCTAAAATGGGGGTCAAAATATCCCCTGCCTCCACAGGGCTGAAAATAAGATGTTGTAAAGCACTAGTGCCTTTACTGTGCACCATAGCTAGAAGGATTTGGTAATTCTCAACAGTCTTCATGGATGCAGGAGGTAAGACTTGAGTCACCCGCTGCTAGTGAAGAGAAAATAAATTATTAACTACTTAGTCACAGTTGCTCATTGCTGCTCTGATTGGTTCAGTGATAACCACCATTCTCAGGAATCCTGGAAAGTCACATGATGTGCAACAACTGAAGAAAGTCCTGGGAAAGCATATTTTGCAAGAAAAGTTACTAAAGCTGACAGCCTTCCCCTGCATTATAGCTTGCAAGGGAACATTGTATACAGGGATTTGGAATGCATATACAGTCCTGGGATCAGCAGGTTTTTAATGGCTAATGCATTTCCTGCAGCTGTACAAAGTGTCATCTGACATATCTATACTCCACAGGGATCCCTTTTCCCAGTAATTGGAGTGTAATTGATAGGCTACAGTCTGCTGTGCCTCTTGGAAAGCATATGCCTTGATTGAAAGTATCAGAGTCTTCTATACATTTAAGGGGAAACAGAACAACCTGTAGCTATGACAGAGGTGTTGCCATTATGGGGTTAATTAGGCATTAACAACTGAGGGACAGCACGCATTTTCTGGGGATTAATGACCATCTGGGAGAAATCGATGGCCTAGGAAACCCTAATTATTAGTGTTTAGGGCTTGTCCTTTCTCAAGGTCATTAGTACGGCTGCAGGGTATGGCTGGATTGGAGTCCAAATGTCCGTTCAGATGCCCCCTCTGAACGCTAAGGAGTTTGCACCTGGCTCTGTGGCTTGTGGTTTGCAGCCAGCTGCTGATAAACTGATACTAGTGAGAAGATTTTGAAAGCATTCAGAGACCATTGTTTGAATGATGGGTAAAAGGTTCACAGATCAGGTACGTTTTCATCTTTTCAGTTTATAATATCCATCAGTTAATTTGTTTTACGATAAAGGTTTTTCCTTGAGCTCATAAGAAGCTATTTTGCTGGTGTCAGTCCCTAAATGTGCCAGTACCATGGCGTCTCAGAGTTCTGCCTGCTGTACCTTCCAGCAAGACATGTTTCACAAAAAAAGTGGGAATTGCAGGATAACCCACCCAAATGGGGAGATTTTCTTGCTTTGGTATGAAATTGGAAAGATTGTATTTTCAATATTTTTATACATACACTTTATATATAATATATATAATACACATACATATATGCATACAGAAAAGAGAAAGGAAGAGAGAAATGATGTGATGACGATGAGGTCCACAGAGGTCTGATCATTCTGTACCTTACAAAATGGTTAGATTTTGTTATCATGTCACCCAAGACAGGTGATGCAGCATGGCTCTGTGTTTTCAAATAGGCTTGACAATTACAAACATCTTCTTCCTGTTTCCTTGCCTTATCTTGAAATCTGAATCAAGGAAAACAAAATTCCACCACTTGCTTTCTGAAGTTAGTATTACTTTTTACTCTTTCTCATGCATGTATTTCTAAATTTACCTATAAATCATTCTGCCTCTCCATCTCTGGAGGTCTTCTATATGTTTGGCAGTAGGAAGCAAAAGGTTTCATGGGGCTACACAAGCTAGGGCCCAGGTATTTTGCCATGTGCCTGTTGGCATAGAAACTCCTAACATGTGCACGTCAGTATTGTTCTTCCAACCTACACTAGGAACTATTCACCAGATGGAACTCATATGCCACCAAGTGCCTGGTTAACATAGCTCTGTATCTCTTCCATTCTTAACTAATCTCAGTTTTACATCACTTTGTGTCTCCATCCTCAGCTCTTCACTGACTTGTATGAGAGGACCTCTGCCCCGGCATACAGATGCCTGGTACAAAGCTGCTGACGCTTTCCCTCTGGTCCTGAGCTCCTCTGCTTCATTAGGGTGCCCAAAAAAAGTCCTGGAGGTGCTTACGGGGGCAGATGAGTTCCCTCAGCTGCCCTTCCTGTCCTGCTGGAGATTAGGCCTCTTTTTCCCCTTTCTGTAATAGAATTATCTGAAATGAATACACTCTGGCTTTTCAGCTGCCTCAGTTCATTGCCTGCTGCATTAACTGAGACACCAAATTAGTTTATCCCAGCAGGACTCTCCAGAGAGTACCTGAAATTGCTTTTTACTTGACTACTTTATGCCTCTCAATTGCTCCCAGTCAGGCAATTTTCGGTTTTTTTTTTGAAATCAGAATAAGTATTTTTTTTTATTTCAGAAGTGTTTCACCTTGCCTGCCTCACAGGTAGGGCCACTATTGGGCACTGCCCATCCACACCGCACAGCGGAGTCCTGAAACAGTAAGAAGTCCTGAACTGGGGATAAGTAATTTGACAGTTGCCAAGAGAGCTGTCAGCAGTCAAACCCCATTAACTCCCGTCTGCAAGGCCCATGAAAAATTGCATGTGTAGATTGAACAAACCCACTTTCCATACCAGTGAAGAAAGCGTGGCTGAGCAAAGTGAATAATAAGGCTCCCCAAAATTTTTAACTTACTTTTGCTCAAGTTTTAAGAAGCTGGGTGGTGTGACATATCCAGAGCCCGCTTCTGCTTGATCAGGAGCAGGAGTGGTTTGAGAGATAATAGTGGATCACATCAAAATCAAACCCCCTAAACCTAGGGTTTTTTTCCCAGCAGAAATGATCAATTGAGTTTTAAATAGCTCCAGACTTTAGCAAAGTGTGTATTTGTCCATTATTGGGTGCTAGGTAGGGACAACTCTAGCCTTAAGCCCAAGCGATGCATTCAGCTAGCGTCCTGCTCTGTCATTATTCACTTCGGCTCTTCCCTTGCTCCCCAGGATTTGCCCAGACATTGAAAAATTCTTCTATGATTATTTAGCAAAAATACATTACTTCCAGTGTTTAAACCCCAGGATCTTTCAGTATATCCCAGCTACTGACAATACTGTTGAACACAACTGTCTTCTGCACAGTAATTCCCAGTGTCTGATAAGCCCACGTGTGGGCAGGCCATGCTCAGGGAGTGGGGACCAGCATCTTTCGCAGGTAACAACTTTTTGTTATCAGATTATCTAAGTGTTTGGCATATGTCCATATGGTCATTTAAGTATTGCCTCCTTTAATGTATAGTGTATATCCTAAAACCCCTAAAGGCTTAACCAAAACCCTTTATGCTTATGCTCCATTTCTCCATGAGGCTGAAGAACACAAATAGCATTGTTGTGTTATCAATTATAAATCTGTTAAATGAAATAAACCATTATTTTCAGTATTATATTGGTTAAAGCTTTTCTCATTTTAATTTTGATTGTTTGCTAAAGGTCTTTAGAAGTAAAAACAGAAAGGAGGAGAAAGGGCAAAGAGCAATAGAAATAACCAAAATATCTCCCCATCTCCCCAGGAAGGCATCCTGGCCCCAGTGAAACACATATTAAAAATGCACATTGTTTCAAGCAGATGCTTTCCCAGCCTTGGTCTTCATGGGCTGAATCAAATCGTAACTGTTCAACTAAGCATAGAAAATTACAGCAAGTTCTCACTCTTTTTGAATGCCTGATATTGAATTTCATTCTATCTCTTTTTTTAAAAATCAAGAAATAGATATGTTTTAAGAACATAAGCTGACATAGTTAACACATACTTCTCAGATCCTGGCAGAAAAAGATTTTGTACCTTGTCTCTTTATATCTTGTCTACTATGTCAAGGTCTTGGTCATCCCTGCCAGCCTACATGCTTTCCAGAGGGCCCTGTTTGCTTATAATATCCTAAATTGCACTGACGGTCTGTTTAGAGCAATCAAATTAATTTGTGACAAATGCAATTGCTCTAAGTAAAAAAACCTTAATGTTCTGGTGCTTATTTATTTTATTTCTTTACATTGAGCACATTCAAAGAATAGTAAAAGTGTTTGTGTTATTGCAACATAAATAAGAATAGTAAACAACCTCTTTTTTTCTTCCCATTCAATCCTTGCTCTCTATTTGTGGCCAAAGCATCTACCTGTAGGCACAGCCATCGAAACATACAGTAATTTGATTTGCTTATATGGTTGACTGGATTAAATCAGAGAAGGACTGGACTAATCCTAAATAGCACAGCACTAGTTACAGAGCAGATGTGCTGCTATGTAAGAGCACAGAATGAAGCAGTTCAAGCCCTGATTTTAGCTTTGTTCAGTTAGTTATTCTGAAGTTGAGCAGACATAACTGAGGTGTTTCTAAGCAGGAATATTCAATATGGTAATTGCAGATGACCCATCATTATTAACTCAATGGCCCTTAACCATTGCTTGAATTAACATGATTAGCCACAAGAGCTTGAATATAAATAGTATAAAACACTCCTTTTTTTAAGATATGCAAAGATGATCTTTAAGCGCTGTTCCTTTGCAAGGTTATTTGCAAGTGTTATAGGGACTGTGACTCACAAAGGGGAACAGCGCTTTATAACGTCCACGTGCCTTTTGACAAGCTTATTCTGTGGCTATTTTGTTGTTCTAATTACATTTTGTTGAGGTTAATGATCCAGGAACTGTGGTCAAAGGGAAGCATCAGTGATTTAGCTACATAGTACAGAAGATTCTCTCTTTTTAATTATCATGTGGCATGCACCTTTCTTTATCTAGCTGGCCATAGGTTCTGTTCAAAGGCATGTGTGCATAAACATGGATAGCAAAATAGTCACCCCTGTTATGGATCATAAAAATGCCTATCTGTTAAATTTGCTGGATTTGATATTTTAAGAGAGAGAATCTTATCAAGGATAGGTAAGCAAGGAATTGAAACATCTAGCAGATATGCCTAATATCATCCATCTGACAAAACCACAGTTTTGGTAAAAATTAGCTGGTGCCTGCCCAATAGCACACTTTAACTATGGCCCTTCATTCAGTTCTCACGTAATGCACATGGCGTTGTTCTTTCCCCTTGTGTGTCTCGGGCCTTTCTACTGAAGCATAAGGAGGTGAAGAACAAGCTACTTCTCCGCTGCAGGTCTCCATTGCAGGGTCTGTGCTGTATTCACTTGCCTGTACACTTCTAAATAACAGAAGATGTGAACTCTTGCATATGCTGATTTAGGTTTCTGTCTTTGTTATGAAATTATCGCGGATCAAAACGCAACTCTAGCCCCATGAGTGTGTGTATGCCCTCTTAAAGCTCATGTTTCTCCCAATTGAGATGAAATTTGATCACTTTGACCTTTTCCAGCCCTAAGATGCAGTGGTGGACAAAAAAGGTAACTAGAAATCACAGACACTGAGAAAAACAGAACAAGGGACTGTTTTAGGCCTCCTATTTCAGTCAAATTTATTTGCATTATCGTAGTTGAAAAAAATGGGTCTGTGTTGAAGCAAAAATAGTTTTCTACAGTCCCTGTTATCATCCCATTTTTAATAAATTATCTCGTATTTGCATAAGGATTCATAGCTGTGTGCAGTGCTTTGAAACACCAGCGGTCTTGGTCTCTTTTCTCAGGTTTCCACTAGCACCACTGGCATCAGTGGTTTGCCTCAGGCTAGGTTACAGCCTCGCTATCGTGCTGTGTGAAGAGACAGGCAGAAACACATAGAATCATAGAACAATAGAATAGTTTGGGTTGGAAGCGACCTTTAAAGGTCATCTAGTCCAACCCCCACTGCAATGAGCAGGGACATCTGCAACTAGATCAGGCTGCTCAGAGCCCCATCCAACCTGACCTTGAATGTTTCCAGGGATGGGGCATCTACCACCTCTCAGGGCAACCTGTTCCTGTGCTTCACCACCCTCAGCATAAAAAATTTCTTCCTTATATCTAGTCTAAATCTACCCTCCTTTAGTTTAAAACTATTACCCCTTGTCCTATCGCTACAGGCACTATTAAAAAGTCTGTCCCCATCTTTTTTATAAGCCCCCTATAAGTATTGAAAGGCCACAATAAGGTCTCCCCGCAGCCTTCTCTTCTCCAGGCTGAACAACTCAACTCTCTCAGCCTTTCCTCACAGGAGACGTGTTCCATCCCTCTGATCATTTTTGTGGCCCTCCTCTGGACCCACTTGAACAGGTCCATGGCTTTCCTGTGCTGAGGACTCCAGAGCTGGACGCAGTGCTCCAGGTGGGGTCTCACCAGAGCAGAGTAGAGGGGCAGAATCACCTCCCTTGACCTGCTGGCCACGCTTTTTTTGATGCAGCCCAGGATACAGTTGGCTTTCTGGGCTGTGAGAGCACATTGACAGCTCATTTCCAGCTTTTCATCCACCAGTACCCCCAAATCCTTCTCAGCAGGGCTGCTCTCAATCCTTTCATTGCCTAGCCTGTACTGATACTGGGGCTTGCCCCAACCCAGGTGCAGGACTTTGCACTTGGCCTTGTTGAACCTCATGAGGTTCACATGGGCCCACTTCTCGAGCTTGTCCAGGTGCCTCTGGATGGCATCCCATCCCTCAGGTACGTCAGCTGCACCACTCAGCTTGGTGCCATCTGCAAATTTGCTGAGGGTGCACGTGCTCCCAATACGGACCCCTGAGGGACACCACTCATCACTGATCTCCATCCAGATATTGAGCCATTGAACACTACCCTCTAGATGTGACCGTTCAACCAGTTCTGCATCCACTGAACAGTCCATCCATCAGATTCATATCTCTCCAATTTAGAGAGAAGGATGTTGTGGAGGACCATGCCAAAGACCTTACAGACGTCCAGATAAATGACATCTGTAGCTCTTCCCTTGTCCACTGATGTAGTCACTCCATCATAAAGGCCACTAGGTTGGTCAGGTAAGACTTGCCCTTGGTGAAGCCATGCTGGCTGTCTCGAATCACCTCCCTGTCCTCCATGTGCCTTAGCATAGCTTCTAGGAGGATCTGTTCCATGATCTTCCCAGGCACAGAGGTGAGGCTGACAGGCCAGTAGTTCCCAGGGTCCTCCTTTCTACCCCTTTTAAAAATGAATTAGTGACATCCACACCTAAAAAATGTGATTGATGAATTACAACTCCAACTGCAGAGGCTCTGTATCTTAAGGATCTATTACTGATTAGGCCACAAAGAGCATAATAGGTTACAATATCTCCAAACAAGGCCATGTAATGCAGTGATACTTTCAAAATTACAAAGTCAGATGATATCAGAGCATCTTACTAAGTCATAAGGTCCATGTCAAACAAGGAAGTCATAGTGGTCCTGTTGTATAAGCTGGTAAAGCCAAATGGAGGAAGCATTTTTAAAAAGCCAAACCCCTGAATGTCACTTAGCAGCTATAAGAGACTAATCTCACCAGCATGTTTTACTGGACACTAGAGGACAGACAAACCACTGCGTGCAGTTAAATAGATCCCAGTGCACAAACATCCCCTACGTATAACCCCACGCAAGACAGGTCATAGGGACTAAGGAAGGATTCTCCCCAAAGCTGGTTTAAACTTGACGCTTTGTATATGTGGTTGATAGTGGCACAGCATTGAGGGAAGGAGGGGAGAAAAGACAACAGACAATCAGGGCTCATACTTGGTTTCCTCAAATAATCAGAAGGCTTGCTGTGATTTACCATGGTATAGGCAAATCCAGGCAACAGGACCCCCTGAGCTGACTTGGCGGATGGTGTATAAATGCAGTGCTTTGAAGGTTGTGAGGCAGATGACACAGAGTGTGGCAACTCCTCTGCTCCTTTGCAATTTCTATTAACTCTAACAGCTCTTGACAGCAGGCCATGACCAATAGGGCCAAAACCCAAAAGTCTAACTTTAATGGGACAAAACTTACATACATGATCTGAGCACATGCATGGTGAAATACAGACAACAGTAGAAAAAATTTAGGGGCCGTAATACTTTGCTGTTCTACTATGGTGCACTAGGTACCCAGGAAATTAGGAACTGTCTCAAGGAAACCTTGGCAAATCACAATTTGATTCATGTGTACATAGAAAGTAAGAGCCCATCAAAGATATTCCGTGTGACAGTTTCTTATCAAAGGTTTCTCTTTCTTGCTGTAGAATTCCTGAGAGAGGGAAAATTGCCTGAGAAAGGAAAGCTTTATCAGGTCTCCCTTTTCAGTACACCCAACCTATACAGGGCTTCCAATCAAGGCTTGATTAATGTAGCACATCCCACTTTCTACTTAAGGATATAAAAAGATAAGAGGCTTGTTTTTATTTTTAGTCAGTGACTCATTCTTACCTTGCATCTGTTTAGAAATATGGAAAGAGAAACAAACTGCTCAGATGTCTTTTTGGGGTTTTCAAAACCAGATATAAATTATATTGAATCATCATACCGATTCACACTTGGTCTTACTCTGGTTCACTTTTGATTAAATGGGCCTGATGAACCGCATCTCAAATACCCTGAGAGCATCTATGCCCTTTCCCTTTTTTTTCTTTTGATTTGACTTGTTAATTTCTCTGGAAATAACTCAAATCTTAGAGCACTGCACTGCAACTCCTTTTGTGTACTGCACTGTGTGTTTGTTAACTGGGGGTTGTGCTGCTTCTCTTCCACCCTAGGGCTTGGTGTACTGGAGGGGAGCCTCCAGTTCCACAACATCCCAGTAAATCCATCTCAGGGAACAAGGGACAGTCAGCCAAGATGGACTCCTAAAATCCTCCCATGAATAAAACAAAACAGCAGGCATTTTACCACTTCAAGAATGTCCCATTCTTGGGTGAAATTAGCACTGCCAGCTCTGTTTTCGCTGCACTTTTCCTAAAAAGCCTCCTGCCTTATTGCAGAATCAATGCAAACACAAGGGCAAGGGGGGCAGGTGCAAACAGTTACTGGGTTTCTCTACACCGTGTTGGCCATTTCTCCTCTCTGCAGTGCTGTCAGTGCAGCTGAAAAAAATCCTAGCAAATCTTTACATGAACATTCACCATCTCGACACTGGTGACACACTCCAGCATAACAGTGCAGCCCAGGCACTATTATGAGTTAGGAGCTTTGTGCAGATGGAGATACTGCAAAGAGGAAACAGGGCCTTGGCTTCAAAGTGCTCCAGCAAGGCTGTTTGTTTGAAACTTTGGGGTACATTGTAATGAAGCTCCGCACCAAGTCTTCATCTTCACTGCTATTAAACCAGCAGCCCTTACTAGCACTCTGATTAGTTTCTTAGTATCTATTTAAATTATACCTCCATTTGGGCCCTTTAGTGCCAGCTTTCGGACAAGTTTGAGTGCTTACCTGCTGCCTGGAACAAACAGAGAGTCTGACCAAGAGAAGTAAATGATCATAGAAGACGTTTTGGCTCAAAGCACCTTTCTGGCTTCACACAGGGAGCCTTACAGTTCTGTTCCTACTGTGTGGGTACACACACACTGAAAGATACCACTGCCTCTGTTCACAAGCAGCTAAAAGACAGATAAGCTGTACCTATATCTGGCTCCCATGTTGTTACCTGACTGCCTTTCAGTGCCTACAGTTCACTAAGGCGGACATGGAGCCCAACATGCTATTGAAATGTCTCTCATCTGTCCTTGCTTCTAGATGATGGGGGTGGCAGCTTCTTGACTGGATGCTGGTTCTGAGCCCTGGGGGCGTCCTGGAGGTAAGTTCTTGATGTCTGTTTCCTTGAAGGAATAAACGTCGACGATGTGGCAAGAGTTTATCCATGTGCAATTTTACTTAAGGTTTTCCTAAGGTCTTCCAAGTGTTTTTGTGCCCTGGGGAGATTGCCCAGATTAGCTATGAATCTTTCTGTACTTGGGAGAGCTGCCAGGTCTCAGCAAAAAGGTCACCCATGTCCCTCTTCAGCTGTGGGAACCTAGACGTGCATATGTGTCCCATGTCATTGCATGGTTCCTCTACCAGTGCCTGCAGTTCACCAAGGCAGAAGTGGATCCCAACATGCAATGAATCTAGACCGCCAATATGCGGGAAACTGGGGTCAGGGCTTGATCCAGTGGAAGTCCTCGGGGCCGCTGCTCCCCGTGCTGATGCTCCCAGACCTAAGCTGATGGCTGCAGTTATGTATTGCTAATTTACAACATTCCTCACTGACACAGGAGCCCAAATGTCAATGGTAAATAAGGACACCTAACAAAGGACAGCCTCCACTTCACAAGCAATTTGTTTCTCTTAAAGGTGGTCATGGCAAATCACTACTCACCCACTGGTCAGGGCTAAATTAATTCTGTCTAATGGATGGACAATCCAGCCTTACTTCTAGGTCCCTGTAATATGTTAGGTATGGATGTATTGAAGGGTCAGTTGTGGGTGGACTCGTGGGGAAAATGGGAAATAGGGGCACCATGTGCTCTACCCACAGTTTACCTTGCATCGACACATCCCTGACTGTGAACCTGTTGCAAACAGGTCAGTAGCATGAGGTCCAGCTCCTGCCCCTTTATCCTACAATACAAGTCACCTTCTGATGCCATCCGGGCTGCTCCTGAAAAGAGCTGGAAGGACGGGGAAGCGTGGTCAAGTCTCCTTCCTGCTACAACTCTCCTGCATGGCCAGTAGAGCGACCTCATGGCAAGTGGTGACTAGCGGTAGATGACAGAGCCCTGAACGCTGCCACTGAACTGCTCACTGCGGCTGCTCCTGGTCTGATTGAGACAGCCCACTGTCTCAACGAACAAGCCTTGCCATGAATGGCAAGCGTAGCTGGGAAGGATACGTTTTTTTTAGGCTCCCCGTATCGGGGACAGATAGGGAGAGATTTGCTTTCACCTGGCAGGGACTGCCATTAACATTGACTGGACCATCCAACCAGTTCCTTACCCACAAACAGTCCATCCATCAGACCCGTATCTCTCCAATTTAGAGAGAAGGATGTTGTGGAGGACCGTGTCAAAGGCCTTATAGAAGCGCAGAGAGATGACATCCGTAGCTCTTCCCTTCTCCACTGATGTAGTCACTCCATTACAGAAGGCTGCTAGGATGGTCAGGCAGCATATACCCGCCGTGTCCTCTCTCCAGGTTTCCTTTCGCCTGTCGAATAACTTAAGAGACTATATTTTCTCTGTTTTATTGATTGACTTTGCTCTTTGAGGACCTGGCAGAAAGTATTCCCTTAGATTTCAGATGAAGAAGAAATGGAAAAGTAAAGGCTTCCTCTTTCCCATAAGACGAAAGTGACTCATTAGCCCTGGGGTCCCCCAAGGCGCCAAACGGGGCTCCAGCCTGGAAGCTGCCTACAGGAGGGGATCTTGCACTTGTCTCGAGACTGAAATCACTCCCTCTTCAGCCTCACGAGCTGTTGCTAACAGCACCTGAGGAGGTCCAAAATCCCTTGGCTGTGGTTTCCTGTTGTTTTGGGGGACTGTGAGCTACTCGCTGCCCCTGTGACAGTGCCTGGAAAACAGGGCAGAGCTGTGGGCTCAGCCCCGGCTGGGACTGTGTCCCAGCCCTTGGATGGAGCTGCCCGATGGAACGTGCTCCCCTTCCCGGGAGGGCAGCTCCCCTGCCTGTGCTCCAGCGGCTCTCCACGAGCGCCCTGAGAGCCGTCCCCATGTGGCCTCAGCCCAGCCGTGAGGTCACAGCAGGGCTGTGAGGTCACAGAGCCCCACGGTGACATGCTGGCCATAAGCACCAACCGCTCAGCCCCCGGCCCTGACTGCAGCAGCAGCAGCAGCGGCAACAGCGGCAGCGGCAGCAGCAGCAGCATGGTGCGAGTGCAGGGGGCCACGGCCCCCGCCCACCGCCTCCTCCTCATCCTCCTCCTCCTGGTGGCCCTGCATGTCAGGGCTGCCTGGGTGGCTCCGTGGCGAGCGCAGGGAGCAGGTAAGCGGGCGGCACTGGTGCAGCCTTTCACGGGCCAGCGGGCTCTTCTCCCCGAGAAGCGTGGATGATGGTTTTTTCCCTCCAGTGCTTTAGCAAGGGTTTCCTCTGTGTGTGTGAGAAAGCCCCGGGGGGCCGTATGTTGATCTGTCCGCTCCTCGAGGGGTGTTGCACGTGGCCTGGAAAGAGTGTTTGGAGAGCTGCCAGGAGCCAGCCAAGAGGTCACCAGGCCCCTCTGCAGCTTTGGCAATCTCCACCTACGTCTGGCTCCCCTGCTGTTACCTGACCCCCTTCCAGTGCCTGCAGTTCACTAAGGCAGCACTGGATCCCAGCAGGCAATGGAAACATTTCTCATTTGTGCTTGCGTCTAGATGAGGGTGGCGGCAATGGTTATCCAGCTTCTCGGCTGGTCGTTGGTTTGGAGCCCTTGGGGCATCCCGGAGGTAAGTTCTCAATGTCCCTTTCCTTGAAAGAACCCGCTTGGGTTCCAGGACGGAGCCTCTGGCAGATGGCATGGCTACGTCATGGCTTTTTCCCCGCTTTGAGAGCTGCCAGCTCAAAGCCCAAGGGTCAGCCAGCCAGGCGCCTCTATGCGTGCGCCCTCTCCTCGCGTGATCCCCTTACCGCTTCTGCAATTCAGTTATGCCGATGTAGATCCCAATAGATGACCGAAGCTCCTCTGGGTGTTTAGTTACAGATGTGCCTGCAGGGAGGACTTTTCCAGCTCCTCGGCTGGATGCTGCGCTAGAGCCAGGCTAGCATCGCAGGGGTGAGTAGTCTGTCTCTGCTGACCTCGCAGGCTGTGCACTGCTTTTGTGTAATTTAATCCTGTGAAGTTGAACCAAATACTTTCTGTTAAGGTCCTCCAAGAGCAAAGTACCAAGCTGAAGGAGGAAGAAAGTCCCCGGCGCCATCTGAAGTTGTAAGGCAAATGCTGGAGGAACTGAAGAGAGCACACGGTGGGTATATTTCACTCTGCCTTCGCCGTGAGACTCGGCAACCGGAGGATTTAGATACACATCTGCACACGCTGTAACCGGCACAGCAGGAAAGGATCGATTGGAGCCCCGCAGCAGCGATGCTGGGTTTCAGGCCTTGCAGGTGCTAGCGAGCCACAGAGACGGTGCAGAGCCTCTGCTGCCAGTCGTGGTTCAGGCCGAGTGCTGGGGCAGCTGCTGCCCCAGTTTGACCAGTACGGCTCAGAGGTGGCTTGTGCAGATGTTGGTAGGCAGATTTGAGGGCCTGGCGTGTGCTGAACTTGTGTTCGGCTCACACGCAGCACTGCTTGACATTGGGCCAGTTCCAGGCGGGAGCGAGGTCCCAAGCAATGCTGCTTGCCCTTTCCTAGTGCTGGAAGTCGGGTGGAGATGCTGACTCGGCAGGCTTTTTGGGTTGTGCTCCATTTCCCGTCTGCAGAGCGATAGCTGGGATGGGACGCATGTGACCGTTGCTGGTGCTTACAGGGAAGGGCACAAGGGCCTTGCGGAGGAGCCCTTCTCAGAAGGGCTGTTTCCCTGGCTGGCCTGGCTGCAGCTTCTTCCCCTCCTCTTTGAAGGAAGGCATTCAGCATCGCCTTACACTTGCCAAGAATGCACTATGTGCAATGCAAACCAGAAGATCGCGTGCAATTTCCTGGTCTCCCAGCAGGCCAGGCGGGGCTGGTGTTCGGAGTAGTGACTAGGCACAGCCTCAAAAGCCCAGGCGTTTTTTCAAAACCTTATCAATGTCTTTCTCAAAGAAAGTCTTGCCTCCTGAAGATGCCATCTCCCTGATGGGGAACAGTTCCATCTGATCCAACTGTCCCGCTTTCTTTCTCAAGAGACGGACCGAGAGGCTGTGCAGAAGGAGGCGTTGCCGGAAGGAAGCGGTGGCTCACTGCCAGTCTCTGCTGAAGAAAGAGAGGCGATGCGAGCCGCCGGCACGCCAGGTAATTGCCGTCCCGTGCTCTGCTGGTGTCACCCATCAGGATGCCTGTGTGTCAGCAGGCTCTTCCCCCAGTGCCCTCTCTTGCACGTCACATCAGCAGCCAAAGCTGGAGGTGTTTTGGGCTCGAGGCATCTGGACCACATTCCGCAGATGGTGGGAAATGTGGCTCTTGCACGAACATACCTCCCACTCTAGCTGCATCCCAGAGCTTGCCCTGAGTCCCTAGAGGCCCAGGGCACAAAAGCAGCACAGAGCGGGATCCCTCCCATCAGCTGAGGTCCAGAGCGATGCCCTGACTCCCAGATTGGGCAGGGCCTTAGAGGGAACCTCCCCATCCTCCTGCATCCTCTGTGCCTGAGCCATGCTGAGCCTTTCCCTGTCGTCTCTGCTTTTTGGCAGTGCTGCCAAGGCCCAGAGAAGACCACCACAGCAGGGTATATGGATTTCCTCGAGCGGACTCAGGTACTGAGCAGTCTTGCTGGGCTCCCTGAGTGGGAGACAAGTCCTGAAACCTGGGAGCGGCTGCAAGCAGTGCCCGTGCTGGGGACAAGGCAGAAGGGGAGAGCAAGGCTCAAGCGTCTCTTGGGAAGGCCTGACTCTGTCCCCTCGGGCTGTGGGAGCTGGCCTGGGGGGAGGGAGAGTTGGGGGTGGCACTGCCTGCTGCAGGGATGGTTTTTGCCCGTGTCCCTCGAAGGAGCGACTGGGCAAGCAGCTGCGCTCCCCCCTGTACTTTCCTTCTGGCCTTCCGAGTTTTGGTCAGTGGGACAACCTGTCCCAAAGGGTGGGAGCGTGCCTCCAGGCACTGGCACTGGGGGGAAACAGAGAACTTCCTGGCCGTATCAAACGTGCTGCAAGCTTACCGGTGGTGCACAGGACGGACTAACGTCGCAAATTGCCCCTCCGGATGTGCTCGGCGAGACAACCACAAGGGTTTACAATCCCCAGAGCATCGCAAGTGGTTTCTGTCACCAAGACATGCGAAGGAGCTGTATGATAGGCACAGCAGTAACCATGGTTTCCCTGCCACTTGCGATAGTGTTGTGCTGTGTTTGGCTCCATCGGCGGAGGAAGAGAAAAGAGTGAGTCGTTGATTTCCCCCCCCCAACACACTGCTTCCTTCAATGGCTGCTCATAGCCACAAAGCATTTCTAGTCAGGCTGCTGTCGAGCGGCGAGCTAGTGGTTGGCCAAAAAACTCTGCTGAGGTTTCTGCTGCTGGCAGATGCTTTAACTGGCCTCTTAACTCCTGGGCCTTCTTCTCGGGAGCCCGCTCTGACTGGAGCCATTGTTAGCTCCACCTGACCCTGCCTGGACAAGAGCAGTCCCCAGGAGTGACAGGCATAGGCAAAGCAAGGTCAGGAAGAGAAAGAGAGGGGGATGAGATTACCCTAGAAAGCGAGACACGCACTAGCTCCCGCTCCTGACCAGTGAACCTGCCCGGAGGAATGCCCCTGCTGGGGCTCGGTGGTGCCATGAGGTGCAGGTGTCCACCTCGGCCAAGGTGTGCCAGCAGCTCAGCCCATGGTGGTGAGCCTTGCCAGCTCTGGGCCGTGCTGTGAAGGAGAGTCCCTGTGGCCCATCAGCAGCAGAGGGCCTCAGCAGCCTCCTCCCTCCACAGGTGCCTCTCTGCAGCTTCAGAAGCCCAGCGGGAAACCGGCAGCCGCCCCTCGCGCCCGGACAGCCGGACCAGCCGCCCCGGCACCCCCGAGAGCCGGACCAGCCGCCCCGGCATCCCTGAGAGCCAGACCAGCCGCCCCAGCAGCCCTGAGAGCCGGACCAGCCGCCCCAGCAGCCCTGAGAGCTGGACCCAACATCAGCAGCCGCTGCACCTGCCTCAAACACCGGCGCGCCCGTCCTCCCCACGGCCCCCACACCCCCCCAGCCCGTCCCCAGAAGCCCTGCTCTCGCGGAACCAGCCCAGCGCCCTCCAGCCCCAGCCCCAGCCCCAGCCCCAACAGAAACGGCCCCCCCACCCCCTGAGCCTGCTGCTCCGGCCTCCGGCAAGGGCCGAAGGTGGCCAGGGTAAGGTTTGGGGGTGCGCTGACAGACACCCCCCCCCGACAGCTTCGGCATCAGCCGCTTCGCTCCAAATAAAGAGGGACAGAGCTGTCGCACAAGTGTCCGGGTGGTACCAACAGCAAACCCCGCAAGGCACCAGCGCTGGCTGAGCTCCGCGCCCGGGCGCAGCCGTGGATGCCCACGGTGTCGGCAGGCAGGAGCCAGGCACGGGGCTCCTCCGACCAGCGGCGGGGCCCCGAGGGGCTGGGGGAGCCCATGGCCATGGCCAGCAACAGATAGCGACACCAACCCGAGCCACGCACGGTGCGGGAGGCAGTGACGGGAGCCCGACCTGGCCCGTCGCATGGACTGGGGAGGCTCTGTGGGGTGAGGGAACGTTTCTCACACGGCAGGATCATCTGGCTGTGGACCTCCTCAGCTGGGATACCCAGGAAAAGAGGGAAGCCATTAAGAACATCGCCAGGGACACAAGCCTGACAAGCAAATGTACTGGAGGCAAAACAAAGGTCCTCGCTAACTCATGGGCCCTTGATGGGCCCTAGTTGATGGGCCAGCACCAGTTGGGGTGCTTCGAAGTACCTCCGCACCTGGGTGCTGAGCCTCCTGTTAAGATGCTCCCTGAGTGAGGCTTTTACTGCCTTGGGAGTAACAAAGTGGTGACCGCCCCACTGCTTGAACAGCGTGTTGAAAGGCTGGCTGAAGCACTCCTAAGAGCTCAGCTGTGCTGCGAAGGCTGTGGCCACTTTCGCAGGACACCGAAGCAAAACGCACATTGACAAGCAAGGCCGTTCATTGGTACAGATAAGGCAGTTTTGGGGGGGTATTACAGTAAGCACATGGCTTTTTAGACTAAAGGGAGGCTAAGCCTGTTGTTAGCGCTGAGGCCTTGGCTTAGATCGCAGTTACTGTTGCCAACAAGGTGTAAAAGCCTTGAGGGGGAGAGGGTTTTAAGGCTTCTCCCCGAGAAGTGTGGATGATGGTTTTTTTCCCGCCAGTGTTTAGCGAGGATTTCCTCTGCATGCGTGAGAGCTCTCCTAGTAAGAAAGCCCCGAGGGTCCGTACGTTGGTCCATCCGCTCCTCGAGGGGTGTTGCACGTGGCCTGGAAAGAGTGTTTGGAGAGCTGCCAGGAGCCAGCCAAGAGGTCACTGGGCCCCTCCGCTGCTCGCAAAATTGGTGCTGTAGGTCGCAGGGGCACGGGAGAGCGCACAGGGGAATTATCACCTGCTTGCCTTGCTCTTACGTGCCATCCTGGGCTTCACCCACAGGCAAGGGACCCGAGGCTAGGCCCACTTTTGGGTTGATGCAACCCTCCTGTTGAGAGAACAGCAGGACTGGAGTCTTTCCCCGCCCCCCATTCGTCACAGACTCCTTGATAGCATGCAGGTGACCCGACTTTAGACACCTGAGCTACTGACTCCTGCTCCAGCCCCCTCATCATCTTTGTGGCCCTGCTCTGGAGCCACTCAAGCAGGTCCGTGTCTTTCTTATGCTATTTACCACTGTACACCCCGCAGGATAAAAACCAGGGGAGCATCTCAACTAAAGTAAATGTTATAGAAAAGACCCATCCTCTCTCTGTGCAAAAGATGAAAGCAGAAAGGGGAAACTGAGGAGCACCCTCCGTCACCACCGAGTGTGACCGGTGATGCGAGATGTGGTTAGACAAAGGGCTCTCCACGAGACCGTTAAATGGGCTGCCAACTCCTGCTGTACAGCAATTGGTTCGGGTTTCCCTCATGAATTCCTCACAATTGTCCTCCGGGGTCTGTGTCATGCGAAGGAGTGACACCGTACGACATGGGAGCCAGCGGATGTGAGGGGTGTGAGCCCGGGCAGATGCCCGAATCCATCAGCGCTGAACCTCGACTGCCAATATGCAGGAAACTGGGGTCAGAGCTTGATCCTTGGGGCCGCTGCCCCCGCTGCTCAGGCTCCCAGTCCGGAGCTGATGGCGGCAATTAGTGATTGCTACTTTACAACATTCCTCATTGACACAGGAGCCCAAATATGGATGGTAGATAAGGACACCTAACAAAGGACAGCCTCCACTAGCAAGCAAAGAGTTTCTCTTGTAGGTGGTAATGGCAAATCACCACCCACCCACTGGTCAAGGCTAAATTAATTCTATCTATCTAATGGACGGACAGTCCGGCCCTACTTCTAGGTCCCCGTAATAGGTAATATGTAATGCCTTAGGTAATAGGTAATATGGATGCCTTGAAGGGTCAGCCGTGGGCGGACTCGTGGGAAATAGGGGCACCACGCACTCTGCCCCACAGTTTGCCTCGCATCAGCACATCCCTGACTGTGAACCCGTTGCAAACAGGTCAGTAGCATGAGGTCCAGGTCCTGCCCCTTTACCCCACAACACAAGTCACCTTCTGATGCCATCTGGGCTGTTCCTGAATTCATAAAAGAGCTGGAAGAATGGGGAACCGTGGTCAAGTCTCCTTCCTGCTACAATTCTCCTGCATGGCTGGTAGAGAAACCTAATGGCAAGTGGTGACTAGCAGTAGATTATAGGGCCCTGAACACTGTCACTGTGGCTCACTGCGGCTGCTGCCGGTATAACTGATACAGTCCGTTTTCTCAATGAGCAAGCCTTTACATGGATGGCAACAGTACAAGTGGACATTATGTTTTTTTAGGATCCCAATATTGGGAACAAAGAGGAAGAGATTTGCTTTCACCTGTCAGGGACTCCCATTTACATTGATTCATTTACTACAGGGTTTTACACACAGTTTTACCATTCATCATGCTCCGGTAGCTATAGATCCAGAAATATTAAAATTACCACATGACGTGAAACCCAGCATTGCTGCAGTGAGTCTCTGATCAATCCCTTCCTGCTGTGCAGGCTACAGTGTGTCCAGACGTGTATCTAAAAGCTCCAGTTGCTGATTCTCACAGCTACCACAGAGTGTAGTATACCCACTGTTCTCTCGAGATTTCCTTTTGCATAATTTAAGAGAATATTTTTCTGTTTGATTGATTTTGCTCTTTGAGGACCCTGCCAGAAAGTATTCTGTTCAATTTCATGTGAAGAAGAAATTGAAAAGTAAAGGCTTTGTCTCTCCTGTAAAAAAAAAAGTGACTTGTTAGCCCTGGGGTCCCCTAAGGCGCCAAACTGGGCTCCAGCCTGGAAGCTGCTGACAGGAGGGAATCTTGCTCTCGTCTTGAGACTGACATAGAATCATAGAATCATTTGAGTTGGAAAAGACCTTTAAGATCATTGAGTCCAACCGTAAACCTAACACTGCCAAGTCCACCACTAAACCACGTCCTAAGCGCCACATCTACACATATTTTAAATTCCTCCAGGGATGGAGACTCAACCACCTTCCTAAGCACCCTGTTCCAATGCTTGACAAACCCTTTCAGTGAAGAAATTTTTCCTAATATCCAACCTAAACCTCCCCTGGCACAACTTGAGCCCATTTTCTCTCATCCTATCACTTGTTACTTGGGAAAAGAGGCTGACCCCCACCTCGCTGCAACCTCCTTTCCGGTAGTTGTAGAGAGCAATAAAGCCTCCCCTCAGCTTCCTTTTCTCCAGACTAAACAACCCCAGCTCCCTCAGCTGCTCCTCATAAGACTTGTGCTCTAGACCCTTCACCAGCTTTGTTGCCCTTCTTGGATACACTCCAGCATCTCAAGGTCCATATATGGAACATTCCAGATAGCACATATAGCAATAGCACCCAGAGAGAAAATAATTACACATACTCGATACTTAATGCTTAGACAGATCTACAGTCATGCTCAGTATATAAACTGGGGAGAGTTGGCTGGGAGGACAGTGATCGCTGCTTGGGGATGGGCTGGGCATCGGTCAGTGAGTGGTGAGCAATTACATCGTGCACCATTTGCTTTGTATATTGTTATTGTTATTATATTATTATTACTGCTACTATTACTACTACTATTTTACTTTATTATTTCAGTTATTAAACTGTTCTTATCTCAACCCACAAATTTTCTCACTGTTACTCTTCCGATTCTCTCCCCCCTCCCACCAGTGGGGGGGAGTGAGCGAGAGGCTGTGTGGGGCTTAGTTGCTGGCTGGGGTTAAACCACGGCGCTAGTAAATCTCCCTCCCCCTTCTCCTTTAAAGAACAGAGGCTGTGCTAACTTTTCATGTATTTCCTTCAAGGTGAATTACAGAGAAGAAGGAGTGTTGCAATAATAAAGAGCTCTCCCTTGGCAGAATGTGTGGTAGCATATCAAAGGAAAGAGTGAAGTTTTTCCTTTAGTGCACTTAAGGGAACCGTCTGCTTGTAATATGCTAATCTAAAAAGCACAAGCTGTACATGTGTTCTCTATGGGTTCCTAGCCTCTTCCTACACCATGAGAGTCTCACCTCTTCTTACTACAGTCTGCTATTTGATACATTTCTAACTCTTATTGAATTTTTTTTTCTGAAATCATCTGTTTTAATATTTTGATGAAAAGTACATTAGCTGAAGCTGAGTAAACCATACAGAAAAGCTGAAAACAAATAAAGCTGGTCATCTTTTGAAAAATTCATCTGCCTCTTTGGGAAGAATTCTTTCTTTATGAAATGTTCAACTGTGAAGAAATCATAGCACTAACCTGTGGAATGAATTTCTCTGAGGTCTTCCATGAATACCGAAGTGTCAGTTTGATTCAGTAACTAAAGTGCCAATTCACATGTAAGGAATTTGAATTTTAATACATGAAAGCACCTCTAGAAAATGCAGCAAAATAGACTAGTGATAAGGTCTGCAGTGTTGTTCATATTTCCTTGCTATGCATTTGTTTTGGTATTCTGCTAATGCTTGTTTGATACATGTTTTCCTTCACACAGTTCTGAATAAATTGTCCATTTCAACTTAAATTTTTTGATCATATGTTTTCAAGTGAAACTTTGATGTTTTTGATGTTTTTTAATTTAGCTTATTATACAGACTTAAATATTGAACTCAAATAAAAATGACACTCAGAATATATTGAGGCTGAATTGGAAAGAAGTAGCCCATGAGCCTTTTCTGTGTTAACTAGAAGTTGGCGTAATACATTGCTAGACAGCTGTATTCACAAACTACCAAATTGCATCTCCCTATCTAATGCATCATGAATATTATAGAAACCATTGTGAAAATTTTTAATGTTAGGATCTGTAGGTATTGGGAAGAAAAAATGTTTACATTTGTATGACTTTTTAACAGCCCGCCTATAAATACTATAGTGGTAAAAGTGGACACAGCAGTTCAAATAGAACAGTGACCTCCCCTGACTGCTAACAATTTTGAAGCTTCCTTTTCTATCATTGTCAGCCTTTTAAACAGTGAAATACGTATTAGAAGTCTCACTAAATGGTTGTAATATTGTTCATTGAGTTGGCATTTTATTATTTATAGAATCATAGAATCATAGAATTGTTTAGGTTGGAAAAGACCTTTAAGATCATCAAGTCCAACCATTAACCTAGCACTGCCAAGTCCACCACTAAACCATGTCCCTTAGCACCACAGCTACACGTCTTTTAAATACCTCCAGGGATGGAGACACAAACACTGTCCTGGGCAGCCTGTTTCAGTGCCTGACTACCCATTCAGTGAAGAAATTTTTCCAGTACCCAACCTAAACCTCCCCTGGCACAACTTGAGCCCATTTCCTCTCATCCTATCACTTGTTACTTGGGAAAAGAGACCGACTCCCACCTCGCTACAACCTCCTTTCAGGTAGTTGTAGAGAGCAATAAGGTCTCCCCTCAGCCTCCTCCAGACTAAACAACCCCAGCTCCCTCAGACGCCCCTCATAAGACTTGTTCTCCAGACCCTTCACCAGCTTCGTTGCCCTTTTTGGATACACTCCAGCATCTCAAGGTCCTTCTTGTAGTGAGGGGCCCAAAACTGAACACACTATTCCAGGTGCGGCCTCAGCAGTGCCGAGTACAGGGGGACGATCACTTCCCTAGTCCTGCTGGCCGCACTATTTCTCATGCAAGCCAGGATGCTCTTGGCCTTCTTGGCCACTTGGGCACACTGCTGGCTCATATTCAGGTGGCTGTCGGCCAACACCCCCAGGTCCTTTTCTGCTGGGCAGCTCTCCAGCCACTCCTCCCCAAGCCTGTAGCATTGCATGGGGTTGTTGTGACCCAAGTGCAGGACCTGGCACTGAGCCTTGTTGAACCTCATACAGTTGGCCTCAGCCGATCGATCCAGCCTGTCCAGATCCCTCTGTAGAGCCTTCCTACCCTCCAGCAGATCAACACTCCTGCCCAACTTGGTGTTGTCTGGAAACTTACTGAGGGTGCACTCGATCCCCTTGTCAAGATCGTTGATAAAGATATTAAACAGGACTGGCCCCAATACTGAGCCCTGGGGAACACCACTTGTGACCGGCTGCCCACTGGATTTAAAACTCCGTTCACCACCACTCTTTGGGCCTGGCCATCCAGCCAGTTTTTTACCCAGCAAAGAGTACACCTGTCCAAGCCATGAGCAGCCAGTTTCTCCAGGAGAATGCTGTGGGAAACGGTGTCAAAGGCCTTACTAAAGTCCAGGTAGACAACATCCACAGCCTTCCCCTCATCCACCAAGCGGGTCACCTTGTCACAGAAGGAGATCAGGCTAGTCAAGCAGGACCTGCCTTTCATAAACCCATGCTGACTGGGCCTGATCACCTGGTTGTCCCGTATGTGCTGTGTGATGGCACTCAGGATGATCTGCTCCATAACCTTCCCTGGCACTGACATCAAACTGACAGGCCTGTAGTTCCCCAGGTCCTCCTTCTGGCCATTCTTGTAGATGGGTGTCATATTTGCTAACCTCCAGTCAAGTGGGACCTCCCCGGTTAGCCAGGACTGCTGATAGATGATGGAAAGTGGCTTAGTGAGTACCTCTGCCAGCTCCCTCAGTACTCTTGGGTGGATCCCATCCAGCCCCGTAAACTTGTGTGTGTCGAAGTGGTGTAGCAGGTCCCTAACCATTTCCCCTTGGATTCTGGGGGTTTCATTCTGCTCCGCATCCCTGTCTTCCAGCTCAGAGGGCTGGGTACCCCAAGAACAACTGGTCTGACTATTAAAGACTGAGGCAAAGAAGGCATTAAGCAAGTACCTCAGCCTTTTCCTTGTCCTCTGTCACTATGTTTCCCCCCACATCCAATAAAGGATGGAGATTCTCCTTAGCTCTCCTTTTGTTGCTAGTGTATTTGTAGAAACATTTTTTGTTGTCTTTTACAGTAGTAGCCAGTTTGAGTTCCGGCTGGGCTTTGGCCCTTCTAATCTTCTCCCTGCATAACCTCACGACATCCTTGTAGTCCTCCTGAGTTGCCTGCCCCTTCTTCCAAAGGTCATAAAGTCTCCTTTTATTCCTGAGTTCCAGCTGAAGCTCTTTGTTCAGCCAGGCTGGTCTTATTCCCTGCCAGCTTGTCTTTTGGCACATGGGGACGGCTTGCTCCTGCACCTTTAAGAGTCCCTTCTTGAAGAATGTCCAAGCCTTCCTGGACTCCTTTGCCCTTCAGGACTGCCTTCCAAGGGACTATGTCAACCAGGCTCCTGAACAGGCCAAAGTCTGCCCTCTGAAAAGTCCAAGGTAGCAGTTCTGCTGACCTCCCTCTTTACTTCTCCGAGAACTGAAAACTCTATCATTTCATGATCGCTATGCCCAAGACAACCTCCAACCACCACATCACCCCTAAGTCCTTCTCTGTTCACAAAAAACAGGTCCAGTGGGGCACCTTCCCTAGTTTACTGCAGGAGGATCATCTAGCCGTGCACCTTGTCAAACAGGATACCAAGGGAAAGAGGGACGCTATGAAGAACATCTCCAGAGACACAAGCCTGGCAGGCAACTGTAATGGAGACAGGAGAAACAAAGGTCCTCAGTTGCACTAACTAATGGGCCCTTGATGGGGCCCTATTTGATGGGCCATCACCAATTAAGGGTGCGATAAAGTATCTCCACACCTGGGTGCTGAGCATCCTATTAAAACTCTCCCTGAGCCAGGCTTTAATGCATTTTTCACAGCATAGTTAAGGCAAAAGCTGCGCACGTAAGCGAAGCAAAATAAGGAATTAATTTACTGCTTCCTGTTGGCAGGCAGGTGTTCGGCCATCTCCAAGAAAGCAGAGCTCCATTACACGTAATGGTTACTTGGGAAGACAAACACCATAACTCTGAATGTCTCCCCTTCCTTGTTCCCCCAGCTTTTATTACTGAGCACAACATCATATGGTGTGGGATATCCCTTTGGTCAGCTGGGGTCAGCTGTCCCAGCTGTGTGCCCCCTCAACTTCTTGTGCACCCACCAGCCCACTCTTCGGCGGGGCAGATGAGGAGCAGAAAGGGTCTTGATGCTGTGTAAGCACTGTTCAGCAACAGCTGAATTAGCCCTGTGGAGAAGTGCATGGACAGTGTGTCATGGCTGGAATTGAGAAGCAACTCAATGAAGGTGTGGTAGGGGTTGCAGTTGTTGCTCTGGCTTCTCAGTTGGTCCCCCAGCATAATGTCCAGCTGGCTGAAAATAGAGGGCAGTGAGTAATTCACGAGACCCATGGCCTCACCAGCTCCGAGGCTGGACCCATCACCTTTTTCGATCTTGCAGCAATGATGCAGCAGGGTGTTGTTCAGATCTACATAATATTCCCCATCCCTAGCTGTGAAAAACTGCAGTGGTGCAGAATCTGCACTAGCAGAAAGTGAAGGCACCTCAATAAACAGGCTTTTCTCAGTGCTGCTCTGTGCTGGGGACACTTCACACAAATCCAGCTGGGATTTGGTACATTCTTCTGAGCAGCCAGGAACGACAGTCATCCTTTGTCAAATATATTTCCTTTTCTAGTGGTAGAACACGACATCTTTCTCTGGGTTTTCTGTTTCTTTTGCTGCATTCTACCTGGTTTGCTGTTCTTTTTCTTCTTCTCGGGGGCATGATGTGGCTCTTTCTTTTAAGGCTTTTTCTTTGAATACAAGCAAGTGCTGAGCCCTTCTGATTTGATGGTGTTTCCAACTTATCCATGATAACCTTGGAAACATGGCCAAACTCTTTTTTTAAAACAATTTCCAACCCCTTTTCAAAAATGGCCTTTCCAAACAGGGTACAGGATACACCTTCAACACCTGTCACTCAGCATCACAGAAGCACCTTGAAAACCAGGAAGACCACTGCCAGTCTGGGCTTCGTGTACAAGCACAGGTATCCATAGCTTTTCTCCACTACCATTTTGGTGTGGTTTCTTAAAATATGAGAGGTTTGTTGAGCCAAAGATGCACCTTCGCAATCACCTTCCTAAAGCGAAAGCAGCCATGCTTGTTCTGGTCAGTCTTTATTTCAATGCTGATCATGTGGCTTATCAGATTTTGTTGTTACTATCACTGGTCCAAACACAGCACAATAAAGGAAGCACAAAGGCCCTGACAAGCTGGTGCTCCACAAGGTCGATGTAGAGGTAGAGAGAGTTAAACCTTCCTGTGATGTCCACCATTAAGAGACATTTCTTTGCAGCAACACCCAGAGAAGCCCCCAAAATATGTGCTGGCTCTCCAGTCATAGAAAAAGTGTAAGGCTTTTCATCCATTTTGTACCTGTTTTCCATGGCTTGCTCACGTTCTTGTGATGTCACAGGTTCCTGATAAAGCAAGAGCAGGAGCAGGAGGAGCAGGCATGTGGCTTGTGCAGGTGCTTGTGATGTCTCTGGTAGCTGAGTAGATGATAGGGTAGGATCAGATGGCAAAACTGGCCATTTTGTATTCATGGAGGTGGTCATGATGCAGGGGATAGGCTGACCTGACCTTGGTGACTCCTCTAGCATAGATGCATTGTCATCTGTCTCATCATGCCCCTGTCCTTCCAATTCCAGAGCCTCATATCTGTTGTATAAGGGCACCAGGGAAGGCAAGGTAGACAAGGAGGAGCTTCTCCCACTGCCCTGAGCAGAGAATTGTTTCCATTCACCACTATCCCTCAAGCCACTGCTTTCTGCCTGGTGGAGTGCAAGATCTCCCTTGTCATGTGTTGACATTTCTGTTCCAGTGAGGGCAGAGTACGGTTCCATCAGTCAACCTCCTCGGACTTCTGGATGATCCTCAGCCTGTCCACTTCCTCCCAAAGCTCAGCCACCAAGCTGAGCAGTTCTTCTACATGGGTGCACATCTCCCACAGACGTTCTTGCTACTGGCCAGTTTCTACACCAGTAGAAACCTCAGGCACACCCTGCAGCTGGAGACCTGGATGGCTGCATGTTCCCTTGGGAGCTCTGTCTGGGTAGCTGCACTGAATCCAGTGGGTGCTAATACCACAGAGGATGCAGAGGACACAGTTTTCTGTCAGGTGGTCACCATTGCTTGAGTTCCCTGAGGGGTGGGGATGAATTATGACTGGTCATGAGGGTCTGGTTGGTGAAGCCACAGTTCCCCAGCATCTTGGTGTCCTCCAGCAGCCAGTCATCCTTGCTGCCACCTGGTCCCTCACCACTCACACAGCCCAAGTGTTTCAGGGGCCCAGAAATGCCCTCAGACTATTCCTGGGGACCTCACAAGCCTTGCACTCCTCTCAGCACTGCCAGCTGCTGCTGCTAGCATCAGCTTTCCACAGTTTGAACTGGCTGCTGATAGCTGATAGCCCAGGAGGAAAAACCTGTCTTCTGCAGGTGCTCATGATGTCCCTGGTGGCTGAGTACCTGTTTGGGCAGGAGCCAGAATCTGGCTTGTTCAGGTTCTTGTGATGCCATATGTGGCTGAGTAGCTGATAGGGCAAGAGCAGGCACTTGGCTGTTGTGGAGGCTTTTCATAGAATCATAGAATATCCTGAGTTGGAAGGGAGCCATGAGGATCATCAAGTCCAAGGCTCCTTGAGCACTGTTGCCACTCCTCGGCTGGGAAAGATGCTGTATGTAAGGGTCCTAGAGGCTCACTGCTACTCCTGGGCTAAGCACAGCCTCCATAATCATGGAGGGTACAGCCCCAGCCCTGCCACAGTGGCTGTCCCTGCAGGAGGGCCCAGAGGTTCCTTGGGTGCCTCGTGGCTCCTCTCTCTGGTTTTTGTGTGTGGCATGTGGAGGTGCTGCTGCAGTTCCATCACAGCCTGACTCCATACATCAGCCCTTTGACTGAGGAAGGAGCTGCAGGAAAAGGCTCAAAGAAGCACTGTGGTCTTGGGAGAGAATTTATTTTTAAAGTCTTGCCTTTTTCCAGGGTATTATTTTCATCGTGTGACAGCAGGAGAGGTGAATTCCTGGGACATCCTTTTGGAAGCACTGGAGGACCTTGTGCTGGACATGTTCAAGACACTTAAGTTTAAATTATCACATATTGATTATGAAGGCATGCACAATCTGTCCAAAGGTTTGCTTGAAGAAGCCAATGACGCAGTCAAGCTTGCTGAGCACATGTGCAAGCATTAAGGACCAGATGCCGCTGGTCTCGCCTCCAAGGGTGAGGAATTGCATGGACCTTCTCTTGCTGTTGCTCTGCTCACCTTTTTCAGGGACTACTGTCATGGTTCCTCCATGTCCCCTGAGACCTCCCACGTGGTGCCTACAGTGCATGTCCTCAATGGCGAGAGAACCCCTTGATTAGGCAGGGTGGGTTGGGTTCCTCGTCCTGCTTGGGGAAGGAGAGTGTCCTCATGCGGGAGTGGGGGCTCCTTGGGAAGGGAGGGCCTCCCTGCAGATCCAAAGGCAGCATGGTGCATGTCTGCTGCCTTTGCCCCTGTCTAGCAGAGGATACTGGGGTATGGGATGGAGGGAACATGCGGAGAGCGGCCTGTGGGGGGACGTGGTGTCGCGGCCTCACATGCTCAGCAACGCCCAGCACCGAGAGCAAGGTCCACCCCTTGATCCCTGGGCATCACAGTGTGATGCCATGGCAGCAGGGTGACATGGGGCAGGACAGGGGATGGGCCAGAAAGGGGCCTTTGGAACTGGCGGCTGATGGGCTCCGCCTGGGAGGATGATGCTGGTGAGGCCTGGGACACGAAACCCCCTTGGATCATCCATGGCCGCCCGGGTGCTGGGGGTGGGTGAAGGCTGGATCCGGGGGTTGGGGGAGTCGGGGGGGGACTGGGGGAAGCCCTGGGGGATGCTTGGCTTGGAGAGCCGAGGTTTGGATGGGGCCGGGGGCCGCTGGGAGGGATTCGGGGGCGGGGCGGGGGGGGGGGCGCTGAGGCAGGCCCGCGGGTGTCCCTGCAGGCCGGGCCAGTGTGAGTCACCCCTCTCTCCTATCCCCAGCCATGCTCGCCCCTCTTCCGCCCGGCGCCCGGTGACGCTAGGAGCAGCATGGATCACCATTGGCGAATGGGCCGTGGCATGGCCAATGGCAGCGTGGGAAAGGCAGGGGCAGGGGCACCACGATGGCCGTCTGGGCCGCGTGGGTCAGGTGGGCTGCTGTGCCTGGTGGGGAGGGCCAGCACCGGAGATCCGCCTGGCGCCCGGTGACGTCAGGTGGAGTGCGGGTCGCCATTGGCGGGGCGCTTGGGCGTGGTGAGGCCGAGCAGTCCTTGGGCTGGCGCCACAAGCCGTGGGGGAATCGGGGTGGGAGCAAGTCCATCCTGCTGGCTGCAAGTGGGGTCCGCCATGGTCACGGCGGCACCCTGACACCTGGGGCAGTGCGGGTGACTGAATCCCTCTTTTCTGCCCCCGGTGCAGGTGGGGGTGTAGTGTGGCCGTGGGCTGCATCCACTGTCCCTGATGACAATGTGCTGCCACTCGTGCCCAGAGAGCCTGGCCCTACATGGCACAGGCATCTCTGTCCGCTCTGTGCTGCTGCCCCCAGCACTGAACCGGTCGGGTTTGCCCCAATGCGGCTGTATTTCCAACGGGGGAGGCGAATCCTGCTCCCACAAATGGCTGGGTTCCTGGGCTCCCTATGCCCCCAAGCTGTGTGCTCACCCCGTACCTGTTTGTCACCATCCCCTGGTCCCAGGGACCGGGATCTGGTGAAGAGGTGCTGATGTGCCCCTAGAAGGGTGGGTGGGGGGAAGATGGTCCTCCCTTGCCCTGCCACATTGCTGCCCCAGCCTGCATTGGCACTGGCTGAGTCCTGCTGTTTTGTGGGGAGCCCGGTGCCCCCCAGGACTAGGGGCTGGGGCCAGGGACACCCCATTGGTGTTGGGGGGCTGTCACAATGTTTCACCCTGGGATGAGGAGCGTGGGCATGCCTCTGCAGTGTACTGGGGCTCTTCCCATCTGTCCTGGGGTGGGCAGGAGCTGTGTGATGCCATGTGCTTGTGGGCACTGGGTATGGCACACCGGGCGTTCCCACATGTGTGGGGTGTTAATTAGCAGTTTATTATCAGGGAGGTGTGGGGGGCTGGTGTGGCCCTGGGGCATCCCTGGTGTGGTGCGTCCCGTGCTCTCAGCTCCTGCAGGAAAAGAGGTGAGTGAGGCTGGACAAGGGCAGGCAGCCCTGGACAGGCAGCTCCCACCCCCCATGGCCCGAAGCTGATGGGGCTGGTGCAGCTGAGTGAGGAGGAGACCTTACCTGTGCCTGTAGTGCCACATGGCCCCAGCAAGGGTTGCAGCCACAGTCAGCAGCACCGCGATGGTGATGCCAACACTGAGAGCTACCTTGGAGCTGCCTGGAGGAGAAAGGAGAGAGAGGGGTTGCAGGAGCAGAGGAGGCCATGGCCAGAGCTGCCATCGGAGCCTGACCCACCATCCTCCAGGCACCTGTATGGGACCAGGGGCCTCTGCCTGCACCCTGCATCCCATCCCCATGGGTGGCACCTACCCCATGGGATGAGGAGGCTGCGGGTGCCCAGGCTGCTGTGGCGCACACGGCAGGCGTAGCTGTGCCCATCATGGGGGGCCACGGCCAGGATGCTGCGGAGCTGGTAGGTGAGGTCGGCATTGGGCAGGACGGTGCTGGTGTTGAGTGCCGGGCCCATCAGCACCTCCTGGCCATCCCGCAGCCAGGCCACGCTGATGGGCCGTGGGTAGAAGCCGGTGACACGGCAAACAAGCAGGAGCTGGTCTGGTCTGGGTGTGCGGGCAAAGACTGTGGCCACAGGCGGCTCTGGGGGGATGAGAACCAAGGGGTGGGGGGAGTCCTGGCGGGGCACCACTTGGCCCCAGTGTGTGTGGTGCTTTGGGGTAGCCATGCCCAGGTCACGGTGGTCTCACCTTGTCTCTCCAGAGCTGCCCTCCCATACTTGATGAATTTCTTCATGTGTTCAACACAGGTGACATTGAGAAGGTGCTGCAGGGTCGCAGAGAAGCCAGTGAAGGTGTTGCGCTGCCTCTCAACTTGTGCCACCAGCTCACTCTCCTGCCGCCTCTCCCAGCAGCTGTTGTCCACGTCGAAGCTGAGGAAGTCATGGGTGTTGCAGGCAAGATGGTAGAATTTGGTATAGGAGCCATTGGGATACAAGTCGCAGCCGGTTGTGCACTGGAACACAAAGGGGTCTGGGAATGACAATGGGCATCATGAGTGTAGCTCAAACTGGAGCCCAAAATTGGAGCCTAGCACCTGCTTCTTTGGGCTCAACCCTTTCCCCCTTCCCTCTGCACCCCAAGTCATTCTCCCCAGGGAGAAGACATGAAAGGCCAAAGCTCAATTAGAGTTGAAACTGGCCAGTGTTGTGTCAGACAACAAGAAAGGCTTTTTTAAGTACATTAATAGCAAAAGGAGGTCTAAAGAAAACATTGAACCGATACTCGTTGAAGATGGTCACCTGACTAATAGGGATGAAGAAGAAGTGGAGGCATTCAATGCTTTTTTTGCTTCAGTCTTTAGTAATACTGATAGACATTGGGCTGCCCGGTCCTCTGAGTCAGAGGGCGACAACTGCAGGAGCAGTGACTTTCCACCTGTGGACACTGAAATTGTAAGGGACCAGCCATATCTACTGAATGTTCACAAGTCCATGAGGCCTGATGGGATTCATCCCAGAGTGCTGAAGGAGCTAGCGGATGTTATGGCAGGACACATCTCGATCATCTACCGAAGGTCTTGGGAATCTGGGGAGGTCCCTGCTGACTGCAAGCTAGCCAATGTTATTCCAATTGGCAAGAAGGGTGTGAGGGAAGCCCCAGAAAACTACAGACCTGTTAGTCTAACTTAAGTACCTGGAAAAATTACGGAGAAGATCATACTGGGTGCTATTGAAAGGAATTTAAAGGACAGCGCAATCATCAGGCACAGTCAACGTGTTCACAAAGGAAAAGTCCTGTAACTAATTTGATATCCTTCTACAATAAGGTCACCCACCTAGTGGGTGAAGGGAAAGCGGTGGATGTAGTTTTTCTGGATTTTAGTAAGGCTTTTGATACTGTCCCTCACAGCATCCTTCTGGACAAGTTGTCCAACTGTGGGGTGAGCAAGTTCATGGTGCACTGGGTGAAGAACTGGCTGAACGGCAGGGCTTAAAGGGTTGTAGTGAATGGGGCTACATCTGGTTGGCAGCTGGTCATCAGCACTGTTCCTCAGGGCTCAATCCTAGGGCCAGTGCTGTTCCATATTTTGATCAATGATTTGGATGCAGGAGTTGAATGCACCATTAGCAAGTTTGCTAATGATACAAAACTGGGAGGTGCTGTTGACTCTCCTGAAGGACAAGAGGCCTTGCAGAGGGATCTAGATAGATTGGAGCATTGAGTGATCATCAACAGCATGAAATTTAATAAGAAAAAATGCCAGCAGCTGATATAGAGTAACACTGGACACAAATATAAACTGGGAGGGGAGTGGCTGGAGAGCAGTCCAGGAAAAAAAGGATGTGGGGTGCTGGTCAGCAGCAGGCTCAGTAGGAGCCAGCAGTGTGCCCTGGCAGCCAAGAGGGCAGACTGCATCCTGGGGTGCATCAAACACACCATAAGCAGCCAGTCAAGAGAGGGGATTATCCTGCTGTATTCAGCATTGGTGCGGCCTCATCTTGAGTACTGTGTGCAGTTCTGGGCCCCACTATTTAAGAAGGATGTGAAGGTACCAGAATGTGTCCAGAGGAGGGCAACAAAGCTGGTGACGGGGATGGAAGGCATGTCCTCTGAGGAGTGGCTGAGGACTCTGGGCTTGTCTAGTTTGGAGAAAAGGAGGCTGAGGGGCGACCTCATTGCTTTATCTTTTTGTCAACCCTGAAGTGGTCAGGCAGTTTGACTAGATGATCATTGTAGGTCCCTTCCAATGGAACTATTATACTCTATACTCTATACTCTATATATTCTATACTATGCCCCCATGTCACTGCTCTGCTTTATGCCTGATGGAAACTCTGTGAGTCAGAAACCTGTCCTGAGCCCTGTAGCTTGTTGTCCTCGAGCTGCCCCTGCCCACAGCAGGGTCAGGAGCAATGGTGAAGCGGGAAGCACTGCTTTGGGGCAGTGACGGGACATGGGGTGCAAGCGAGCAGGAGGATGACGGCACTCTGCCCAGCGCCCTGCCCTTGGTTAACCAGCACTGCAACAGCATGTGGGGCCAGGCGCTTGCTCTGTGTGTCCTGTCCCACAGACATGAGCGGAGATGCCCCTTTGACCTTCTACTGCACTTTCTCAGATGACTTCTCTAGTGGGATTTGGGGTGCCCGGAGAGCAATAGGGGGGCTGGTGTGAGGGTGTAAGTGGAGCTAAATGCGGCCAAGGTTTGTGCTGGGGACCAGAATGGCCCCATGTGACCTTCACACAGGACAGAGTGGTTTGAGGGTCTTGCTGGTGCAGGATGAAGTCCATTCCCTGCCCTCCTGCCAGCCCCGGTTTGGGAAAACTGTTGGTGGTAGCAGTGCTGAGCTCTTTCTCACAGTTCCCTGCCTTGGGCGAGGAGGTGCTGAGCACCTGGTACTCACATGGTATCTGGTACAGCCTGGCATCACTCGACATGGACAGGATAAAGTTGTGCATGTAGACTCTGAACAGGTTTTGCAAGTTCTCCCACTCTGCTGCAGGCAGGGCCTGGTAGACCCATGGGTAGAGGATGTTGAAGTTCCAGGTGTATTTCTGCAGGGTAGCAAAGATGATGTCCTCCAGGGTGGCCCAGGATGAAATGTCTACAAAGCTTGTGTTGTGGAAGACAAAGGTTTGGAAAATGTGGAGTTTACAAGAGCCTGTGGGGAGAGGGGGGAGAGGAAGTGGCATTGGAGTGCATGAGGATGCAGGAGGAGTTCAGGGGTCTGCCAGCTCCAGTGCTCATGGGCGACCTCAGGAGGAAGGGTGGCTTGCAGTGTCCCTGGGGACAGGCAGGTGAGATGGGGCAGACAGGCAGGGCAGGGGAAATCCCCTGGTTTCACTCAGTTTTCAGTTTCCTTCCTCTGAGCCTCTCTCTGCCTCTAATTTCCTTTTTTTAGCCATCCACCACCCCAATGTGAACTTCTGACTTAGCCATGTGGAAGGGATGGCAGGGGGGACCTCGGTGTTGGTTTGGGGCAATGCTTCCCCCAGCAAGGAGAACCTGTGCTAGACCTGGATCCACTGGAGACCTGCACACAGTGCAGGGGCTGGTGGGGCTGGGAGGGTGGGGCATTTAATCCCAGTTTAGGGGCTCCCAGGCAGTGCTTGAGACCGAACCCTAACAGGAGGCAGGAGACTGAGCTCAATGCTGCAGTGCTGAATGAGGCTCTGGTAGTAAGCAGGGCAGAGCAAAGCCTGTTTTGGAGCAGTGGGTGCCCCCCTGGCCAGGGTGTGGTGAGCACCTGCCCCCGGAATGGGAAACACAGGCCGGGGGCGCAGGTGAAGCCTCGTTGTAGCTGCAGGAGGAACCTTCAAGCATTGTTTCACGGGGAAGAATGCAGAGGATCCAGGGACCCTTTGATTGCAAGAGAAATTATCCTGCAGGCTGAGGGCAGTGCCCAGGACCTGCTCAAGGCATTGGAGCCCAGTGCAGGGCTGTTGTGCTGTGAGGGACTGAGAACCCCTGCTGCCCACAGGCTCCCTGCAGGAGGAAGGTGTCTTTGGGGACACCCCAGCATTCCAGGCCTGGCTGTAGGACCCCTTGCCCCTTGGCTGCTCAGGCACCCGAACCCCAGTGCCAGTGGTGCTGAGCTGGGCAGGATGGTGTGGGGCAGGGAACCCTGAGCAGGTGGGCAGGGATGGGGCATCTTTTGGTGCTGTGGGGTGGGGGGTGGCCCCTTGGTGATGGGGACAATGGCCTGTCTGTGCCCACCCCCTGCCACCTCTCTGGGGTCCTGCAGTGCAGGGGTGGGAGCAGGTGGGGGTGAGCCAGGGCTCTCACTTACCCTCTGGATCTGCCCACATTCCAGGGAGGAGGAATAGAAGGAAGAAGAAGAGGAGGAGGCGAGGGGGCTGTATGGTACCAGCGGCAAGTGTGCAGGAGCAAGTGTAGCAGGACGAGGAAGGCGCCACAGGAGCCGTGACTGCGCACTTCTCCCCAGGGCTGCTCTGCTTGGGCAGCTCTGGCGGTGCCCGTGTCATGGGGTGGCCCCAGTAGCCAATGAGGCTGGTGCTGAGGCTTTGGGGAGGGCCTGGCTGGGTGTGTTCCCCAGCGGAAGGTGGTGTAGCTGGCAGAGGGCTGGGCTGGGTTGCTCTGGCTGGTGGCTGTGAGCACCAGGGGAATTTGGGTGGGTGCGAAGTCATCCTTCTTGGCTGCAGCAGCACGCTGACACCCAAGGAGATGTAGGCTGAGCCCAGCCTGTTGTGGCCTTTGCCTCCTCCCGTGGTAAGCCCCAGGGGTTTACTCTGTAGACCCTTGGCAGAGAGTATTGGGTTTACGTGACAAGGTTTTGGTAGCCAGAGGGCTGCAGGGGTGGCTTCTGTGAGATGATGCCAGAAGCTGCCCCCATGTCCAACAGAGCCAGTTCCAGCCAACTCCAAGACAGACTCACCGCTGGCCAAGGCTGAGCCCATTAGCGATGGTGGTAGTGCCTCTGCGATAACATATTTAAGAAGGGGTAAAAACTGCTCCACAACAGCAGCTGGGAGAGAGAAGTGAGAACATGTGAGAGAAACAACTATGGAGATGCCAAATTCAGTGAAGAAGGAGGAGGAGGAGATGCTCCAGGCACTGGAGCAGAGATGGTGCCTGTGCAGCCTGTGGTGAAGGACCACGGTGGAGCAGATATCCACCCAAAGCCCATGGAGGATCCACATCAGAGCAGGTGGATGTGCCTGAAGGAGGCTGTGACCCTGTGGAGAGCCCATGCTGGAGCAGGTCTTCTGGCAGGACTTGTGACCCTGCAGGGGACCCGTGCTGGAGCAGTCCATTCCTGCAGGACTGCACCCCATGGAAAGTACCCATGCTGGAGCAGTTCATGAAGAACTGCAGCCTGTGGGAATGACCCGTGCTGGAGCAGGGTGAGGAGGAAGGAGCGAGAGAGACAATATATAATAAACTGATGGCAGTCCCCATTCCCCATCCCGCTGGGCTGCTTGGGAGGAGGAGGGAGAGAAGTCAAGAGTGAAGTTGAGCCTGGGAAGAAAGGAGGGGTAGGGGAAAGCTGTTTTTAGATTTGTTCTTATTTCTCATCCTGCTCTGATTTTTCATTGGCAATAAATTAAATTAATTTCCCCAAGCTGAGTCTGTTTTGCCTGTGATAGTAATTGCTGAGCAATCTCCCTGTCCTTATCTCGACCCACGAGCCTTTTGTCATATTTTCTCCCCCTTATCCATTGAGGAGGGGGAGTGATAGAGCAGTTTGGTGGGCACCTGGCAGCCAGCCAAGGTCAACCCACCATACCAATCTTCTTGGGGGCATGTTGCTCAAAGACACAGACCCCCAGAGCCTCAGCGTGGCTCCTTCATGTCTGTCAGGCATATTGGGAGGGTGACTGTCACCCATCTCTCCAGCTTTTGCAGGGGCAGGAGTCAGGCATGGGGGCAGGAGCCAGGAGTGGAGGAGATCCCAACCCAAAAGCATCCTGGATAAAGGGTGAGATCAGCACTGGAGCCGGAGCAGCTTCACACCTGCTCGAAACGCCTCCCCGCATCAGGGGATTGGTTGGAGATGTCACTTGGATCCTCCTTTCCCCTTGTCTCCCCAGCAAAACAGCTCAGATCCCTCCATCTCTCCCTGATTTGTGGCCTGCTCCATCCCCCATCCCACTCAGCAGCCCCATGCTGGTCTGGCTCCAGGTTGTCACTGCCCTTCTGCCAGGGACAGACACTGGCCACGGAGGTGCTGAGATGCAGGAGAGGTTGGTGGAGGAATTGCTTCTCCTGACATGCCAGGGGAGATCGGCCAGTGTCCAGGAAAAGGGAGAGTCTTCCTGGCTGCAATGTGGGGTCTCTGCAGCATTCTGGGGGGGTTTCCTGGGGGGACATCATGAGAGGGAAGGAGGGCGAGAGCCACAGGAGCCATGTGCAGCTAGGGAAGTTTGTAGCTGTTTAATGTGGTGGTTTTCCATAGCAAACCCATGTCAGTGCTGATGGATCAGGGATGGGAGATGAGATGAGCAGGGAGACTTGGTGGTGAGGGAGCTCCTTGCTGGGCAGGCAGCCAGGTCTCAAATGATGAATTCCCGGGTCTCCCATGTGGCATCATCAACTTTTCTGCAAAGGTGGACCACTATGAGCCACTCTTGGGGCTGGGGAATTCATCCCTGCAGAGCTGCTCCTGCTGCTACTGCTGCAAGCCCTGGCCCGACCCATCTGCCTATAAACCTGAGAGCAGATGGCAGGAGGGAGACCTCACCTGTGCTTCCACCACCAAACACCCCCGGCAGAGGCTGCGGCTGCAAGGAGCACCACTGCGATGGCAATGCTGACGGTTGGAGCAGCGCTGTGGTTTTCTAGGACAGGGACAAAAGAGGGTGGCCATGTGAGTGTGGCAGCACCAGGCAGGAGCTGCCCCTCACAGGGCCAGTGGCTGCTATCTGCACCCTGCATCCCATCCCCATGGGTGGCACCTACCCCATGGGATGAGGAGGCTGCGGGTGCCCAGGCTGCTGTGGCGCACATGGCAGGTGTAGCTGTGCCCATCATGGGGGGCCACGGCCAGGATGCTGCGGAGCTGGTAGGTGAGGTCGGCATTGGGCAGGACGGTGCTGGTGTTGAGTGCCGGGCCCATCAGCACCTCCTGGCCATCCCGCAGCCAGGCCACGCTGATGGGCCGTGGGTAGAAGCCGGTGACACGGCAAACAAGCAGGAGCTGGTCTGGTCTGGGTGTGCGGGCAAAGACTGTGGCTACAGGCGGCTCTGGGGGGATGAGAACCAAGGGGTGGGGGGAGTCCTGGTGGGGCACCACTTGGCCCCAGTGTGTGTGGTGCTTTGGGGTGGCTGTGCCTGGGTCACGGTGGTCTCACCTTGTCTCTCCAGAGCTTTCTTCCCGTATCTGCACAGGGTGAGGATGTAGCTCTGGCAGGAGATGGAGAGGAGGTGCTCCAGGAGCCCTGTGATGGCCTTCTGGCTGTTGAGGGACTTGCTGACCAGCTCTGCTAGCCGGGATGGCTGCCGGGGTTCCCAGTGCTGCCTCTCCACCTCGAAAGCTGTGAGGTCTCTGCCATCCGCCCCGACATCCATGAAGCCCCAGCTTGTCCTGTTGGGGTGCAGCACACAGCCTGCACGGATCTGGATCACAAATGGGTCTGCCAACGGCAGAGCCGGTGGAGAGGACCCATGAGTGTGTGGGACATGGGTGGTACAAGGCAGGATGTGGCTGGAGGCATGCGCAGGGGTGCAATGGCCAGCGGGGTGCAATGGGCAGCAGGGCATGGGGCCATGCTTCAGGAAACCCTGGGACACCCTCTAAGCCCTCAGTCCCCTTTGAAGGCCAGAGTGGATGCAGGGCCAGTTAGTGCAGGGTGGTTACTCAGAGTGTTGTCCCCTAAAATATTTGTCCCCAACCTTCTCTTTCCCTGATCTCTGCTGTGTGGGTCCTGCAGCCCTGGTAAATTTGGTGGCAGCTCCCCAATGTGCAGAGGGGTTCCCCCGTGCCAGATGGCAGGAGCCCTGAGGAGTGTTTTCGGTGTGCTGCCCTCCCTGCCCCTGCTAGCCATGTGCCCTGTCAGCTGCAGCATTTCCCATTACCCTTTCAGGAGCTATTGCACCCTATGAGACCCCACAAATGCCACCCTGGTGGGGGGGAGGGCACAGCAAGAACCCGGGGAAAGGGCTAGAGCTCTGGCTGGGGTTGTCCCCATACTCACAGTCCTGTTGCGCCTGCTGGGCCACTTCGTGCACGTATCGGACCATATTGCGCAGAAATATGGTGTAGTGGGACTTGATATTCTCTGCATCACCCTCGGCTGTGGCCTGGTGGACCCAGGGCCAGTGGAAGTGGATGCTCCAGTTGGCAGGATCCAGCACAAAGATCGGCATGTCCCCCAGGAGAGCCATCCCGGACACCTCAGCAGAGCTGATGCTGGCGAAGAGGCTGGTCTGGAGCAGCTGGAAAACCTGTGGCTCTGCTGGGAAAGAGGATGGGGATGAGAAGGGCTGCAGGAAAGATGAGATGACTGGGGGGGCTGGAGGGGAAACAAGGGATTCAGACTAGATACAAGACAGACATTTTTTACGATGAGGGTGGTGAAACACTGGAACAGGTTGCCCAGAGAGGTGGTAGATGCCCCATCCCTGGAAACATTCAAGGTCAGGTTGGATGGGGCTCTGAGCAACCTCATCTAGTTGCAGATGTCCCTGCTCATTGCAGGGGGGGGGTGGACTAGATGACCTTTAAAGGTCGCTTCCAACCCAAACTATTCTATGATTCTATGCTCTTCACCCCACACCACGGGGACCCCCAGCAGCCTGCACTTGGCCCTGCCTGGGCAACCTCCCAGACATGTCTTTTGCTGGACTCCCACCTCCTCGCCTACTCAGAGTTGCTTTCCTATCTGAACTTCCTCTGCCCCTGCTGCTCTTTTTCCTTCTCTATTTTGCTTTCAAAGAGGTATTTCTCTCCCATACAGGGTTTCAGGCACCTTGTCCCCTCCCCGCCTCCCTCCTGCCCAGCACCTGCTGTCTGGCTGTGTGGAGCAGATGGTGGAGGGCACCTCAGCGCTTGTTTGGCGTGATGCTTCCCCCAGAAGAAGCACCCATGCCAGGACCTGGATCTGCCAGAGACCTGCACATGGCACAGAGGATGTGGAGGACGGAAGAGGGAAAAGGGCATTTCGCCCAGGTTTGGGGGCTCCCGGGCGTCAGGAGCTCAAGAAGACCGAACCCTAACAGGGGCAGGAGAGTAGCCCAGCCCAGAGATCAGTCCCATGTTCCAATGTCTGCTGCTGCCTGCCCCCCGGCCCGTGCCCCCGGAAACATGAGGCCTCATGGGGTTGCGGTGAAACGCTCTGTGCGACAGCAGCACCCGAAACACCATCTCACAGGTGCAGCTTCCCAACAAACAAAGGGCTGCTGGAAGGGGCCTACAGCACCATGTGGAGCTGAGACCCCCCCTGGCACCCATGGGCTCCCTGCAGGAGGAAGGCACCTTTGGGGGAACCCCAACACCCCAGGCCTGGCTGGGACCCCTGGCCCCACTTCTGCTTGGGTGTCTTGAGCCCCTGTGCTGGAGCCAGTGGGGCATAAAGCCCCAAGCTGGAGGCAGGAACAGAGAGAGTGGTCAGGTGCTACGTGGTAGGGGGTGGCCCTTTGATGCTGGGGATTATCCCTCCCATGCAGGAGACAGTGGCCTGGCCGTGCCTCCCCTGAGGAACCTGTGGGGTACTCTGACAGGGGGGTGAGAGAGGTTGGGGTGAGCCAGGGCTCCCACTTACCCTCTGGGTCTGCCCACATCCCAGGGAGGAGGACGGGGAGAAAGAGGAAGAGGAAGAGGTGAGGGGGCTGCATGGTGCATGCGACAAGGCTGAAGCAGCAGCAGCAGTGACTGCAGAAGGAGGAAGCACTCATGGGGTCCCACGCTTCAGCCCAGCCCAGCAGTCACGGCAGTGGCTCTCCGCCAATGGGACTGGTGCAGACATGTCGGGGAGGGCCCCAGAGGTCCTGAGCTGGGGGCTGGGGACATGTGGGAGAGAGGAAAGCTGAAATAAGGTCTTGAGCATGAAGTGCCACAACAGGCTGGGGCTGGGGAGAGCCCAGCTAGGAGAGGGCAGGGAAAGGGAGGCCCAGGAAATGGCACTAGGGGAAAATGGGTGCTTGAGGACCCGAGCAGGGTCCCCCAGAATCCCCCTCCCCACTGATGGTACCTCACCCTCACCCTCATTCTTGTGGGATGCATCAGCTTCGATGGAGGTGATGATGGCTTTTGGGTTTCAGCCCTGACTGGAGAAAGGCGGCTGCTGCCCTCTCAGCCGCGCATAGGGAGAAGGGCTCCTTTGGGCCCTCGCTGGCACCTCCAGCTCAGGCTCCTCCTGCACTGCCTGCGTAAACCTGAGGATGGGGCTCCCCAGGGAGGAGGTGACAAGCAGTTCCCGCCCGGCCCATGGCTGCGGGAACAGTGCTGGGGAGCTCCAACTCTCCCGTAAATGCCCCCAGGAGAGGGCCTGGGGCTGGGCTGCAGCCTGGCACTCCCCTTTCCTTCCCACCATCTTTGGTGGGGAACCCTGTCCTCCTCCTCAAGTGCCCCCTGGGCATGGGAACAGGAATGGTGGGGGCCATCCCCCTGCTCTGTCCCCATTGTCACCAGTGTCCCAGCTCTGGAGGGACACTGGGGTGACCAGAGCCGGCCTCACCCCCCACAATGTTCCCTGCCCACTGCTCCTCCCCGGCAGTCCCCTGGCACCTCCCCTCACCCTGCAGTTTCTCTTCCCCTTTCCTGGGGGTGCCCGCATTGGGGGGCAAAGGCAGAACCGAAACCACAGCTAAGGAGAAGTTTGAGGGGGCGTGCCCCGGTAACCTCCAAACACAAACCAGGGCCAAGGTGTCCCCTCTGCAATGTGGCAGGGCGCCATGTGACCCCTCCAAGTGCAACTGGGACCAGGTGTCCCTGCTCCATGTCTTCATCTTGGGTTTCCCCAGCTGTGATGGGGACATGGGGAAGGCCATATGGGGCTTCTGTGGGCTGAGCTCCAGCGCCCCGTGACACTGAGTCAGACATGGGAGACAAGGACACCGAACCCTTTCCCTTCCGTGGAACTGTCCTATGGAGAAGTAGGGATGCTGGCAGGCCCAGAAATGGCACCAACAGTCCCACTTCCCCAGTAGCTCACCTCGGCATCATCCAGGGGATGTCTGGCCATGCCACCACAATGTCCACACATTTCCCGGCAGGGCCACCTGTGCCAGGGTCAGAGGAGAGTGTTTGGCTGGTGGGATGGCAAAGCGCAGCCATGGGGTGGCCAGTGAGGGAAGGGGCAGGGAGACGTTTGTCAACAGAGTCCTGTGAGGTGACCATTTGTCCTCACGGTCCCCCCTAAGGTCACTTCTTGCTGAGCAGCTGGTAGGCCATTAGCAGGCCTCTGGCTTGTGCAGGTGCATGTGAGGTCACTGGTGGTTGAGTAGCTGATAGGGCAGGTGCAGGCACCTGGCTTGTGCGAGTGCTCATGATCTCTTCAGCCCCCTCTGAATTTTCTCCAGATGTCTCCCACTGTTGCAGTGGACCAGAAGTTCTGCTTTAGCTCTTCCTCTTCTCTATTGAATGTACTTGTCCTCATGGGTTTTTTGGGGTTTTTTTTGCACTTTCTCACTTGCTGCAGAAGAGGTCTCAACTTCTTCCTCCTTGATACTGTCACTTCCTTTGGTCAGCAAATGACCAAAGCAGGCAGGGGGCTTTTCATTCACACAGACCATTGGTCCTCACAGTCCCCTAAGTGAGCACTGGTCCTCAGAGTCACCCCCCAGGTTACCATTGGTCCCCACAGTCCCCTCAGGTGACACTGTTTTTTACAGTCCTCCCAGCTGACTACTGGTCCTCACTGCTCCCCCCCCAGGTGACTGTAAGACTTTGCAGTTCCACCTCAGGTGACCACTGGTCCTCGCAGACCCCTCAGGTAACATTGGTCCTTGTAGTTCCTTCAGGTGACCATTGGTCCTTGCAGTCCCCCCTCAGGTGAGGGCTGTAAACCCCCCCGAGTCCAGAGCCACGCCTGGGTGAGTTGGGGTGGGGTGGGCAGGGCTGCAGTGCCTCTGGGTGCTACACTGGGTGTGTGGGCACCAGCACCCGCTGGGCTGGGCTGGGCTGAAACACCTGAAGAGACCTCTTGAAACACCTGTTTGTTTGTGTGTGTGTTCTCATAGAGTCTCTTGGGGTCTGTAAACAAACACTTGCAGACACCTCCCCAGTACTGGGTGTTTGGGTGTGTGTTATTGTAGGGTCTCTTGGGAGGTCATGCACACGACCACCTTTTCTTACCAGGTTTGCTCACTGTCTGCGTCTGCTCTCCAGGTTTGGTGGGTGAATTTCATCCTGCCACATCCTGTGAGTGCGGCAGGATGTTTCACTCTGGGAGGTGACTTGCCCTGTGTGCCCTGTTGGTGCTGAGGCTGTGGGCTCCCAGCCCCCAGGTGAACCCTGCCCGCAGCTGAAAGTTTCATCTGTCTGTCCTAGCTCAGCAAGGGCTGGGAGATACTCAGTGTCACTCCTCCTGCAGCAAGATCCTTGAGCCCCGCAGTGCCAGCAGGTGACTCTGGCTGTCAGGGAAATTCACTCCTGCCTGCAGCACCATGGTTCACAGCATTTGGACAGGGGACAACTAGCTGAGGTGGAGCTGTGGTGGATATGGCCACAGGCCAGCTGGGTTTTACCCTGGTGTGCACAGCTGCTTATTTCCATGAAATGTGTAAGAATGTGCTTATATATGCTCAAACACACTTCTAGGTTTTTTTTTTTTCTTTGGTGTTTCCTGCAATTAGCACCAATAATTCAGTGGTGCTCCAGCTTCCATTTGCAGCTGGTCAAAACCTCCCTGAGCCCATGCAAATCCTGAGGAAAGGCACATATTCTTAGTGAAAACATGAATGTTTTAATTTCATTTTATACACATCTGCAGCTCCCACAGATTACATCAGAGTTTCAGTGTTATTCAGCACTTTGTAAAATGGTTTGTGGCCAGGTGCTGTTAGTCTATGTGGAATAGTTCAGTCTTAGCACAACTTTTTCTGGAATATGGTTAATAAAGGCAGCTTTTAGGAAAAAATACTAGAAAGAGACAATAGAAGGGCACAGCTTACCACCTACTGATAAATGTTTTATTGTACCAGAACTTGGAGAAATTGCCGCTGGGCATTGGGGTGCCCTGAAGAGCCTCAGTGGGTGCGTGGGGCAGGACCACAAGGTGAGAGGTGATTGTATGTAATGGGTGAGGAGGTCTCAGACTTGTATCCTTGTCTGCTTAGCAAATTGAAGTGAGGCAGGAACCCCCCAGGTTTCCCCCCTGTGTCTCTGAGTCGAGTTGATCTTGCACTCGGCAGTGCCCAGAATTTTGTCAAAGCAGAAAAAGGTAGAGTTTTTGTCCCTGTGAGGGTGGTGGAAGGAAACAGGGGCTGTTGGCTCCCTTCTGGGCTAAGCTTCTTTGCTCAGGATGGAGTTCCCGGACTCTGATTCCTCCATCTGCTGGTGCTTTCTGAAATGAGAGGGGAACAATTCACGGATACTCCATGGAATGGGGATGCAGACAGCAGCTGGCAGGGCTGGAGCAGGAGCTTCGCTGCTAAGTGCAGCAGTCCCCTGGGGCATTTCCTCCCCTCCTCTCCCACTGCTGCTCCGTGGGGCAGAAAGGGCCTCACCTGCGTCTCCACACCCAAAGCGCTGTGATGGCAGCCATGGCCACGGCTGCCAGCAGCCCAGCCCCGAGCCCTGCGATCAGCACCACCTCTGAGTTCCCTGAGAAACACAAGCAGAGACTGCCATGAGCTTTCTCAGCTTTGCTCCATCCCGCAGGGCAGGGTGGCTCAGAAGTCCCATCCCTGTCCCCATGGGTGGCACCTACCCCATGGGATGAGGAGGCTGCGGGTGCCCAGGCTGCTGTGGCGCACACGGCAGGCGTAGCTGTGCCCATCATGGGGGGCCACGGCCAGGATGCTGCGGAGCTGGTAGGTGAGGTCAGCGTTGGGCAGGATGGTGCTGGTGTTGAGTGCCAGGCCTGGTGGCACCTCCTGGCCATCCCGCAGCCAGGCCACACTGATGGGCCGTGGGTAGAAGCCGGTGACACGGCAAACAAGCAGGAGCTGGTCTGGTCTGGGTGTGCGGGCAAAGACTGTGGCCACAGGCGGCTCTGGGGGGATGAGAACCAAGGGGTGGGGGGAGTCCTGGCGGGGCACCACTTGGCCCCAGTGTGTGTGGTGCTTTGGGGTGGCCGTGCACAGGTCACGGTGGTCTCACCTTGTCTCTCCAGAGCTTCCTTCCCATAGTGCAGAAACATCTCCAGGTCGTCAACACAGGTATCATTGAAGAGGACTTCCACAAGCTCGCTGAAGGCAGTATAGTTCTGTAGAACAGCCTGGACGTACCGTGACAGGCTGGTGTCTTGGGAGAGGAGCCAGGTGTCATTGTCCATGTTGAAGCTAAGGAAGTCCTGGCTATTGTAGCCCACATAGATGAAGGTCCGGGAGGTCCTGTTGGGGTAGAGCTGGCAGCCTGCCATGCATTGGGCCACAAAGGGGTCTGGGGGGGCAGAGAGGAGAGAGAGGTTGCATGAGGGGCTGGGACTGCCTTCCTGCAGACATGGTCAGCATCTCCTGTGCAGCGCCAGCACTGCTGGGTACTTCCCCACTTCCCAGATGCTGTTCAGAGAGGGGATGCAGAGAAAACTGGGTACTCACAGGGCACATCCTTCTGCATGGCACCTTCATTGATCAGGTGGTTGAACTGCTGGAAATAGATCTTGATCATGTTCTCTATGGTGTCCCAGTCACTGCGGGGTAGGGCTGGGCGCACCCAGGGCTGGTAGAAGTGGATGGTCCAGGTGTGCGTATCAAAAGAACCGAGCTCGATGTCTTCCAGGAGGGCCAGCCCCTCCGAGTGCACAAAAGAGGTGTTTTGGAAAGTAGAGGTCTGGAGCAGCCGGATAGTGAAGGTCCCTACACAAGACGGGGCAACAGGGGGAGATGGGAGTGGGAGGAGAGGGCTGGGGAAAGTGGAGGGGCTGAGGGATGGGTCCTCGAGGTTGCAGGGACCTGTGGGCCCCCCATAACCCCCTGCATCCTTGGCAGCCCGAGCTCCCACCCCCTGCACCCACCTGGGGTGGCTGTACCCCTGCCAGGGAGGAGGTGTGGAGCCAGGGGACAAGAAAGGGTGAGGAGGCAAGTGCCCAAGGCAGGTGGGGAGCAGGAAGCCCCTCGCCCGTGGGGTCCCACGGGGGCATGGGAGCAGATGTGGATGCGCCAGGGCTCCCACTTACCCTCCAGGTCTGCCCATGTCCCAGAGAGGAGGAGAAAGTAGAGGAGAAGGAGGAGAAGGAGGCAGTGGCGAGGGGGTTGCATGATGCCAGCAGCGAGGGTCCAAGCGAGCATGCAGTAGTGGGTGCAGCAGCAGGAGGAAGGGACTGTGAGAGACGTGGCCACGGACTTCTCCTCAGGGTGGCTCTGCCCAGGCAGTTCTGCTGGTGCTAGTGGCCCTGGCAGCCAATGGGGCTGGCACTGAGGTTTTGAGGAGGGGCCCGAGGTTCCCGCTTGGGGTGGGCTGGTCTGGGGCACCCTGAGTATGGCTATGAGTGCTGGGGGAATTTGGGTGGGAGCAAGGCCATCCCACTGGCTGTAGGAGGGGATTCCCTCATGGCTGTGGCAGCACCTTGACAATCAGGACAGTATGGTGGAGGTGCCACCTGGCCACGGGCTGCATCCACTGTCCCTGACGGGAATGTCCCTTGCTGCCACTCATGCCCAGCATGTCTGGCCCTGCATAGCACAGACATCTCCATCCACACTGTGCTGCCTACTTAACCGGGTGGGTTTGCCCCAACGTGGCTGTCTTTCCCACAGGGAAGGTGAACCCTGTTCCCACAGCCCGGCCACATGCCTGGGCTCCCCATGCCCCCAGGATGTGTGCTGGCCCCATGCCTCTTTGTCACCTCCCGGCCATCCTGCAGCCAGGCCACGCTGATGAGCTGTGGGTAGAAGCTGGTGATGTGGCAAACCAGCAGGAGCAGAGCTGGGCCAGGCGTGCAGGTGAAGACCGTAGCAATGGACGGCTCTTGGCGGGGCGAGAGTGAGGAGAGCTGGTGCCCTGACCCCTTGACAGCACTGGCCTGATCCTGGGGAAGGGGCTCCCCAGGGAGGAGGTGACAAGCGGTTCCCACCCAACCCACAGCTGTGGGGTTGGGGATGGGTGCAGGCAGGGCTGGAGGAAGCGGGTCTTCCAGGAGCTCCTCTTGGGGCATGGGAGATGGATGGGCTGGAGTGGCTGGAGTGTGACAGTCCCCAAGGGGAGAGTTGGGCTGCAGGGCCTGGAAGGGGCTGTTTCCCACTGACAGTCATCAGACCCTCAGAGCAGTGGCACCTGGCTGGGCAGGATCCCCAAGGTGGAATGGGGATGGGATCATATTCCCCCCACCCCGAGGCCTGCTCCAGGGAGCTGTGGTAGATGAACATCCTCTTCATTTCCCTGGAGCTCCATCCGTGCCATGGGGCCTGTGAGCTGCCTCTCTGCTTCCCTGCACCCCACAGTGCTGGGGAGCTCCAACTCTCCCGTAAATGCCCCCAGGAGAGGGCCTGGGGCTGGGCTGCAGCCTGGCACTCCCCTTTCCTTCCCACCATCTTTGGTGGGGAACCCTGTCCTCCTCCTCAAGTGCCCCCTGGGCATGGGAACAGGAATGGTGGGGGCCATCCCCCTGCTCTGTCCCCATTGTCACCAGTGTCCCAGCTCTGGAGGGACACTGGGGTGACCAGAGCCGGCCTCACCCCCCACAATGTTCCCTGCCCACTGCTCCTCCCCGGCAGTCCCCTGGCACCTCCCCTCACCCTGCAGTTTCTCTTCCCCTTTCCTGGGGGTGCCCGCATTGGGGGGCAAAGGCAGAACCGAAACCACAGCTAAGGAGAAGTTTGAGGGGGCGTGCCCCGGTAACCTCCAAACACAAACCAGGGCCAAGGTGTCCCCTCTGCAATGTGGCAGGGCGCCATGTGACCCCTCCAAGTGCAACTGGGACCAGGTGTCCCTGCTCCATGTCTTCATCTTGGGTTTCCCCAGCTGTGATGGGGACATGGGGAAGGCCATATGGGGCTTCTGTGGGCTGAGCTCCAGCGCCCCGTGACACTGAGTCAGACATGGGAGACAAGGACACCGAACCCTTTCCCTTCCGTGGAACTGTCCTATGGAGAAGTAGGGATGCTGGCAGGCCCAGAAATGGCACCAACAGTCCCACTTCCCCAGTAGCTCACCTCGGCATCATCCAGGGGATGTCTGGCCATGCCACCACAATGTCCACACATTTCCCGGCAGGGCCACCTGTGCCAGGGTCAGAGGAGAGTGTTTGGCTGGTGGGATGGCAAAGCGCAGCCATGGGGTGGCCAGTGAGGGAAGGGGCAGGGAGACGTTTGTCAACAGAGTCCTGTGAGGTGACCATTTGTCCTCACGGTCCCCCCTAAGGTCACTTCTTGCTGAGCAGCTGGTAGGCCATTAGCAGGCCTCTGGCTTGTGCAGGTGCATGTGAGGTCACTGGTGGTTGAGTAGCTGATAGGGCAGGTGCAGGCACCTGGCTTGTGCAGATGCATGTGATGTCAGTGACACCTCTCCTCCCATTTTCCAGTCTCCACTCCCCTCGTTATCGTCACAGGTTACAGTTATTTCCTTTGATGCTGTGGTAGCGGCATGGGAGGTTGCACTCAGTGCAGCCATTTCTTTCAGCCACTCCATATTCCTGAAACTTTTCTTCTTCTGCTTCTTCCTTCTTGCTTGTTTCCTTTGCTTCAGAATGGGTCCTCTATGGTCCACAGTCCCTTTGGGGAAGTACCTTTACTGGCATGGTCTTATTCATAGGCCACAGTCCCTTTGGGGTATACCTGCTCTTCCATGGAGCACCTCCTACTGCTCTGACCTTGCTGTTTCTTTTTCGGGATGTTTATTTCTCTTTCCTAAATAAATTGTCACAGAAGTGCCACGAACTCCTCTTGTTCAAAGGAGGTGAGCTGACTGGAACCAGCCATCAGCAGCACAGGGCACTTCATGATCTTCCTCAGAGGTCATCCTGGTAGCCCTCCTCCTCCCCCTCCCCTCCCAAACCTTGCCAATTATGCCTAATACAATTATTTACTGCAGTACAGCTACAATGGCTTGAACTGGATGACTATTTGGCTGAGATTTTATTGGGGTTGGTGCACATTCACCATAGTAGGATAAAAGTTACATTTATGAGGCACTGCAGTGCACATCCGCCTTTCTAATTTAGCTTAAGGATGGCTTGCTGATAACAGCTGTCATTAAGAAACAAATAAGAAACATGGTCATAACTCCACCTCCACTTGGGAACTGCTTTTATCTGAGAATCTTGTCCTTGGCTCTGCTCTGTGCTACACAGGAGTTATGTTGCAGCTCTGTCTGTACCTCCTCGTTCCTGACACCAGTCCTGTCCTGACTTGGATCTGAATTGTGACCTCAGATTTGCTGGGTGACCACTGGACTCCTGGCTGATGCTGATTACAATCTCTAGACGTGATTCTTTCCCTGAGTTTGCTTTGACTTCCTGAATCCTTGTTGGTGATGTATCAACCTTTCTCCCTTGCTGTGACCCTCAGTTCCTAGCTCACCTTCCCTTGTAGAGCAGCCTGTCCTTGACACCATAGCTGTCAATGGAATACAGTGGGTTTACCCTAGGACTGCCCAGGGAGCTTTTGTACGTGAAGAATGATTTATTTGTAAATCTTGGCCACTTGGTCTTTGCTGGAGCTACACCAGTTTCACATCAGCTGGAGACCTGATTCTTTGTCCTCAGTGATGCTAAGTTATTTTGTCCTTTTTGTGAAATGAGACATTTTTCCCAGAGGTTTAAGTGATGCAAACTATAAACTGGTTATATATCCCATTAAGTAAACTGTCCAACTAGTCAAATTGGCTTTGATCCATTGATACATTTTAGGCTGAGAAGCCTTGTACTTCCAAAATTATTTTTCCCAAGAATGGGATGAATCATGCCTGAGAACTCCTTGCCTCTCTCCACTAAGTGTTGATGGAGCCTACGTGATCAGACCTATGCAAAATGTGAATGTGCCTATTGGTACAGAAGATGAACCTCTTCATTTCCACCCCTCCCTCATTTTGCTTATTAATGATGCCTTTCTTCTGTTCATATAGAGAGACCTAAAACCATCTAGACATCAAAATGAGGTGCCTCAGGGTGGGGGGCAACTTACTGTGGGTGATTTCACAAAATGATACAACTTGTCCTGTTTCTCTTATTAGCACATACTAAACTTTGAAAGGGTTTGGTAGTACACAGCACTTAATTGCTTCCCTCATATTTCATGGTTAAAGTTTGCTCAACAAACACAGAAACTTAATTATTCCAGGTTGGATATTTCATAGTTATTAAAGACACCTCAAGGGAGAAACCAGCATCAGGGAGCAACATATACTTTTTGCCTCCCCTGTACTCTCATTTTCTCAAATACATCCACCATCTCCCACATTACATTATACTATGGGTGTAAAAACAATTTAAGGTTTCTCTCAGCTTTTCAGATAGCTGGACCCGACTATTCTGTTTTAACTCCTACACTCACCAAACCCATTTCCTAAAAAGATTTGGTACACATGTTCTCACTGATTCCCCTTGACAGAATCTCCCTCTAACATCCGTAGTTTTTTTCGTAAAATGTTAAACAGGCACAGTTGCATATAGAACACTAAATATGAAGGAGCTAGGACACTACACAAAAATGATACTTAATTATTTCAGGTTCTTTCACTGTTAAAAACCCTCATTCAAACTGCTTTCAAGCACTACATTCAGTAGCCCTACTGCACACCTGTAAATGCATTCCTCTGTCCATCTGTATGTCCTGCTCCCTGTCCCTGTCTTTCTCTATCCCTCCTTCTTTCTTCCTCTCCTCCTCTCCCACTTTGTCCTGGTCCCTGGCCCTACTCTTCTTCCTCCATCTCTCTGCAGGGCTCCTTGTCCCTAATTTTTTTTGATTTCTCCATCTGTCTAGCCTTTTCCCTGCACCTTACAGTATGGAATAAGGGGTGGATACTGTCCTGGTTTTGGCTGGGATAGAGTTTTTTGATTTCTCCATCTCTCTAGCCTTTTCCCTGCACCTTACAGTATGGAATAAGGGGTGGATACTGTCCTAGTTTCAGCTGGGAGAGAGTCAATTTTCTTCTTAGTAGCTAGTAGAGTGCTGTGTTTTGGATTTAGGATGAGAATAATGTTCATAACACACTGATGTTTTGGTTCTTGCTGAGTAGAGTCAAGGACTTTTCAGCTTCCTGTGCTCTGCAAGGTGCACAAGAAGCTGGGAGGGGGCACAGCCAGGACAGCTGACCCAGACTGGCCAAAGGGCTATGCCATACCATATGACATCATGCTCAGTATATAAGCTGGGGGAAGAAGAAGGAAGGGAGGACATTCGGCATGATGGCGTTTGTCTTCCCAAGTAACCGTTACGCGTGATAGAGCCCTGTTTTCCTGGGGATGGCTGAACACCTGCCTGCCGATGGGAAGTAGTGAATTAATTCCTTGCTTTGCTTTGCTTGTGCGCGTGGCTTTTGCTTTCCCTATTAAACTGTCTTTATCTCAACCCATGAGTTTTCTCACTTCTACTCCTCCGATTCTCTCCCCCATCCCACCGGGGGGGAGTGAGCGAGCGGCTGCGTGGTGCTTAGTTGCCGACTGGGGTTAAACCACGACACATACCATCTACATCATGTCCAGGTCCTACCTTTTCCAACAAATTCCAATTAATCACCACCACTTTTCCTGTCTTTTGATATATACACACAGATATCATTCCCTTAGTCTATAGGCCATCCCTTTAAAATGTCTGTTGAATTCTTTCAGTCCATGACTTTGGGCTCCATCTGTCATAACAGTCTTTCAGGGCAGGAGAGATGGTGTGTGGTGTTGGGTTGTTGCATGCTGAAGCCAGTTCTGGTTCCAACACAGCTGCACTTTGCTCTGTTTCATCAAAATTCATTAATCTGGGTGATTCTTACTGTAATACCGTTGACATGGCATATAGCCACCACAGAAGTGATGACAAACAGTATTATATAGCAATTAACATCATACAATTCAGTTCATTGGCTATTTTCACCCCAAATCAAATCTTCTTCAGGTACACATTGGACTTCCCCAGCCTTCTGCATCACCTACCACGTGCACCCAGGTCCTTGAGCAAAAGCAATCCCATGGATGGGTTTGCCTTTGCCCAAGGCAGGAGTAACCCAGACTGTCTTCCCCAGAACATTTTTTATGTGCACTACAGGAACTTTAACCCCCTCTACAATACGTAAAAGTTTTGACTGGGCAGGGCCAGCTTGATTGGCAGATCCCCTAGTGTTGACTAACCAGGTGGCTTTTGCTAAATGCATGTCCCAATGTTTGAATGTCCCACCACTCATTGTTCCCAGTGAAGCCTTTAACAGTCTGATTATTGTTCGATTTTCCTGGAGGCTGGTGCATGATAGGGGATGTGATATACTGACTCAATGCCATGCTGTTTGGCCCAGGTGTCTATGAGGTTGTTTTGGAAATGAGTCCCGTTATCTGACTCAATTCTTTCTGGGGTGCCATGTCACCATAGGACGTGGTTTTCAAGACCGAGGACAGCGTTCCAAATGGTGGCATGGGGCACAGGATATGTTTCCAGCCATTCGGTGATTGCTTCCACTGTTGTAAGCACATGACACTTGCCTTGGCGGGTTTGTGGGAGTGTGATATAATCAATCTGTCAGGCCTTTCCATATTTATATTTCCACAAGTGAATACTTGATGGTCACTCCCTGTGAGACCTAAAGAAGGCAGAGCCTTGCCTTTCCTTGCAATCTGCTCCAAAGATCCCAGACAGATTATTGGGTGGCTTCCTACCAGCTTCCACACATGCTCCAGCAGGCTCCCTAAAGCTACGGGGCTGAGATGGGACCAAGCTGCAACATCCAGACCTAGATCCCACCTGCGCTACTTACTCACATGAGTGTGCTCCAAGGTCTGGGGTTTTTGGACTCAGTAGTTCATTTGGAGGCCAGTGTTTAAACTGACCTGAATTGCAGATTCATATTTAAACTGTCCAGTCATGGTATAGCATCTATAGGTATTCCAGCATGGAGCATGTTCAAACAGTCCTCATTGTTAAATGTGTTTATGTGTCTAAAGGAAAGGGGCAATTCACTTAGGAAAAGCAAACATTTCACACATGCAGTGAAACTGGATCGGAACTGCTCATACATCTATCTGCTGGCACAGCTAGGAAAGGATGCAGGAGATAAAATCTCCTGTTATTGACTCTGTCCTCTTTACAGCCATCAAAGAGCACAGTAGGACTCTTACTGTCCAAGACTTACTTTTGTTCCAAAGGGAGGCAGTGCACCTTCCGCTGAGACGCTGGACGTGGAGTGGGAGGGCTTTTGGGAAAGGAGGGGGAGAAAGGCACAGGAAGGCAAAAACTTGCACATTTGGAGGGGTAGTGGCACCAGAGCTTTAAAAGAGCAACTTTTCCTCTCTAACCAGAGTAAGGGCTTTCAGGTGCACTCCCCAGAGCTGCGTGGGTATAGAGAGAGACATGCACATGTGCACTGTCTTCTGGGGATCTCCCTTCAGCTATAAAGCTCTGCTGTGGATTTCAGAGTTCAGAGAAGGAGCAGGAAAGTTGCTCAGCCTGCCCTGCCTCCTGGTTACTCCAGCACCTTTCATCACACAAAATTGTGTGTTGCTAGGTCAACACATAACTCAAGGTCCATGCCAGCGTTCAGCCTTCATTTGCCCTTCCCCTACAGTCCCCTGGGTATTGCCCTCACAAAAATAAAAAAGCAACTGTCCTCTTTTGTCTGTTTCCTTATGAAAAGAGAAGGCTCTGGAGAAGCCCTGCATTAGCAGACTCTTAAGGTCAAGAAGGATCACTGTGATCACCTCCTCTGGCTTCTTGCATGACAGATGCCACTGCACTTGATCCAGCTATTCCTGCCCCTGGCTCCTGCCTTCCACTTAAGATGCACCTTCTCATCAGTTAGCATTGGAAAATCCACCACATGCCCTGGACAAACACTCCTATAGTTAATTAACTTTGCTGTGCTAATTTCTAGCCTGAAGTCACTTAGTTTCAGTTTCAAGCCTCTGGATGCCATTGCCTTAAGAAAACTCAACACCTTAATTCAGACATTTTTCAGTCTCACAGACTGCAGACATGCAGCAGCTGCTGCAAAACCGCCTGTGCCCTGTTCACAGCCCCTCCTCAGGCAGTGGCAGCCCCACCATGCAACTCCAGCCCCTCTAGCCCGTTGTGTTAACAGTAAGGAGAACTCCCAGCAGAGCAACCTCCATTGCAAAAAAGTCTCTCTCTCTCACGCATACACGCGTGCATGTGCGCACACGTACACATACACACAAACACACACACAAAGAGTGCTTCTTAATAATGATCTCCTGCTGCTAAATAAATACCAAGGGTTGTTGCTTGATGGGTGTTGTCCAGTAAAGTAATGATGGCTGATGGTGCTGTTAGCAGATTGCTTAATGCTAGGTGGGAGAGAAGAGATTCAGTCAGAAGCCTCTTGAGCCCAACAACCACAATACAAAGCATGATTCTCCTTAAAAAGCTAAGCTTGCTTCTGATAGAGTGTAGTTTTGATTTGTATAAGCTGAGGGCTGGTCAGATTACTGGAAGAGCAATTACTTTAGAGAAACAAGCCCTTTCCTCTGCAGAATGGAAGTGTGGACTTTGATACTTGGCTAATATCATGAGTGTACTCTAGTCCAGGTAGTTTTCTCCAGGTGTTGTAGCCATTGTACTGGCATTCTTCTGACATGATCTTGTCATGGTTTAACCCCAGTCGGCAACTAAGCACCACGCAGCCGCTCGCTCACTCCCCCCCGGTGGGATGGGGGAGAGAATCGGAGGAGTAAAAGTGAGAAAACTCATGGGTTGAGATAAAGACAGTTTAATAGGGAAAGCAAAAGCCACGCGCACAAGCAAAGCAAAGCAAGGAATTAATTCACTACTTCCCATCGGCAGGCAGGTGTTCAGCCATCCCCAGGAAAACAGGGCTCCATCACGCGTAACAGTTACTTGGGAAGCCAAACGCCATCATGCCGAATGTCCCCCCTTCCTTCTTCTTCCCCCAGCTTATATACTGAGCATGATGTCATATGGTATGGCATAGCCCTTTGGCCAGTCTGGGTCAGCTGTCCTGGCTGTGCCCCCTCCCAGCTTCTTGTGCACCTGGCAGAGCATGGGAAGCTGAAAAGTCCTTGACCAGTGTAAACTCTACTCAGCAAGAACCAAAACATCAGTGTGTTATGAACATTATTCTCATCCTAAATCCAAAACACAGCACTCTACTAGCTACTAAGAAGAAAATTAACTCTATCCCAGCTGAAACCAGGACAGATCTAAAATAGATTTTAATTTAGTGCAGAAGACTGGCAAGAGGAACTGTTGACAGTTTTAGCTCAAAAGGTCAGAAAAAGTGAAGATATACCATGCGGCTGTAACAGTTCGGGCTTTGCTCAGCCCTGCTGTCAGATGAAAGCAAAGCTTGGAAAGAAGAAAGCCCAGCTCAGAAATTGCAAACGTCCAGCGATTTCTCCCATACCAGAGCTGCCAGGAATGAAAGCTGTTGCTCATCCTCAACGATCCTTGGAACCCCATTCACAGCCCCACAAACACTAGAGGCTCTGCACTTTCCTAGCATCCTAAAGTTCCCAACACTCTCTCTCTCCCCCACCTCAGCCAGAGCCCAGCTGGGAAATTACAAATGTCCAGCTATTTCTCCCACACCAAAGGTGCCAAGACTGAAAGCTGTTGCTGGTCCTCACCTTCTCTTGGCATCACTTTCACACCCCCATCAAGACTGGGGCTGTTCGCTTTGGTACTTGGCTATTATCATGAGTGTACTCTACTCCAGGTGTTGTAGCTGTAGGATTAATAACCTGTTGTACTGGCATTCTTCTGACATGATCTAAAATGGATTTTAATTTACTGCAGAAGATTGTCAAGGCATAATGTTGAAAATTTTAGCTCAAAAAGTCAGAAACAGTGAAGATACAGCCTGCGGCTGTAACAGTTCAGGCTTTGCTCTGCCCTGCTGTAAGATGAAAGCAAAGCTTCTCGTGCCTGTCTATGAGATGCTTCCATTCAGTTCATCATGATAGGGTTCCCCAGGTCTTACAAAGCTGAGGCCAGCACCCATAACTGGATCATCATAGAGCCTCCCCACTGCAGATGCAGGAGTGGGTTAGATGAGCATAGATTCCTAAAGCACTCGTAGATGACACCAGAAGTGTTTCTAGCTACTCATCAGATGACACAGATTACTCCTGCAGCCAGCACTAGGGCAGGAGGGTGTGATTAGGCCCACTGCAGGGATGAGATGGACTGGGAAGGGGGGTTGGGGGAGGAGGAGAAGGTGACAATATAGTAGTTTTGATGAGAGCTTTCCTCTCAGCTTTTCCATTACAAGCCATTTCTTTAGAACCACTCCACACCTGCGGGGGGAGGGGGGGAGTGCAGAGGGCACCAGGAATGGCACCAAAGAGATGCAAAGGCACCGTTGAGTCCCAAATCAGAGCCAGCAAGCCCCAAAGGGCGCTGAGCTGTCCCCAGGGCCGAGTCACGACCAGCAGCACAGACAATGGCGCGGGGTGACTGCCCTGTCCCCTTCCCTGGGGGAAGCAGCCCTTTGGCAGGTCCCTGCAGGACTCACGGACACAGCCCCATGCAGAAAGCAGCACTGACCCACCAAAACAAGGACAAACCTGGGAGGGGGGGACACGGATACAAACTTGTTTTGCAGCAAAACTTTTGCTGCTCCCCAGGGATTTCATTTGAGGCTAATGTGTTCACAAGGAAGTGACAGAAAAGAAATGATAAAAAAACCAACCAAACAAAACACAAGAGAAGGGGGGAAAAAAAAGGCCAATATCTGCGCAGCTCCAAAGAAAGCTCCTTGTTACCATTTCACATCCCATTTCCAGCAGCACCTACCTCAAGCCAATGCCTGCTGTGGGTTTGCTCAGAGCAGTGCGTCCTTCTGCCTCTGTCACATTCAGCAGAGGATTGATGTTCACAGCATCGCAGCCTGGCCCTCATGGCCCAGAGTAAGCAGCAACAGCAAGGAAAGGGGGTGAGAGCTCCAGTGCGGCACTGCCAGGAGGGATTTTGAGGCTGCAGATGGGGCAAACGCACCATCTTTTGGTGCTCGTGCCACACTGCACAGCGACTGCATCTGCCCGGTGGGGCTGCAGGTGCCCCTCTGCATCACCCCATGCTCCATCAGCCCCCTCCCATATCCTCCCCTGAGGCCTTACCAGGCCCCCAACGACCTCACCGTGTGCATCCTCCTGCAGCCCTAAAACTGCCCACAGGGGCAGGGGGCACCTCAGCCCCCCATTAGAACCACAGAAGGGTTTGGGTTGGAAGGGACCTTTAAAGACTGTCTCGTCCAACTCCCCCGCTGTGGGAAGGCACATCTTTCAACTAAATCAGGTCGCTCAAAGCCCCATCCAACCTGTATTTTAACACTTTCAATGATGGGGCACCCACAACTCCTCTGGGCAACCTGTTCCAGTGTCTCGCCACCCTTATTGTAAAACATTTCTTCCCTATATCTAATCTAAATCCACCCTCTTTCAGTTTAAAACGCTTGCCCCTTGTCCTGTCACTACCAGCCTTGGTAAAAGTCTCTCTTTGCTTTACTTATAAGCCCCCTTTGTATATCGAAATGCCTCAGTAAGGTCTCCCTGGAGCCTTCTCTTCTCCAGGCTGAGCAACCCAAATCTCTCAGCCTTTCTTCACACCAGAGGTGTCCAGGCTGGTGAGGGACATTCTCCGGGGCTCCATGGCAGGCAGGCCAGTTTTCCAGGCACAGGCAGTGGCTGCTGGCATTGGGTCCAGCTCTCAGGGGTGCTGAGGCAGGTGGTCCGGCTGTCCGGGCACAAGGGATGGCTGCTGGTGTTGGGCTGGGCTCCTGAAGCTGTGGAGAGGCACCTGCTGAGAGAAGAGGCTGCTGAGGCCTCACTGCGGCTGTGGTGCTGGGTAGATGCGAGGGTATGGGGCAACGCAGGGTGCCCTGTGGGGTTCAGGCACCCAGCTGCATGTAGGAGTTGTGGGCACAGAGAGCTCTGTGCAGAAAATGCAGCGCCCCGTAACCCTTTGCTAGGGCTCTGCTCGCCTGTCCATGGCTCGTCTCCTCTTGGCCCTGACCATCCTGACCTGCCTGCTCTGCACGTGCCAGGAAGGAGACCTGACCCCAGCAGATTGAAGGGACCAAAGCAGGGCCAGGAGAGCCTCCTGTTCGCCTTTCTCAGTGTGCCCGGCAGAGACTAGCACTTGGTTCCCCTGCCTGTCCCTGACCAGACAAGGTAGCAGCCTCGTCTCTCTGTTCGGTGAGGTGCTTTCCATCCTCTCTTCAGAATACATATCCAAAGAGATACATACCCCTGCACAGACAAAAACCCTGCCTGTGCTGAGAACACACATGCTGGCAGCGTTCAGGTGCAGATGGGCAGACTGACTCTCTTTCTCCAAAGCAAGGCCAATAGCTGGGAAGGTTCATAATCACAGTCTGAGTTGCTGGGTCACCTTGGCTGAGATGTGCACCTGGAGTTCATGGCATCACCTACCGGGGTGCTTTCTGCTGGTAGGTTCACTGGTAGGGAGCTGTCACTATTGGTGCTTCTCACTTTGTATTTTATCCCTTGTTTTTGTTCCTGACCTTGCTCTGCCTATGTCTGTCACTGGGTCTGCTCTTGTCGAGGCAGGGTCACTTTTAAGTAATATTTGCAACAGTAAGAAGGTGTTTCAGAAAAGAGTGCCCATGAATTGAGAGGGCAGTTAAAACATCTTACAGCAGAAATCTCAGTAGAGTTTGGCTAATAACTAACTTGGCAATCCAGAATACTCTAGCTCTAAGTGCTTCATGGCCAATAGCAGCCATCTAATACAGAAGTTTGGCAAAAAAAAACCAATCAACAACTCACTGTTTTCTCTTCCTCCAGACAGGTAACTACACCACACAACATTATCCCAAGCAGTGTGGAGCACAGGACTGTCACGGTGCCTTCTATGCGGTACTTCTGGACATCTTTAGCATCCGCAGCGTTTGTGCTTCTCTTGCCATTCCCACCTAGAGCAATGACTCTGTATGTTAGTGTGTCCTGCATACTACTGGCAATCTCACAGGAGGTCTGACATTGGCAGGAAATGTTCTTTCTCACTTTGTTAGCATCTCTGAACAAGTGAACATCCTGGGGCTGCAACGTGTCCTTGGTTTTCCAAAGGAAACTCCCCAAATCACTGCAAATCAATGCACTCTGGAGCCTCTCTTTCTCCTCTCAGTTTGCTTACACTCCGGGATGCCTGTAGTCCAGTTTTCCCAGTGTCATGGGTTTGCTCCCCCTTCTTGGTCACCTTTCACATTTGCACATAATTTCTTTTGTGCTCACCCACCTTCACTCTCCAAGGCTTGCTAGTGCTGCTGCATGGAGGCACTCTCTGACCGTTTGGGACAAGTTGTCCCACTGAACAGAAATCGTGAGGCCAGATAGAGAGCACGTGGTGGGCGCAGCTCTTTGACCAATCGCCCCTTTGAGTGAGATGGACAAAACCCATCCCTGCATCAGGGATCACGGCTCCCAGCTCTCCCTCTCCATCCCAGCACCCACACCCCGAGGAGACGGAGTCAGGCCCTCTCAGGAGACACCTGAACCTTGCTCTCCCCCTTTGCCTTTTCTCCAGCATGGGCACTGCTTGCATGCCTCCAGTTTTCAGGACTTGTCTCCTACTTATGGACCCCTGCAAGACTGCTCAGTACCTGGATTCTTTTGGAAAAAAATTGTATATGCTGGCATGGTGGGCTTCCCCAGGGTTGGACAGCACTGCCAAGAATCAGAGAAAGCCTCAGCATGGCTCAGGCACAGAGGATGCAGAAGGACGGCAGAGGTTCCCTCTAAGCCTGTGATGGATCTGCGAGTCAGTGCATCCCTTTGGACCTCAGTTCACAGGAGGGATCCCCCTCTGTTCTGCCTAGGGCCTCTAGGGACTCACGGCAAGATCTGGGATGCAGGTACTGAGTGAGGTACATTGGACTAAGAATCACATTTCCCATCATCTGCTGAGCGTAGTTCAGATGGTCTTGTTCCCGAGATGGCAAAGTTCTGAAATTCCTGTGAACAGAGTGTGGTGGGAGGTGAGCATCTCTGTGCATCCAGAGAGGGTTACCAGCGTCCCTCTGGCACACTAATGGCAATAACCTCCACACCCAGAGATGACAGCCATCCTCAGAGAGCCGTTCCTGGCTTCTTTTAGAACACTTGCTCTGTACTAATAGTTTGGCTGCTGACATGATGTGCAGTAGCGGGTGCCATGGGAAGAGCCTGCAGACACACAGTGATTTTCATGTGTGATACTGGATGCTCGAGGGACAGCAATTACCTGGCACGCCTGTTTGAATTGTCCCTCTTTTGTTACTGGAGACTGGCACTGAATGACTATTTCCTTCATGAAATGCCTCCTTCTCCACAGTCTTGCGGTCCATTTCTTTAGAAAGAAAGTGGGTCACTTTAATTAGAAGTAACCATTGCTTATCAGGAACTTGATATCTTCAGGAGGCAATACTTCTCAAAATACATTAATAACACTTAGAAACAAAGCCTGGACATTTGGGTGTGCACCTAGTCACTAGTCCAAACAATGTGTCATGCATGGATAAAAATCTAAGAGCTAGACACTTTCCAGTTTACCAGTAGACAGTAAAACCTGACCTGCTGAGAGACTAGGAGATTGCATGTGATCTTATTGCTCACATTCCACTTAGTGCATTTTTGGCAAACTGCAAGATGATGGTACATTAGTTCCTTCAGAGAGGACAGGAAAACACTGTAGCCAGTTCAGCTGTGGAAAGAGCCCTTCTGAGAAGCACATCCCATCATGCCAACTCCATCACACAGTAAGTGTAACAGACACATACACTAGATTGAACCCCCAACTCTTGCAATCATATTCTGGGCACTTTCATAAGTGCCCACAGTCCTCCAAAACAGGAAGAAAACCACAGCCAAGTTATCTAAAACACAACTAGAAACAGACAGCTAAACCACTCAAGACTGAATTAACAGCCCTTCATTTTAGTTGCCTTCAAGTTTGGTGTCCAGCCTCAAGCTGGTTGTCCAGCTTTCACCTGTTCCTGACACCAAGGACAGCACTGCCTTGTGCTGAGTCCTCAAACATCAAGGACAAACATCCAACAGGGCTGAACCAGGTTGTGAAGCTGGGGCTGCTCTGATCCTGGCCAGGGCATGCCTGCAGCCCTGGCAAAGTCTGCCGGTCTCAGCGACCCCAAACTGCCTGCGCATCCTCTCCACCGCCCAAGGGCACTCTCCCCTCCAGTGACTGGCAGCAAGGCCTGAGCACTGCCAGTTCCTGCCAGCTGAATACCAATGTATGCCCAGAACAGCTCTGACCAGTAATGGTGTAACTGGGGCAGTAGCTGTCCCTGGGACTCAGCTTCAACTGCAACTGGTAGCAAGGACTCTGGACCATCTCTGCGGCTTGCCAGCATCTTCAAGGTGTGAAATCAAGTGTCAGTGCAGCAAGACTCCGATCCCTTTCTGCTGTGTACGCTCCAGCTTGTCCACACATGTATCTAAAACCTCAGGTTCCTAAGTCTTCTGGTTAAGGGTGCTATATACCCGTCATGTTCTGCTGTCTCCAATTTCATCAGGATTTCGTTTAGGACTTCCCTAAGATTTCCCTATTTCAGCTTTATACTTTGCCCTTTGAGGACCTTAACAGAAAGTATTTAGTTAAATTTCTCATTAATAAAATATTGAAAATAAGTGCTTAGTCTGTGAAGTCAGTCAAGACTGACTACTCACCGCTGTGCTGCCAGAAGAGCTCCAGCACAGGATCCAGCTGAAAAGCTGGAAAAGCCCTCCCTGTGGACACATCTTCAAACACCCATGAGACATTTCCATCATATATTGTGATATAAATTGTCATAACTGAACGGCAAAACATATAAGGGGATCACATAATAACATGGCATACACATACAAGTCTGTATTCTCACACCTGCAAGAGACACCTGTCTGACATTTGGGCTTTGACCTGGCAGCTCTCAAAGGAAATAAAAGGCCATAATGTACCCATGCGCTCTCCCTCTGCAACAGCACTGGAATCCAGTTGGGAAGCTGTATAACCATCAGCTACAGCATAGCTGTAAACAGAACAGAGCAGCTGCTGTGAAATATATCAATATATTTCTTCAGATCTGGATGGCAGTGAATGTCCCTTCGGGGACATTCATGGGATTACTCCATGGCACTCACCTCTCCCTTCCACTCAGGACCATCTTGCAGACAGTTACTGTGTGACTGCAGTGGTACCATGCTGGTTCAGAACGAACCATGCAGGGAGCTGTTGGGAGAAAGGACTCCCTGGAGCTCACACCAGCTCTCAAATCAACCCCAACAAGCCTGCTGACTTTGCAGCTGGCACCGGAAGCAGTGCAGGGTGGGAGCAGCTGGCAAAAACAGCTTTGCAAGGCAAAGTGCCCCAAGGCACATCACTGATCCTGACCCATTCCCTCTCTGCTCTTCTGCATGTCTGAGCATCAGCCAAAAAAATAGTGTTAAATTTCATATGAACTGAATATTAAAACCTAAATGCTCATTCATTCAAGTGACACATACCTGTGGGATCACCCTGAGGCTCACAGACAGATCAAGCGGAAAAGTTGGGTAGCCATTTGTCGTGGTTTAACCCCAGCCAGCAGCTAAGCACCACGCAGCCGCTCGCTCACCCCCCCACCAGCGGGATGGGGAAGAGAATCGGAAGGGCAAAAGGGGAAAAACTCGTGGGTTGAGATAAAAACAGTTTAATAACTAAAGTAAAATAAAAAAAAATAGAACAGTAGTAATACAAAGCAAGCGGTACACTGTACAATTGCTCACCACCCGCCGACCGATGCCCAGCACATCCCCCAAGCAGCGATCGAACCCCTCCCCGGCCAACTCCCCTGCTTATATACTGAGCATGATGTCACATGGTATGGAATAGCCCCCGCCCAGTCTGAGTCAGCTGCCCCAGCTGTGCCCCCTCCCAGCCTCCCATGCCCCTGGCAGAGCATGGGAAGCTGAAAAGTCCTTGACCAGTGTGAGCACCACTTAGCAAGTACTTAGCACTACTTAACAAGAACCAAAACATCAGTGTATCATCGACATTGTTCTCAACCTAGACCCAAAACACAGCCCCATACCGGCTACCAGGAAGAAAACCAACTCCATCCCAGCCAAAACCAGGACACCATTGCCTACAGGCACAGCTGTAATCAGGTATGTTTCCATTACATGTTGTCACCTCCTTCTTCATCAGCAACCTGCAGTGACTGGAGGGGGCTCAGGTAATGATGTGTGTGGAGATTTCCAAAGCTGCAGCTGGGTGTCGTTAGCTGCACCTGGAAGCTTTCAAAATAATGTTTCCAGGCCATGTGCAACACCCCTCAAGGACCAAATGGGCAAACATATGGCCCCTCAGGGATTTCTTACTGGTAGATCTCTACTGTGGATAAAGGAAGCCCACACGAAAGCACTGGAGGAAAAAATGATCATTCATATGTCTTGTGGAGAAGAGCCTGCTGGCCAGGGAGAACCCCTCTGCGAGAACCCAGGCTGGAACTCCAGTGTGAACTCGAGTCGAAGGGACTGTGACCTGTGGATGAGTCCATGCGGGAGCAGGACACCCCGAAGCATCTGTGGATGTGGACATTTGTGGACGCTTATGGACATTTTACAGACATTTCACAGGGGTGGTCCATAGACTAAGGGAATGATACCTGTGTATTGTATCAAAGGATGGGAAGGGGTGGGGGTAGTTAATGAGGATGTATTAGATGATGTGGGACCTGAGCATGAAGTAAATGGTATGGAATAAGGGGTGGCTACTGTCCTGGTTTCACCTGGGATAGAGTTAATTTTCTTCTTAGTAGCTAGTAGAGTGCTGTGTTTTGGATTTCGGATGAGAATAATGTTGATAACACACTGATGTGTTGTCACATCAATGCAACCCGCATTAGTGCTGCCCCATCTGTTGCCCTGGGCTGCATGTTGGAGACCTGGGTTCATCCAAGGAGAACATTGCAGGGCTAGAGCAGACACACTCCTGTTTTCCTGAATGTACATTGCCCGAGCACCCCACTGTGGGACATCCCTGAGGCCGAAAGCCGGGATCCAGCTGGGGAGTGGCAGAGCCACGGCCCCGGGGACTGCTGTGACCAGCCCGAGGGAGAAGGGCTCCCGTTTCCGCTGCTCTGCTGGCCCCAGCCCCCGCCGCCCCAGCCCCACGGCCCCAAGGTGCTGCACCCTGTTCCCCGGCACTGGGTGCCGGCCCCTGCCCGCCTACCTGCTCCCTGCGCTCCCAACGGAGCAGCCCGGGCCTCCCGGGCTCGCGGGGCCACCAGGAGAACGAGGAGGAGGCGGCGAGCGGCGCCCACGGCCCCCCGTGCTCACACCACCTGCCGCCCTTGCTCCCCGCCTCCGTCCCCTCCAGAGCGGTGACTGCGTCCGGCGCGGCGCAGCGCCGCGGGGCTCTGTCATCTCACGGCCGCTGTTCCTCCCGGAGCCCCCGCCATCCCGGCCGGGCCGGGGCTGTGTGGGGACGGCTCCTGGGTGCCCTGGCCCGGCCCGGCGCAGGGCAGCTCCGTCCCACGGCGACGGTGACGGGCCCCGGCGCCCCGTCACACCTCGGCCACGCCCCTAGGGCACCGCCCCGCCCCCGCCCACACCCGTGCACGCCCCGCCCCACCCCGGTGTGGCCCCTCGGGAGGGCGGGCACAGGCAGGTACCGAGGGGCTGCGCTGAGGCCAAGCCATGCAGGGGTGGGGATGCTGGTCCTGCACTGCGGGCCTTCTCTTCGGAGCTCCCCTGACACAGAAGCAACGCAGCTGTGCGCTGCCCGCCAGGTACTTACAGACAGGGAGCGGCTGTGAAATCCACGAAGTTGGGGCGCTGTGACTGCCAATGGAGGGCACAGGCGAGCAGAGTTTGTGCACCAGCAGCGTTCCATCCACAGGGCCCTGGGTGGTTTGTTGCCCTCCAGAGCTCACGTAGTTCTGTGTGTGCTGTGCCACATACAAGTAATTTGCTTCCCTGAAGTCCAGGTCATGAGATTTTTTTTTTACCTGTCTAGTTATTCCATATATGAGATATAAAAGTAGTTAAAGTAGTATTTTAAAGTGCATAGCGGTGTCTTAGGCATATGTGGGAATTAATGTGTGGGCCTTAGTCACCCCTTCAGCTTAAGGCTCATCACTATTACCAGTGATTTTTCAGGACAATCGCTTGCTCAGAGAGGGTAGTTGCTACTTTGGTCTTAAGTGGTTTAAGGAAAATATTTTAGGCACTTGTTTCATAACTGGTAATTTCTCATTGTCTCTTCATATTGGGAAAATGAAATCGACAAGTCATAGAAAGATGAGTAGTTTAAGAGAGATCATTCATTAATGCACCTTTCTGTGAATTGCACTGTTAAGAGGGTCTTCCTATGTCATCAAGTATTACAATCTGCACATTTCTCATACAAAATTTCTGATAAGCGTCTAGCTTTGAGTTTTCACAGAGAGTATCCTCCTACCCATTTAGTGACTGGAGAAAAGAGGTAAAGCTAACCTTAGTGTGGGTATTTTTATTGCTTCACCCCAAGCTGATGCATCAAAATAATAAGGCAAAAATAAGGCAAAGCCACTCCTTAAAAAAGGGGTCAACAGGACTGCCACAGGTGCTGTCTTGGGGCTGCATTGGTAGGAGGTGGGAAAACTGCATGCTCCCAATGAAATCCTGGCTACTAAATGACCTAAGGAAAAGTCCATAGGTGGAATTTTAAAGTTCTTTCTCAGGCGGAAGTGCTTGTGTGAATATAAATAGAATATAAATGTTAAGAGGAACAAGTGGCTGATTGGGACTGATGTATCTGGCATTTCATGTCACCCTGGAACTCCTATCATTGTTTTTTAGGGGCGTCTCACTTCAGTGCAACAAAACTGAAGACCATCCCAGGTTAATCCTGATGCAGTAAGTGGAAAACACTGCTTTTTGGCTTGGAAGGGATTCTGACCTAAACACTGTCACAACAAACAGATTTTGCTAAATCTCTTTGCAAGTTGTGGGTTGTTTTGTCAAATGAGTCACAAGACAGAAAAAAACCCTTTTTAATTTTCTTTTTTAAACTTGGCAGCATGTAAACCTTTTGCCTGTGTGCACTGGGATGGTTTCCTCTTGTGCAGAGCAAAGTACCTCCGAAAGCTGCATCCCTGCCATGTACAACTGTTTCCAATGAATTACAGAGTCTGCATGCTTGCATTTCCTCCTTCTACACGAGGGTGGAAGGAACAGAAATTGAGAAGGGAGGCAGCACTGCCTGTCTTGAGTGCACAGGCGCTCAGGTCAGCAGACAGGCAGACTGAGTGATACAGGATGCTCGGTGCAGGAGGAGAAGCGCTCAGACAACGTGCTTGTAAAGCCCAGCAAGGCAGCCTAGGATGATGTATAAAGCCTTTTCTGCCTGGCTTTCGTACCCCCAAGTTGCAGCTGCAGAGCAGAGTTATAATAAGACTGACTTTGTGGTCTGTCCTTTGTGTCATCAGATGTGCTCTGAGAAGATCCTTGCAAGTCAGACTCCATATCAGCCTTGGGATCTGCTGTATTCGGCCAGAACAAATTTGGGTATTTTTGAAAGGCGTTCTTCCCCTTTGTTGACAGTCTGCAAAGCTTAACCTGGTTCTCTTTACATCATACTGTTAGCCTTGATCTTTTTTTTAATTCTTCCTAAGTTATTGATCCCCCCAGTCCTTTGAAAATAACATTTTCTAAGAAAATAATGGAATCAGTATTTCAGTATTTTACAAAAGAAGAAACATGTTTTGTATTTTGTCGATAATATAAAAATATTGTGTGAATATAGTTCAAAATATATTTTTCTGTCTTTGAGATGAGAAGGATGCCTAGGGAGAGGTATATACTCTTTTAGCTTTCTGCATTTAGAAATTATTTGAGTAAAACAAGCCCCTGCCTTCTCAAATATTGCTTCAGGAACCTTCTGGTGAAAGAGCCTGAAAGATTGGAGAGGATGGTAAGTCTTTGATGACAGATATTTGTCTAAATACAGTATTTAAAACTGAATGATTGAAATACATTTCTTTTGCTGTTGAGTCAAATGTAGTGATACCTGAGAAATGTGGATTGAGGCTCCTGGTGTTCCCCTTTTCCGTTACAAAGCTCTTGAATGCTCCCATTACATAACAAGGGAGAGTCCTTGGGGATAATTAAGTTTTGGGCCCCTGAGCACTCCTGTCTAGACAGCTAGGCGACACAAGAACTGAGACTGCGCAGAAGCAAAGGTCAGTCAGCGAACACGGTGAGGAAGACTATGAGCCTTCGTCTGAAGACCCCCAAAGACCACCTGAGGACCACCACAGAGGATGACTGCGCATGCGGATCGGACATTTACATATGTTAATAAGTTCCAGGAAATCTCATGTTTATGTAGATGAATTCCCGGAAATCTTATGAATATGTATGTTTTCATGGTATATAGTTGCTGAAAGTCTGTCAAGCTTGCGGAGCACTTATGGTGGAATTATCCCCAGTGCTGCCCGGCGCCGCAATAAAGAATGCCTGCTTTCTAAAACTCCAAAATAAGTTTTAGGGAGTGAATTATTTTGCCGCTTTCCGGTAACAGATTTTGGTGACCCAGATGGGACACTGCTCTTGAACATTGACGGATCCGAGGGATCGAAGGACCTCCAGCCGGCACCGAGGGATTCTCGGGGAGACCCTCCGATCCCCGGACCGAAGAGTTCTGAGTAAGAACCATTAATTAAGGTAAAGGCATTCTTTCAGTATTTTTTTTTTTTCCTTTTTTTCTGTCGCCTGCCCGTCAGTCGTGGCGAAAGCTGCGCGGGGTTGGGCTGTACCCCTGGGGCAAAGGGAAAGGACCCTTTGAGCTGTCGCCTGCCCATCAGTCGTGGCGAAAGCTGCGCGGGGTTGGGCTGGATCCCTGGGGCAAAGGGAAAGGACCCTTTGAGCTGTCGCCTGCCCATTAGTCATGGGGAAAGCTGCGCGGGGTTGGGCTGGATCCCTGGGGCAAAGGGAAAGGACCCTTTGAGCTGTCGCGACTGTAATTAGGTGTCTTTGTGTGTTTGTTCCCCTAAGTCTTTGTAATGCTTTTGTATGTTTGTTGCGTAATTGTGTGTGTTGTTGTTGTTGTTGTAGAAGCTTGGTTAAATGGTTTTGTGCCTTATTTTAGAATGAGAACTGGAACTTCTAAAGGGGAGACAATCTTGGGGAAATCTCCTCTCGGGTGCATTTTATATAATTGGAAGCAAATAGCGGGACCCCCGGGAGGAGTCGCAAAGAAAGCTGATCTAATCAAATATTGTAATCGGTGGTGGCCATTGTATCAGCTGGAGGATGGAGAAAAGTGGCCAGTTAATGGAACATTGAATTATGATACTTTGCTGCAATTGATGATATTTTTAAGACGGGAAGGAAAATGGGATGAAGTATTGTATGCGGATATGTTTTTCACTTTACGCTTGCACCCTGAATGGCAAAAGGAGTGCGGGATAAATTTGGCTCCCTCAGATCCTTTGGTGCTGGCATTGGAAAAAGATAGTAAGACCAATAGAATAGGGAAAGGTTTGAAAAGATGTTGTTCTGCTTGTAGTATTGGACAGAGGTGTTTAAAATTAGTTCAGGATGAGCCAGAGGATGACTCAGAAATGTTGGTTGCTCCCGGTTTGAGGCAGAGATTGCAGAATGATAAACCTGAGCCCCTTGGAGCAGGCGACTCTCAGAACAGAAAGCCAGAAGTGGCTCCGGTATCTGGGAGAACTCGCGGTCGGTAGGGAGCAGTGTTGCAAGCTCCATTGAGACAGGCTGTTGGAAATGAAGGACCGGTGATTGTGAGGGTGCCGTTTTCAATTGCTGATTTAAATAATTGGAAGCAGGCGGCGGGCAATTATAGAGATAATGCTGATAAGGTGGCTAAAGCCTTTGATACAATGATCAGGA